>CM040238.1:307919089-308319089 GCA_022545495.1 Chrysanthemum lavandulifolium
TTCAACTCTTATTTAGTTAGCATCTTAAACTTTATTATATTACAGTTAAAAAAAAATTTATGCACTGGTCAGATTTGTTCCTGGCTCCATCCTTGTTTACAAGTCGATTAAACCACTAATTAAGAGTTGCCACCTTGATCTCGTTTGACCTCTTTTTTATTATTCAAGCAAATCATCATCTTTACGTGACCTCTCAAACAAGTTGTAATATCTACAACAAAATTTCTTTAAAACAAGAGTAAATTACACAGATCGTCCCTGTGGTTTGCATTGACTTTCATATATGATCCATTGACGTTTTATTAAGAAAATAGTCTGTAACTCCAAAACCCTTAACACCCACGTCCTTTGACCAAATGGACATTATATTTGACTGTTAAAGTCCACCACATGCATTGCACATGAGGGTAAGATTGTCTTTTCCATTAGACCACCTATTTAAATTTAAAATAAAAATATCTCATTCCCCCAACAAAACAAGTCAACCTCCACATTTCAGGCTAACAAACCAGTCAACCTACCACTAAAACTTAACGAATCACAACCATTGGGTACACAACATGTTAGGTCACTAGTTTTACAACACAAGCTTATAAGAGAAGAGATAAGGCGATTGAACAAGTAAACCAAACACACACACACAAGTATACTAGACCGGTTATGCGTAGAGTGTAGTGAAAGAGAAAACTTGAACAACCAACCCTCAAATGAGGGTTTACAATAGTTTATATAGGCAAGGAGCTAGGGCAACACTCCCTCTCCTTCCTTATTCCTTATTGGCTTGGGCCACGCCTTATGGGCCTTCTACATAAGTCGGACCTTAAACAAACATAAAGGCCGAATAAAGCTACCTATTACATATGAAATATAAATACTTGAAATACTTGCTTAGGAGTGATTCCAACAATCTCCCCAAGTATATATGAATGTAAACGTGAAGGCGTTGATGTAATAGTAGCGGTGACGCCTCTTCGACATTCTTCTTCTTGTGAGAGGAATTGTCTTGATTCGAACAATCTCTCCGGTGTAGAGATCGTTATCTTGAACAGTTATGCTTTGACGTCATCTTTGACTTTGTTCTTTGATCATTGTTCTTTGTGGTGAAAGTGATAGTATGTTGTTGTTTGCATCGACCGCTTCAGTGCCGCTTCACGCTCCAAGTTCCACGTCATTCTTCAACATGCTCACACGCCTTTGACGGTGGAAATCAATCTCGATGAAGTTCTTTAAGTCTTTAACTTTGTAGATTCTTTGGTTGATGAAGAATCATTCGATCACTGTGTTGCATTCGAATAGAACTTCCATTAGTGATGATGTTGGCGTGAGCATGAGAAGAATCAAGACGATCATCCCGCTCCCGAGCTTCCATAAGAAAACATTTCAAACGGTTAGTAATAAGCGGTTTCCACTTATAAGTTAGAACTTCGAGTGTTAACAATAGTGTGAAAACACAACTCTAATTCTCACAAAGGCCGCTCTCGAACCTGAGTCCCACAAGTGAGATAACACGATGTACCAAGTACATCTATATTCAGATGAGTCGAGGTACACCAAGCATCACCTCACGATCAGAGACCGTATGAGACACACTCCGCGTAATCCACGGGAGTTACCGAAGCAACTTCGCCGTGGGCTGTTTGATGTTGACCGGCAGAGTTTCCATTCAATCACCGAGGATCACGGATGTGAACCTCTCATAAATGTTCTCGACAGTTGCTAAGATCCGTGAAGGACTCGATATGAACCATCAATCATCAAGATCTTATTTGTTGATCAACAAGTGATTAAATGTCAAGTGTTCCTAAGAGATCTTTGATGAATCTCGTGGCTCTAGACTCAATAGTGCGCTTTGGTTTTCCGAGCGGAGACTAGGAGAGGGTCTCTTCAATACCAAATGATCTCTAAGAGAAAGCCAATAGTTTATGTAGGGTTCCCGAGAATGAAACAAGCTTCATGTGAGAAACTTGAGTGGCTAAGAAAGTTTAGTGCATGCGCCACCGGGTCCATGACGACTTTTAATCTTCAATACCGTGTCACCGAGTGACAACCAAGAGTATATGAATTGAACCCGTGTCCGCCTCTAAGTTGAATAACTGAGGGCTATTTCATTTCACCCTTTACTTTGCATTTCTTTTGATTCTTCAACTCCTTCTTTCTCCGATTCTCATTTTCTCCTTTTACAATCATTCCTAAGGACTTCTAACACTAACTAATGGTAGTGTCCTTGGGTAGATCCTCCGCTCAAGGGATCATAGGACGGTTATTCCTAACCTTAGTCACCTTATAACTCCATGACTAACCTATGTTTGCCATTTAAACCATCGTAAGTGAAAATATCTCTCAAAGGGTTTGTAGATGAAAACATGTTTGAACCATCGCGAGAGATAAGTTTTTGCATAAATACCCCCTCCACATGTGCTTAATAGTTTTAATGGTTAATCGCACAAATGAGGAAAGAGCGCACTTTTGAATTGATCCACTAAAGATAGACAATCTCCCGCGAGACACGGTTACGTTGAATAGTTAAAGAGTTACATTGTCGCCTTTTAGGTGACAACTAGCTCTAATAACTACCTTGAAGGTGTAGACAAACCTTGGGAGGTTGTCAAACCCGCGTAGTTCATGTCACCAAAAGTTTCTCGAATGGTACTTTCTACTCGGACAAGTCCTTTCGAGACACGCTTACATCACTAGCGAACTAGCTTGAAATTATTACCCGTCTGTGACAAGTCTTTTCGAGTTGCGCATGCTAAGGATCACAATTCATTGGTTAAGTCTTTGCACACGAGAAAGCCAAGGGCTTGCACATGTTGCTTTACAAAACATATTTCTTATCACACAATTTTCTCCCTCAAAATGGCATATAAGATGTTATTTTTGAAACATTTTGAGAATAAATATGACCATTTTGAGTGTTGCGGGAAGAGTGACCACCGTGAACAATTTGTGAACAAAGTTTTCATCAAATACTCCCCTCAACTAGTGATATAAACGGTTGAGGTTTTGAAATCATATGGGAAGTACTTGTCTTTTGAGCAAAACCTTGAAAATGAAAGGTTTGATAGGTTTTACTCAAAAATAAGAAGCTTTCGCTCCTTTTATAAGGATTGTGGCACCGAGGCGCACTACGTGGTCCTTTCTTGACAATCGCGGGTTGTACATCATTATGTGTGCAAGCCATTCACATTTATAATCATACATCCAAAATCATATGAAGGAAACAATTCAAGGGTACCGTGAAGTGCGTGATGTTTCCAGAGTGCGCATGCGCTGAAAGCCGTGATGTTTCTCCGGTCGACCACCAACATAGCTCTCCAAGCGTCCCGAATCGATCCCTTCGAACAACCGCTCATCAATCATAGTGATGATCCTTCTCACATCCCTTCTATCCCGAGAGTTCCAGCTTAGATTCCCAACATTCATGCGTATATCCTTCAATCAGACGCCAATCCATCCCTAACCAACTTCAATGTATGATCCCAAATTTGTGGAGCTCACTACACGCCATTAAGCGCTTTCTTCAAGTTCACCGCGATAAACAACGCCGAAAGGTTTCTTGATGATCGTGAGTTGTTTGTCGGTTGATGTCGGGAAGATCAAGTCGTGGTGGAGTGAAGTTTACACGCTCGATATGATTCAACACCATCCGGATATCTTCGACACGCTCTTTGATCACGATGCGCCTAATGAAGATGAGAACCGACTTGATAAATTCACGCTGAACGTCGACGAGAATTGTCTCATACGACCACATACTTTGGCAAGATACATGTCTTCGATGTCGCTGAGGATAAGTTCTCAAAGTCGCCTTCGAGAATCCATAGTCCTGCTCATCTTGTCGCTTGACTATGATATTCTTTAAGAATGTGTAGTCCCACTTAGACTTGAGATCAATGTGTTTGATGGCCACGATGTCCTTAGAGTCAGACATCGCATGTTGAGACTTCGAACCGTGCAACAGAGTAGATTCTTCGCGCTCGTGCCAATGATGAATCCCATACAATGCATCTTGGTCGATGCTTGCACATTGTCGAAAACAAGTGAGTTGCACGCCTCGATAGCTATGCGCTTTGAGTAGATGGTCACCGGAATGGAAGAGTCAATGATGTAGTGTATTTTCTCGAACCATCGCCACCATGGAGAAGAAATTCCGTGTCTTTGTTGAAGAAATATCGGAAGGGAATCCTTGGTTCGTCTGCTTGGCCAATGGTCGGTAGGGTTTGGTCCAATCGGTGTAGTATGGAGGTTGTCCCTTTGTGTGAAGTCAATGTTTGCTTCCGGATTGAGCCAATCCATGTTGTTAGACATAGCTCTAGCGATGTTCTCAAGATGATATTCGACCTCGAGCGCTTTCGAGTCGTTTTTTATGTATGAATGCTTCATTCTTGATGCGCTTCAACTCGGATTTCGCCATCTTCTTCACACGGAATCTTTCTTGCGTAATCTTTGCATGCTCCAAGGTACTACCGCTCACCAATTCTTGGCCTTCATCGTAGTAGAGTTTGATTGACAAGTGTGGAGAACCATTCATACTCTTCGGTTTTATCGTCATCTAGCCATGTTACGACTCCGTGTTGAGTCGCCTTTGTCTTCTTTTGGAAGGCCGAGATGATGATACCGGTTTCGCACTTGTTTGGGTGAGGTGGGTTGTTGTTGGGGCTCAAGGACCTCTTCATCGCCACCACCCGTACTCAAAGTAGTCACCGCTTTATGAGTCGTGGGTGGTAACTCGGAATCGTCCCGAGGTTTATCAAGAGAAGACCGAGGTGATGGAGACTTATGTTGAGAAGAAGTCCGCGTGGAGGAGGTGGCATAGATGTAGATTGACCGATCGCTTCGACGCTTAGGTGCGAGTCCTTATCCTTATCATCGCCATCTCTTGGCCGTTTGGGTTGATCGGTGACTCCTTGCATGATGAACCGAGTTGAAAAGCAAGTAGACCTTCAAAAATTTAGCTTCATTTGAAGTAAACGCTCCGGATCGCTTTGACATTTGCATCACTAGTTTAGCGATTAACCTGTATTCGTAGAGATCGCCTTCTTTGGCCATTGTATGTTTAACCAATTCGACGATGTTAGGGTGAGTTGTCCGAAAATATTTCTAGTCACACCGGGACAAAGGTCGAGAAGAAACTTGTGGGTTTGTTCTCTTGTCGACTTCTCCAGCCCTTTTGGACTTTAGGAACGACATCCCAAGGTACTTTTGAGTGTAACCTTCAATCATTTCATTCGGCCTCCCGACGATGACTTCTCATGAATTCTCGAATAGCTTTCCTATCTTTCCGCATCCCGTCGTTCTCATCATGTAAGTACCGCATTTGTTCAAGATACCAATTAAGTTTTCTTTGAAGCATGTCCTTCTTTCTAACTTGTTTGACAAATTTTCACAATTCTTGCATGTGTTTGAGAAACCAAGATTTAGGTGGTTTCTTCACGGATTTGGATGATGATCCGTTGACTTAGTTGATGGTGGTGGTGATGAATGAGATGAAGAGTCCGATGATGAGGAGACATGAGGAGACTTCATGTCCTTAGGAGTTTCGAGGTTTTCCTTTGAGTGAGTTGGACCGTCCGTAAGAAACTTTGTATAATCATCCTCTTCATCCTTAGACTTTTCTTTCTCGCCTCGCTTCTCAAAATCATACTCAATGGTGTCTTCAACAGCGGTTGTTGTTGCGTAAGAGTGGCGCACTGATCCCTTATCGGGTTGATTAACCGCATCAGATCCGGAGAGGAGGGCAAGACCACTTGATCCTCCGGGCCTCCCATTTGATCTTTAGCAAATTCAATGCCTTTTGAGTGTGTCGGACGCCAGAAACTTTTTCCGTATGATTTATCCAATTGCTCTTCGCCTTCGTAGCTTTCATCCCGAGGTACAAGTGCAAGTGGTCTTCTTTTCCTTTAATAGTTTGAGGACTTGGAGGTTTTGGCACCGAGGATCTTCATCCTTTGCGCTTCGAGAATGTGATCTCTTCATCTCATGTCGTGAGCCTCGTAATCCTCGTCCCCGAGTTGTCTTTGCGGTTCAAGTGAAAGGATCGGAGTGGCTTCTAGAGAAGGAACTTTCTTCTTAGGAGTGGGTTTCTCTTTGAATGGGTTTCTTCTTAGGAACATTCCTTTGACTATCTCGTACTTGTGACACTTCCTCGCACTTCCTCTTCTCGGTTCTCCGACGGTGTTCCGTAAGATTTTTCGCCAAGATGACCAACTTTGCCTTGTCCGACCGCCTCGGATATCTCTTGTATGTTTCGAGCTCGACATCTTCGCCAGAAGGAAATCTGGCAAAGACAAAGACCTTGTTTCTTTGTGGACGCTTCCTTGATTCCGACAGAGAGAATAGGTTCCGTCAACATGTCGTGATTGTCGGGTCATTGAGCCTCTTGGGAATATCGTGATGAAGTCCAAGTGCTCTCTCAGATCAACAGCTTTAGTGTATCCGATGTAGGAATCTTTGAGCCAAGTTTGTTGAGAAATGACATCATGTCATCCCAAATCGAGCTTCAATAGCGATGTGTTTCATGTTGACGAATGCCCAAAATATTTGCAGCTCTATGAGCTTAGGATGCTCATAGTCACCGCCACGACCGTAAATGACTTGGTGATGATCATGTAGAGTGTTCTCCATGGTTGAGGAATACTCTTAAGCTCTACGAGAGTGCTTGGTGATTACTCCTGTAGCCTCGCCATAACCGATATCGATTAAGAATTGGAGAGTTAGCTCTTCAACAGTGTGGCATAAAGTTTGGTTGGATTGACTTCGTGAATAAGGAGAGCAGCCCTTAAGTCTTCGTGTAATAGTGACTTGTTTGTGGTTCGAGTCATCATTATGCAGCCTTCCTTCGACCCTTTCCATAGTGTTCCGAACTGCTGGATGTAGATCTCGTGAATGGTTGCGAGTTAGTAAGCATGTTCGATATGGATGAGTCCTCGAATATCGATAGCAATGAGACATGAAGATTCGGAGCAAGTGAGAGTCTCAAGTCAACTCGAGATTATTCTTTCCAATCTTCATTGGGTAGCCATTAGGTAGATGTCAAGAATGGAGAGAACATTTGAGCATCCATGTTTGGTTGAGCACCATGTCGTGATCTCAAATAATATTAGCCAAAAGAACCAACATATCGAAGACATAATGTTAGTCAATGTAAGGTCTTATTGTCTAGTTATTTAATGTACAACGTCAATGATTGTTACGAGTCCTAAGTCACTTGTATGTCCAATAGTCTAATGACGCCGTGAAATGTTTCATGAGTTAGTTAACTTTAAGTTTTAAAGTTTATGTTATCACTTATTGTTCACAACATATCAAACGCTTTGGTTTATTAGTGACATTATTGGATTCGTGACGTTATGATAAGTTTATTAACAAGTTTTGTACACGAACAATTCATAATGAAGGTCAAAATGGCTTAGCGTAGGATTGACAAAGTTACGCCAGAACAATGTGGCATACGCCAGAGGCTAAAGCTTATGCGTGGGATCTATCTTCGCGCGAAGAAATGTTACGCGTGGGAAGGGGACCTTCACGCTGTGGAGCTTACGCCAGAGGCGATAAGAACCTTACGCGTAAGGCTTACTGTGAGTAGACCTTATGCGAGAGGTCATCGCCACGATATCCTTCACGTGATACGCCGTAGTCCCACCAGAGAACCTTACGCTAATAGTTATGCGCGAGGTTTTATTTTACGATAACATCACTACGCCGTAGGGTAATCCTTATGCGTAGAGAGTCTTATGACCTTGATTCGAGTGTTTAAGCGTAGCAAAGCCCGAAATAAAGTTATCAACTCATCAATGTTCACACAAAACAACAATTTATCACGGATAACAACATCCTAGTTCATGTTTAACGATTCTGGCAGAGACTCATACGCGTAGTCTAAACCCTAGTCTTACGCTGTATGAAATCTAGCCATGGAATGTTCTCCGATTGATTCTCGTAGCTCTAGAGTGTTGAAAGCTACTTTAGGTCAAGTTATAACATCCAAAACGCTAGAATCAAAAATACCCAATTGTTATGAACCTTAAACCCTATTTTCTAATTGACAATCAATTTGAGTTTCGGTGGTTTTCAACAATGGAAATGATCAATTCAAAGTCTTATGACCATATCCCAACATTCATTTTAACCAAAAGACTTCTCATTTAGAAAACCCAATTCATTATATGAACCCTAGTTTTCAAAAATTCATCAATTTGAGTTTCGGGTGGATTTTGATGGTAAGAATGTTGTCCTTGATGCTTAAGAAACGGTTTGAGACCATCCATTTTACCACAAACATACATTATTATGATTATGTGCTCATACGCTTATGCGTAGAGCACATAATCACGCCAGAAAATTGTTTTAGCCGTAGGATTTGAATGAAATAAAAACCTTTGCTTATAAACATGTTTTACACAAGAAACTACTTACAAAATGAAGATCAAAAGCATGATTTCTTGAGTGATTGTTAGGCGAGGATCTTTTGATTTTAAGAATATGAATGAGGAGTGAAAGAGTTAGGTGGAGTTTTATTAAAATAGATTTTACCATTTTGACAGCTTTGGTCCCTCCACCATATCTTTTTCAAACAAAGCCTTTAACTTCCATTTTGGTTACCAAACGAAGATTTTTGAAAAGAAACATGACGACACTCCCCGACTTGAGAAAATTATGAAAGGTTATTAATTAAAGTCCGAGGAGTGTCTTTGAACCGTGAAATGTACCATCATTTGTAAAAGAATCAACCGAGATGTGATAACATGCAAGTACAGATGTTTTGAAACAGTTAATAGATTATTTTCTCCCCCTCAACACTTGATCAGAAAAATACTGAATTTTGAGAGATTGAAGTGTTGACGGAAGAAATGTACTTGCCATGTTGAAAGAAATGTAGATTAGAAGAATATTTTTGTTGTTTTATCGGATTTTATATTTTTGTAGTTTGTTTTTGAAAATTTATTTACAAAAGATGTTTTGGTGTTTGATGTGTTTTAAGATCTGTTTTAAGAGGTCATCCAATTCCTCTTGAGTCAAACACCTCATACCAATTCGTGGACCAACTCATTAAACCGAGCGGAGGCAAGGCTTTGGTGAGCGATCCGCCAATTGGTATTCAAGACCCACAAAGTATAATTCAACGGCACTGCTCCACGTGGTCCTTGATGAAATGATAGCGTGATCGATGTGCTTAGATTTCGAGTCTTGAATCGAGTTGCACGAGATTGCAATGGCACTCGATTGTCGCAATACATCGAATTTCACAAATACGTAACCATAGTCTTTGAGTTGTGTTCTCATCCGATGACTTGAGCACAACATGCGGACATGGCTACATATTCTCGCTTCATTGATGACAACATGTACGACCCCGCTTAGATTGCCAAGACACCGCTTTATCACCGAGAAATTGTAGAGCTCTCAAGTACTTTTCCTCGAGTCTAAGCATCCCGCGTGATCGTCTCAAAAGCGATTAGTTCAAAACCGTAATCCTTCTGATACCGATCCCCAAATTAATGGTTCCCTTGATGTATCGGAGGATTCTTTTAGCCTCGAGAGGCGGGTTTCAGCTTGGTCGCGATCGATAACGGAGCATAGATAAATGGCAAAGACAATATCGTCTCTAGTGTTAGATACATGAGGGACCCAATAATACTGTATTTGGTGGGGTCAACTAATTTCCCATGTAAATCAAAGATCTAATTTCTTGGTATGAGCCATTGGTGTGGCATAAGTATCACGGTATTCATTCCAAATTTGTTTAACAATTCAAGGGCATATTTGGGTGACTCAAGAAAATACCACGGGTGATTGATGAACTTGCGTCCTAGAAAGAACGAAGTTCACCCATCATGGACATTTCAAAATTTTTCTTCATGAGTTTTGCAAAAGCGATTGAAAACTTTTATGTGTTGACCCAAAATGATGTCATCCACGAATTTGAACAATTAAGATGTGCCCCGTGATATTGTATAAAGAGAGTTGGGTCAACCGAGCCTTTGGTGAAATTATTGGCAATGAGGAAAGATGATAGCTTATCGCACCATGCCCGAGGGCTTGTTTGAGACCATAAAGAGCTTTGTTCGGTTTGTAGACATGGTTCGGGAACTCGTGATCAACGAATCCATCCGGTTGGTGACAAAGACCGCTTTTTAAGTTGTCCATTTAGAAACGCCGCTTTGACATCCATCCGATAGACCGTCATGTTCATATGAGCCGCGAACGCGAGAAATATCCGAATGACCTCAAGACGAGCAACTGGAGCAAAAGATTCTTCAAAGTCTATCCTTCTTCCCGACGATAACCCTTAGCAACTAGCCGTGACTTGTTTCGGATTACATTCCCTTCAAAGATCCAATTTGTTTTTCCAAATCCATTTTAGACCAATGACGAGACCCCGTTGGTCTTTCAACCAGCTCCCATACTTCAAGACGCTTGAATTGATTGAGTTCTTCTTGCATGGATTCAATCCAGCTTGTCTTTGTCATTGCATCCTTAATGTTTTTAGGTTCGATTAGCGAGACGGTGAGTGCATAAATGCGAAGTTCACCATCCGAGTGAAGACGTTGTCTCGAACGACCGTTGATTCGGGTTGCCAATAATGTTAGCCGAGGATGGTCTTTTGTCCATCTATGTGTAGAGGTTGATGTTGGTATACATTGTGCGATTCTCGAGGATTCAAATGGTTTGTTGAAGATTCGCAACATCCGTGTAGCGCCCCATTTGCAAACGGGTCAAGAACGATTTGGATCAAAATCTGCAGTGGGGTACTTCATTCGTAATATCATCACCGGTTCATCATTGTTGGAAGCGGTGTGTTCAACTCTGTTGTGTTGGAGTCAATTGGTGTAGGTGCATCTTCAACAAGAGTTGTTGTAGCAGTGTATCGTATAGGAATATTATCGGTTGTGCAATGGAAACAATGGATACACCAGAGCATCGCTCATCAATATCGCCACGCAACGCAGGAGCAAATAACCTTTCCATTTGTTGACGAGTTAATGAGGGCTTTCTTCACCGATGATGGGGTTGAGGAAGTTTAAACGGTTGTGACCGGGTTCTAAGTCATATACTCGTAAGCCATTTCCGTGAGTTCATCGAAATGAGCATGAATCGCTTCCATTACCTCCTTAGTTCGACGATTCCGTTCGGAAACCTTTAGAATTGTCACAAGATCCAATAAAGACCCAATATCGCCTTTTGCTTTGAGCTTTCCAAAATCATCACGATCATTATTCGGATAGCAAAGGGATCCAAATACATGAAAGTGTTTGAGGTTCGGTCTCAGAAGTTGTGGACAAGCTCAAAAGGTGTTTTGTTGTGGCTTTTGTGATCATAGAACGGTTTTGAGTATAGCATGCAGAGATGAATCGACGCCCATAAGTAATCTGAAGTTTAGCATTGATTAACATTGTTCTTGCGCTTCCACTAACGCTCGGTTTCGTCTTTCAACAACTCCGCTTTGTTCGGTGTCCGTGCAATAGATGTTTGATGTCAATTCCCACTTTCTCATAAAATTCACGAAGGGTTTTGTTAACAAATTCGGTTCTTTGTCTGCTCGATGATTCGACGGTGTTATGGAGTCGAACCTCAGATCTTAGTGAGAAAGGTGATGATCATTTGTGGAGCTTGGTCTTTGCTACGAAGAAAGTAGACCCAAGTCCATCGTGAGTAGTCATCAACAATTACTAAGATGTAGCGTTTGCCATTGATCGCTTGCACGCCGATCGGGCCACACAAATCCATGTGAAGAAGATGAAGCACATGTCGAGAGTCGTGTTCCACCTTTGAAGGAAAATGAGCACGAGTGCTTTTCCTTGTTCACAGTCGAGCAAAGGTGATCTTTTGAATACCGGAATCGGGAGTCCTTCAACTAGTTTGTGTCGAGCAAGGTTGGTGATGGTTTGAAAGTTTAGATGTGAGAGACGACGGTGCCATAGCCAAGATTTTGTTGATGTAGCCTTGAAAGTAAGCGGATGGGAGAGGAAGCAACCATGTCTTGCATAGAGATAGTGTAGACCGGAATTACGCGAGCTGTATATAAGATCGCTTCCTTGTAGATCACGAATGAAACAAGTTTTCTCCCGAAAGCAACCTCCAAATCTCCATCACAAAATTGACCCATCGAAAGCAGACAGACCGAGGCCTTCCACATAGTAAACCTCACGATTTGATGTTCCCATTAACATAATCTCCGTAGCCCATGATGGTCATGAAGTGATCGCTCCTTAATCGACAAAGCCAATGAACTTTGCAATAAAGTTTGATAACAGCTTGAGATTGCTCGTCATGTGTCGGGAACATCCGCTATCAACAATCCAGAGAATGATCAGACACCAGCATTACACATGCATTTACATGATGGAATAGAAGTAGATGTGGAACCCAAATGTGAGAGGTTCCAAGCGTATATGTTAGACATACACACATTTATAATTTTAGGCATCCATTTAAATCCTAGTGTGTTATATATCCATTTCGCCATCTATAACTACTCTTTGCTTTAGTCTTAGTGAAAGCACTAGGTGATACTACATTCTTAGGAGGTGTAGTGGAGCTACCGTGATAGCAATGGTTGCCTTAGAATCTAAAGAAGGTGGTTTACCAAGCACGGACTTTGAATGATTAGTGGGCCTAGAGATATTCGATTCTTAGATTCCGTAATCTAGAGATTATAGCTTTAGCAACACATTTGTCATGACAATCGAATTCATACTCTTTTGACATATATCACAAGGTGCATCGATCAATATCAAAGGTACTCAACGGTTTAGCATTCGTTACATCACTATTTCTATTACATTTGCCGACGCAACATCTATAGTGGAAGTAACTTGAGTTTTATTCAGATTCCTAGGGTGTTCTTCTACTTTAGCATTCCTTATTGATCTTTTCTTAGGTCGCAACTTCCTATTCTTCGCTTGAGTGCTCCTAGGCCGTGAAGTGCGGACGCTTGAAAAGATGCAACTATTCCTGCTTCAAGAGAGGGAAACACATTAGCAACTTGTGATTTGACAGTTGGGAATTCTAGGTTCACGATTCATCGAGTGTGACTGGTGCTAATCTCTTAATCACGAGAGGCGGGAGTAGTTCATACTTTCCTAACATTTCCGTAACTTAGAGATGGTGTGAATCGATCTTGATTTTCGTAACTAATATTACCAAAGAAAATTCATGACTTCTCTAGTGTGAGCTAGATAGTGATCAAGTTCATTAGATGCTTCATCTCGAGTCTTTTGAGTAAATCAAATATGACACCATATTCTGCTTAACTTTTAAAAGTTCTTGTTCATATTTTGAGATTTGACTTTTCAAAGACACGCTTTGATCATCCAGCTGCTCAATTTTAGGATCGTAAGACTTTGCACTCAATTGAGCGATTTTCTTTGAAAACTAAGTTGGTGGTTGTGAATATCTTTTCACACCAATGAAGACGACGCTTTGCATTGTAAATTTCCGTGTGTAAGCGCTTATTTTCGACTTTTAAAGACTCGATCCGAAGCACATTATCGTTGTTTTCAACATTACAACAGCTTCAACAATATCGCAGAGATATGATCGATGCATATGGCAACGAATAGAATAGCACAACATTATGGATATCAAGACGTATAACATCTTCCAAGAGTCGATCAACATCTTTTCAACAATTTCTTTTTCCGCTTTGTGTTAGTAATAGATGTTTCGCTTTCTCGAAAACGCTTTTCATTACCCCAAGTTCCTTATGAAAATCCTTTTCCTGTGCAATTGCACAACTTTTCAAGTTTTTAACATTAGGTAAAAGATTTTTCCTAAAAATGTCTCTTTGTTCTCGCGCCAGAGGCGATTGAAAATGTTCAACTTTGATTTCGGATCGATATTCTATCTCATGTTGTAAAATTTTGAGGTCCGCCATGAAAATGTCAAAATATCAAGAATTTTTCGATTTTCGTTGTGAGTTTACTTCGCTAATGGAAGGTAAAGGACCATAAGTTTGTGCAAGGACCGCTTTGGGAGTAACAAGAGACTCGGGTGTTTTGATGATAACCTTGGGTGTGTTTGAAGAATCCGTTGGTGTGACGAAGTGACCGCGTTTTGTAATTAAAAGGTTTGTTGTAAACAACATTTTTAATTTAGATCGACTCGCCTCTTACGTGATCTAATTCCTCTTGACGATGGTATTCAACAACACTCATGACAAGATTATCAATTTTGTATTGTGCAATCGAAACTTGTGAGTTGGTTTGAATGTTTTTGTGAAAGCTTAGGTTTGTAATCGCTAGATTTTTTCCATATCCATTTGGATTGGGTTTTAAGGTAAACTTTTCAATAGTCATATCGATTCACCATGTTTGTAAACAACTGCTTTAAACTCTTTAATTTTGTTTTGCAAACCGAGAATTTCGCAAGAAGGTCATCTACCCGATTCGTTGAATGCTTTTTGTATGCGGAGAACTGCTTTTGACAATTTAACAACTCACCTTAGCTTTTTGATTTTCCAAGGTGAGAGCGTTAAGTTGCTTTTTATGTTCATGTTTCAGCTTGTTCTAATTGGACAACAAAGCATTCTTCGAGGCGGCTAGATCACGATCCGTCTCTCTAAATATTTTTCGCTTTGATGAGATTTTGCAAAGCGGCTTCAAAACCTTTTTCACGGTTTTCTTGAGTTTTGAAAAGTTGAGTTGCATTTGTAAACATTCAAAATCCTTGGTTAACAAAGCATTTTACTTTTTAAGGACCGATTTAATGCATAACATTCCTCCATTTTGATTTTATGGTCTTGAATTAACCGAGCAAAATCTGGATGAGGCAACAGATCATCTTGTTCAACGTGAGTCTCAACATGATCATTCGTTAGATCCTCAAGTACGACCACGAGTCAATTTGATTATCAAGGGGACCATAAGGTCATCTTGATCGTCAAATGTAACTACTGTGGTTAACTTGAAAATCATCGAGAAGAAGATGTAGAAGACTCATTTTGAGCGATCGATCCGCGCTTGATTCGAGATATTAGGCGGAGATATTAGTTCGAGATATGATGATGGTTTGTTCGGCACCGAGACAAGCCATCGAGTCATACACCGGGCCTCAGATTACTCAAGTGGAGCTCATGCATATTAGCCATCAACATAACAATGATTGCATTACGCAAGTCCTCCATATCATCATCTCGAGTCTCATATCCGCCATAAAGCTCGTTTTGTCCGTAAGAGATCCACCACTTCATCCTTAAGAGCCAAAAGTAAAGCCTCTTTGAAGTAAGCACCGCCCTAGTCCTTGGCTTTGGGCATGCATTAGCCAGTGTCCCTTCTCATTGCGCTTGTAGCATCTAAGACCATTTAACCGATTCGAGCATTTCCTTGTTCCACCACTGAGCTCATTGTTATTCCTACCCACAAGATTAAACCCTTGACCACCGCCCATCCGACGACCATAATCACGATTCGAACTTCAACACGTCCCATTGTTCACAACACTTGAGTCCGTGTGTTAGATGAGGAACGAATACGATTGTTGGATTTGTTGGTGTAACGCCAAAAGCATTAGCAATCATCACAAATCCTTGTTGCAATGCTTCGAACGGATCGATTTCCTCGGTAGCTTCACCGACATATGCTTGAGCATTGTTGCCGTATGGAACCAATTGATTTTGTTGAGGTTGAGGTTGTAGCCGTGAAGGTGCGTTTGAAGCAGCTTGGTTGAGTTCTCGGGTTGAGAGGATAATTCATGAGCATATAAGGCAAGTTGTTGATTGTCCGGTTGTGACTGCTTAGCAATTTGAGCACGGAAAATCCTTTCCGATCAACTTCCTTTTCATGAGGCTTCAAGTAATCGTACAACAATCCATAAGTAGAATGATGCATATTCTTCGCTGACGGAGGAAAATGACATACTTCTCCCATTCGACCAAGACTACTCAGAACTTAGTATTCACCGCAATTTTGGCATGATGATGTTGTGTTTATCCAAATCATTGATGATATCTCGAAAACGATGATGATAGGACTCTAGTGTCTCTCGTGTTCAATCATGAAGTATTCATAAGCCAAGTAAATTTTGGATTCCAAATCCTCCGATTGAGTATGATCCTTCCATAAGAAGACGAATATGATCCCACATTTTTGTGCGCCTTTTGAGCATCAACACTGCGAAGAATTGGGTTTGGTAATCCTAAGAGGATGTATTCCATTGCAAGTTCATCACTTCATAGTGTAGAAGTTCAGAGCATTAAGATCCGCAATGATAGAAATGTTGATTTGTTCATCTCTTGGTGGAACAAAGAAGCTGATCTCCGGCACAATGACGGAGGGCATCTCAAAAGGACCTTCCAAGATAACCTTCTTTAAGAACTTTCCATGTGGCTTCTTTAGATCACAAAACCTAAAGAACCTTATCACCCATTGATCGTAGTTTCTGGAGTGAGCATTGAGGTCTATCAAGGATCCACTTCATGAATTGATTGTTGGTCGCTTAAAGCTTCACACATCTTAGCAAACCAAGTGGGTTCCTTCATAGTTGTCCGTGATGGATGTTGATTGAAATCGCCAGTGTAGGGTTGAACTTGAATGCTTGGTTATGGTTGAACCATTTGTGGTTGTGGAATTGCACCAAGTTGTGGAGTATGTTGTCGATTAAATTGTTGTTGATAAATGGCTTGTTGTTGATTCCATTGTTGATGTTGTGGAGTTAATTGTTGTTGTTGTTGATTATAAGTGTGAGGAAATAGTTAGAGTATGGTGGTTGAGACATGATGATAAACTTGTGTGGTAAGAATGGATCTTTGTAGTCGAATGAACCTTTGTTGATGAAGTATTCTTAGGCGAGAAATGACAAGAACCAAGTAGGACTTATGCGTAAACACCAAAAGTTACGCGTAACAAGAATAGTTACGTGAGGATTTAGCTTACGCGAAGGTGAAAAAGACTAATGTTATGCGTAAATGAAGTTAGGCGAGAAAGTTAGGCGAGGATTACCTTATCGTGGGACTAAGTCTACGCGTAAGATGAATCTTAAGCGTAATATTTTCACGCGTAAGCTTATGCTTGCGTAAGATTGTGGTTTTATCTCATGATCTTTACACTTCACAAAGGCAAAAGATATCCAAAGTCCACGATTTTCAGACTTATCCAAGTAAGAAAACACGGAATAAAAACTTTAACTTCGTCTAATGTTGCTATATCCAATAATATAGAAATTGACTTCCATGAAAAATTACTACATATATAATTTAAAAAAAAAAAAAAAATCTATTCCAGAATAAAAGGTACTATTGAAAAGGTTTTTGTGCTATCTATAAAAGAACTTTGACTTCCTCATCTTCTTCACTAGTTTTCCAGCCATTAATCTTCGACGTCGGCTATTTTACCATGATTATATCCAATGCCGTCAAGGTGATTCCTTGAGTATTTTTATAAATGAATCAATGATGATGAAATTTGATCTAAAATGATAGATATAGAATTCTAAAGAGATGGTGGTGAATGATAAAGAGAACGAATGCAAGAGGGAAGGTAGGCGGATGTCGATGAAATGGGATTAAAAGAGAATTAAAAGACTAAATTACCTCATTTGACTTGCACAAGAAGGGTTTGACTATTAAAAAGGACTAATTTACCCTCATTTTTTAAGTTGGATATATATAATTGCCTCTTTATTATTTGTGGTTGGATGAATATGACATTATAGTTTTCATTTAATAATTATCATTTCCCCATGACTTCATCTTCTACGGCTTGCTCTTCTCCAGGTGAGACCAATCTCTTTTAGTGTTTTAACTAGAGTTTTATATTCTTCTACTTACCATTTTTATGTATTAGTAACGAAAAAATTGTTATCACTTTAAAGGGATTTTTTTTGGTTAGATTCTTTCTTCTCGAGTCTGTTAGATTAACAGACTTCCATGGTCTTCTTTGTTGTCTATAGTTTATCATAAAATACATTCCCATATAGTTTTATAGCCGAATTCTGATCCATTTAAGTATGAAAGAATCAATGTGGAATATGTTTATGTAGAATAATAAGATTGATTGTGAATGATTTTTTATTCATGTTCTCCACAAATACATTGTACATATTAATAATGCATTCACAGAATATTCTAGAGGTTGGGCTTGGGCTTGAGCCCATTACATATTACAGACTAACACTCCTCCGAAGTCTGAGCGGCGAAAACGCGAAAGCTCGAACTGGAGATTAAAGCTAATGAACAATAAACTAGAGCAAGTAAATAAATGTTGATGAAGACATTCGACAGCAAGCGGAAACATTTTCAGCAGCAGGCAACAAATCGGATAAACCAAAGTATCCGTACCAAACAGGATAAACCAAAGTATCCCTTACAACTAAAACAAATATGAGATAACGAAAGTTGGTTCTAAAACTTCAACTCCCAAAGAACCTTCCAAATAACCGGGGCGTGTTTTTCCATAGAAAACATAAAGATCCACTTTTTTTTTTTTTTTTTTTTTTTTTTTTTTGAAGATAGAGAATAAAACAAATATGAGATAACGAAAGTCTCATGAAGGTGAGCAAAGACAATGCAACAGAAAGGTGAGAGAAGATGAGGTTGAAGGAGAGGCAGCGGAAAGACTTTAACAGTCGTCTCAGGAATTGATACCCTGGATTCGACACCAACAAAAGTCGTCTCGGATATTGATACCCTAGATTCGACACCAACAAAAGTCGTCTCGGGAATTGATACCCTGGATTCGACATAAACAAAACTCGTTTTGGGAATTGATACTCTGGATTCGACATAAAACAAAAGTCGTCTCGGGAATTGATACCCTGGATTCGACATATTTTTTTTTTCACCACATATTTTGCTTTTGCTTTTACCCCACCACATAAATTTTATGATTAAGATGTCCACACTTCACATTGCTCATAACTTTTCTGTCTCCCACACACAATTTTCTCACGTCAATCAAGGGAGTCAACAATTTATCACAGCATCCATCTCTCACTTTCTCACTCAAAACACAAACTCATCTCAATCTCTCGCTTTGTCACATACACGCCACATTTATGTCTACCGATATGAAATCTCAACAATTGAAAATATCAACAATTAAATCAATCACACTTTTACCACTATCAAAACATGGTTGCTATCTTTTCGGTAAACGGGCTATCTTTTTCCGATAGGAACCACCAACCACCAACTGACGAAGATGTTAGATCGACACAACGACATCCACCACCTCTCCATTGATGTAAACGGTGTACTTGCGAGTAATGATCTCGCATCGCAAGACGACTTTTGTTCCAAACTCGCAAACAAACGCACCCTTGGGCTTCTTATGATAGCGGTGGCTGTACCGTGGTGGTAGTGGTGGCGCGTGGTCTTCATCAAGAACCTCATCATAATAGAATAAGGGTGGGATAGTGTTGACAGTGGAGGAGCGCCACGGTGATGGTGGTGGCGGCGTGATGATGGCGGTGGTGAAGAGATGTAAGAGAGTGACGAGAGAAAATGATAATGAAAATGAGGATGTAGGTGAAGAGAAAGATGGTCGAGCCTCCGAACCTCCGGCATGTAATGGTCACCGAGGCGGCAAGGAATGTTTTAGGGTTAGGTATTAGGATCCGGATTATTGGCCCGATACCATGTAGAATAATAAGATTGATTGTGAATGATTTTTATTGATGTTCTCCACAAATACATTGTACATATTAATACCGCATTCACATAATATTCTAGAGGTTGGGCTTGGGCTTGAGCCCATTACATATTACTAGACTAACAGTTTATCTCGACGGTCAAACGAGTAAAATAAAAAGTTAGCTAAAGAAAATGGGTCAAAAGGGTTAAAGGTTTCACATAGTGTCATTTTATTCAATAACATTGGTTGATAATAATATGTATTTTGTTATCATACTGGTGCACATAAGAGGTTTAATGAAATGCCAATAAAGGAAAATTTCAAACAAGATGTTAAAGAAGCAAGTGCATGATTCGGTCGAAAGCAACATTGGTAATATGGTTCTTGATGAAGTTTCTAAAGAATGTGATAAAGTGCAAGAAATTGAGTTTAAATATTTGAGTAAGGTTGATGATGATGAGATTAAAAAGAAGAATAATAGAATGGGTGTGCGTAATTTGCTTCCTGGTGGTGTGAATTTTGATGAGTCTTTGATCATGAAGTTCTAAATGCGGTTGAAAGTGTTAAAGAATCAATTAGTAATGGTGTTAAAGATTCAAGCTTTAATTCATGTCTTTTGGATAAATTGAGGGTTCGATGGTAAAGAATTTTAAAGAAGTTCAAACCGAAACGGAGTGTTTGTTAGGTGTATCGTCATCATCAAATTCGATATTTTTGGCTCTAATGTTTAATTGGATATTCAAAACCGAATGCTACTGTTAATGTGTTGATCGAGGTAAGTGTAAAAGATGATTTGAGTGATCGATCAAAGTGATGAACCAATGTGAAGTAGGACAAAAGAGGCGTTTGTTTGGTCGAAACCGTGATCGGATCGAATTGAACTGTGATAAGGAATGGGTGTTAGTTCTAATTGGACCGATAATGATGTTATGGAAAATGATTTTAGTGGTGTTTCTTTAGTGGTAACGACAACAATAATTGAAACGGTGAAGGCTTCTGTTATAATGATTCATGGAGATAATTTTAGTCGTTTAGAGTTTGAGTTATGGAAATGGCCTAAGAGGAAGAAATCAGGAGGCACAAAATGCAAATTGAAGTATGGAAAGTGGGAGTTCGACATATGGAAATGGCCAAAAATGAAAAAGTAAAGGTTTGTGATAGTTGGAGGTGGATACGTAACTTTTGTCGAAAAAGGGGTGGCTAATGGGATTCTGTGTATCATTTCTAAGGAGGCATTTGCTCCATATGAGCGCCCGACTCTCACAAAAAGAGGTGAGAGGCAAAATCCTGATTGGTACAAAGAGAAAGGGATAGAGAGGTCAGATGAAGATCGGTGACAGAATCGATGCGAGAGAAGCAAACATTGACAAAAATTCATCAGACATCGCTTCTAGATTTTCCGAGAAAATTGGTGATACTTTACCGTGTTCATCACATACTCGATATTGCTGATGTTGATTCATTAGTATCGACATTGGAAAAAGCACAAAAGTAGTTGCGGTTGGTGGTGGTTATATTGGCATGAAAGTTGCAAGAATCGCTGTTGGATGGAACCTTGATGCAACCGTCATATTTCCGAAGATCATTTTCTTCCAAGGTTGTTCACTTCTTCATCGCCCGAAATATGAAGAAATTTACCAAGTGAACGGTGTTAAATTTCTCACGGTGTCTCTATAAATAGCTTGGTATCTCGGCGTTGATGGAAATATTGTCGCGAAGGGATGCAACATTGGAACATGGATATGTGATTAAAAGCGAAGTACTAAGAAAAGGTCTTGAAACCAACTGATTTCAAGTGTGGATGGTTTAACTCGGGGGTTGGATTTCAAGTGTAGTGTCGTTCTTAAAAAAAATAAAATAAATAAAAAAATAAAATAAAATAAAATTAAAAGGTCTTGAACATATACTATGAGATGCAGTTGTGGAATTTGCTATTGGAGAGGATGCAAAGCTTTTGCTTCAGAGAGCTGTGGAGTGTTGCCCATTACAGGTGGAAGTGTGGCTCGCTTTAGCCCGGTTAGGAAAGTAAGATGCTGCAAAACATATTAGTCTCTACATTTTTTGTTGGGATTTAATACTCATAACAATTATATAAAATCAAATAACATCATCAAAGCATACAGCGGAAATAAATAGGAATAATACATGTAGATTAATTAACCGAATAAGAAAACGCGTACCTTTTAGCAATTTACGAATCAAAAGGTAATTAGAACAAGAACCAAAACCCAAAACCCTAACTTTAGGGTTTATACAATTCGACCCACCAAGAAGTCGACCACAAAGATTCACAAGCTCAAGCGTGCTTGTTCTTCGTTCTTGTACACGCGCATTATTAGCGATTTGATGTGAAAAGCTAGTTTCTTGAATCACAAATAAAACCAAACGCTTAATCTTGAGTTACAAATCGAAACCCTTTGGGTTTAGGTGTTCGACCGCCACACAAGAAAGAGAAGAGAGAGGAGAAATTAGGTCTATTGGTGATCCAAGGTTAGAGAATAATGAATACAAGGGTTTGTATTTATAGTTTCTCAAAACTTGGTGGCCAAGAAATCCCACCTCCTTGGGTTGTGTAGCCCACGACCGGCCAAGCACCCCCAAGGGGATTCTAGATCCTTCTTGTCCACTAATTTCATTCTTAGTCCTCGTAGTTTACATTTAACGACCGTTAGTCGAACCTCGTTAAATATTTAACTATCGTTATGTTTATTTCGTGACTAATAATTAATAATAACATTTTATATATTAATTATTAACATCAACTCTCATACGTAATGTGTGCAATCCGAAGTCTCGAGTTCGAATCCGGACATACGATATTTAAATATCCATAAAACCTTTCACCCCACTGGATGTTACTAAATATAGTAATGACATTGGTTAGTCTAGCTTTAACACACCAATGCCCCGGATCGAATCGAGTATGGTCTCTGAAAACCCATTTAATGATTCATCATTTTACTTATCCTTTGTTACTAATACTACATCAACTATGAATATGGATCAAGTCATTTCATAAGTTAATATTATGTTTCTCGTTGTATTTTATTGAACAAGATTACCAAATCATCTGAACGTATTCCAGATTGATCTTGGGTATGGCCATACAAACATCTTGTCAACCCTACAAGGGGCCCAAATATAGTATTATGCTTTGAAACAAATTCAAAGGAACAAATTCTCTTGACTACAAACATAACTCATGAACTTTGTAACACTTCTGAAAATAGCCCTTATAACTACCATTTACGGATAGCATTAGACTATCTTACACAAATGCACTACATTCATATGAGTTATCTAGTATCTCAAGTCTGAGGATAAACACTTCATGATATACTTAATGACAAAGATCCATAAAGTACCATCATGTAAAGTTAGGATGAGTCCTATATTCAATTCATTGAATATCATGTGAATCTGGTATGTCCCACGTGTTGGAAGATTTAGTGCACTTGTGGGATTAGTTCACACCTTGTAATGGGTTAGGAGGTACGGAGTGTACACCCATAAGGTCCATGAACACCTCGAATCTAATAGTGGTTTGTATTGGTAGTGCTAGTAGAAAGCATCTTTGGTGAAAGTATCGTTGTGGTTTCCACCGGGCGATGGTGTTTCCACCAAGCGATGGTGTTTCCATCGGCGATGGTGTTTCCAATCGCGGCAAGGTGTTTCCATCAGCAAGATTACATCAAGCAAAGTGTTTCCACTGAAGGTGCTATGAAAGTACTGCTAGTTGTATGAAAGTACTGCTAGTGTTAAGGTACTGCTTGTAACGGATTTGACCTATTCAAGTGGCAGTTTCAAATGCATTATGACCACGTTTAATTGGTCATGTAACCACTAACGGCTATAATGAGGATAATTATGAGGCTATTAATGGGCCGATTAATACTCATAATTCCATTTGACTAGCCAAGAGTATTATCCTATAAATAGGATATCTGATTATCCATGAAACACACACAAAAAACACTAAACACTTATAAGCGCAAGGGTTATAGAATTGTGCCTAATTCCATAACTGCATTTGGTCTTATCCCAAGTAGATATTCGTGTAACCCAGGCATTAGGGTCGAATAGTTTACTTTAGAAAGTGATCACACGATTCCAAGTGATATCCGGTAACCACCAAGTGGTATTTGTTACTGCTGACCGTTTGTTTATTTATGCTGAACAGTTGAGCATTTCTGCTGAAGTTGATTATCTTAACCCTATTTTGGGAACACACAACCAACAATCAAAGTAAACTATTTAGTGATAATCAATGGCAACTGCTGCGATGAAACACATGGCTTCAAACTTTGCTAAGCTGGACAAGTTTGAAGGGGTGGACTTTAGGAGGTGGCGAAGAAGATGCACTTTTGTCATCAAGCATGAGTGTGGTCTATGTGCCGACTACTCCAATTCCTCGATGATGGGGATGATGCTACGGTTGAGCGATCGGGAGGAGGAGAAAGTGGGAGAATGATGACTACATATGCAGAGGTCTTATTCGAATGGTATGTCTCGATTCTTTGTTTGATATTTATCGAACTCGAATCTTCCAAAGAACTGTGGATTCCTTGGATGCCAAATATATGGTCGAGGATGCATCAAGTAAGAAGTTCCTTGTTAGTAATTTCACAAATTACAAAATGACTGATTCAAGACCAGTTATGGAACAATACAATGAACTTCTTGGAATACTTGGAAGGTTTGTACAACACAATATGCACATGGATGAGGCTATTTCAGTCTCTTGTGTTATTGATAAACTTCCTCCTCCTTGGAAAGATTTCAAGCATATCTTGAAACATAAGAAAGAGGAACTAACTCTGGTTGAGTTGGGCAGTCATCTGCGGATTGAGGATTCTCTCAGGGTGCGGGATAATGACAAGCCAAAGAGTAGCAATGCTCTCGACCATCTCGTTATCAATATGGTGGAGCATAACAACCCACCGTGTACAATGACAACAAAGGCAAACACAAATATCATGATAACACAAGGGCGATCCTAACAAGAAGGCAACACCTACTTGTTGGAAATGTGGCAAGACCGTCACATTAAAAGGACCGCAAGGGTGTTAAAGTTGGTGGTAAAGCCAATGGATCGTGCACTAATGGTTCGTGGAGTGGTGGTTCTTCCAACTCACCGAAAGGTCGAATATGGTTAATAAGTCTTTTCGATTTATTATGTTACATATATATCGAATCTCATTATGTGCGTGATGATGATGTTGCGTGGTGGGTTGACTCGTGCAACAGATTCATGTGTAATATAGAAGTCGGTTCAAGACTTATGAGTCACCGAATGATGGTTATATTCTTCACATGGGAAATGAGTCAATGACCTTGGTGCATGGTCGTGGTTGTGTAGATCTTAAGTTTAGTTGTGGAAAGATTGTAACTTTGTTTAATGTTATTCATGTTCCCGATATAAGGAAGAACTTGGTTTCAAGTAGTGTTTGAATAATCATGGATATAAACAAGTTATCGAGTCTAATAAATTTGTGCTTTCTAAGCATGGTGTTTTATTGGTTTTGGTTATTTATGTAATCAAATGTTCAGCTTAATATTACCACCGATAGTGTATTTATTTCCACCGATAGTGTTAATTCACTGTGTGACCACCTATTACCGGATCGACTTCACCCCGTGGCATGCTAGACTTGGTCATGTTCATTTTAAAGGTTGCAAGATATGTCTAAGGATGGGTTGATCCCACCTTTGACATGGACAATGAAAAGTGTAAAACTTACATGTTGACCAAGATCACCAAGAAACCTTTTCAGGGTGTTAGTCGTGAGACTAAACTCCTGGAGCTTATACACAGTGATCTGTGTGATTTGCATGCCACTCCCTCTTTGGGGAACAAGAAGTACTTTGTGACATTTATTGATGATGCTTCTAGGTTTTGTTATGTTTATTTGTTACATTCCAAGGATGAAGCATTAGATAAATTCAAAGTGTTTAAAACTGAAGTTGAATTACAACTTGGGTCTTTGATCAAAAGATTGAGGACCGATAGGGAGGTGAGTACATGGATACTCAGATTTTCGATCTGTTGGTATAATCCATGAAACGATCGCTTTTATACTCCTCAAAGAAATGGTATTTCGAAAGGAAAAACAGGTGTCAAGGAGATGGTTAATTCCATGTTGTCCTATTCAGATCGAGTCAAGGGTTCCGGGTGAAGCTATGTTAACACTTGCTATTTATTAAATAGGGTTCCCAACAAAAGGAACAAGGTTACCCTTATGAACTCGGACTAAAAGGAAACCCAACCCGAACTATCTCGTGGTCCGGGGTTGTAGGGTTGTTGTAAGACTCCCGATCCAAAGCAAAGACTTTGGGTGAAAGAGGCATTGATCGCATCTTTGTTGGATATGCTTGAGCATTCCAAGGCTTTTAGGTTCTATGTTATTGAACCTAATGAACATGTTTCGCTTAACTCTATAATTGAATCAAGGATGCAAATGACATCGGTGAATCATAGGTCCTCGATGATGAACCATTAGTGGTCCCCGATGAGGTTGTGGTTCAAGAACTCGAACTCGTGCTCGGAAGAGGAAAAGGGTCGACTCCAAAGTCATTTGGACCGAGTTTCAACTATACTTAGTTGAAGGTACCGTGGATGAAGTCTCATACCAATACTCTATTGCTTCATTGTTGAGGATGATCCCAAGACATTTGAAGAAGCAATGAAGTCCCGGACATTGCCTTCGGAAAGAAGCAATCAATGATGAGATGGATTCCATCATGGGCAACAACACTTGGGTGTTGGTTGATCTACCACCGTGTTGCAAACCTCGGGTTGCAAATGGATTTTCAAAAATAAAATGAAGGTAGATGGAACTATTGAAAAGTTCAAGGCTAGACTAGTCATTCGTGGCTTTAAACAAAAGTCGAATAGACTATTTTGATACTTATGCCCCGTGGCTCGTATCGATACCATAAGACTAGCTAATTGCTTTGGCATCTATTCACAATCGGTTATTCATACAACTTTCTTGAATGGTGAATTGGAAGAGGAGGTTTATATGAACCAACCTCGTGGCTTCATCATGCACGTAATGAAAACAAGGTGTGTAAACCGATTAAGTCTCTTTATGGATCAAGCAGCACCTAAGCAATGGCATCAAAATTTGATGAAGTGGTTTTGTCTAGTGGTTATGTTCTTAACCAAGTCGACAAATGTGTATATAGCAAATTTGATGAATCGGTAAAGGAGTCATCATTTTCTATATGTTGATGACATGTTGATCTTTGGCACCGACCAAAATCAGTTGACCTAACAAAGGAATTTTTGTCATCAAGGTTCTCCATGAAGGACATGGGGAGGCGATGTTATCCTTGGTATATGGATTAAACATGAAAGTAAAAGAATTTCTATCTCTCGCCTTATTATATTGAGAAGGTACTAAGGAAATTCAATTACTTTGATTGTACTCCATGGGTACACCTATGGATACTGTGAGAAGTCGATGCCTAATCATGGGAAGGTTGTATCTCAACTTGAGTATTCTAGGGTAATTGGTCGCTGATGTATGCCATGACTTGTACAAGACCGATATTGGTTTTGCGGTGGGAAAACCGAGCAAGTATACTAGTAATCCTAGTGCTCATCATCGGCAAGCAATTCAAAGGGTATCAAGTATTTGAAGAGAACTATGGATTATAGTCTCTCATATATCGTTACCCATCGATGTTGGAAGGTTACACCGATTCAAGTGGATCAAGAACATCAAGACAATTCGCTACCGGTGGTCGGGTATTCCTACTTGGTGGAGGTGCAATTTCTTGGGCATCCAAGAAGCAAACTTGCATCACCGTTCAACAATTGAATATGAATTTGTGGCTTTAGCAATTCTGGTAAAGAAGTAATGGTTGAAAACATGCTTCAGATTCCATTGTTGAAAACCTATAGCACCTATTTCTATCCGATGTGATAGTGCAGCTACATTGGCTAAGGCTTATAGCCGGATGTACAATGGTAAGTCTAGACACTTAGGTGTCGTGCATAGCATGATTCGTGAGCTTATCATGAATGCGGTGGTATCTATAGAGTTTGTTAGATCTCAACAAAACTTAGTGATCACTTGACGAAGGGTCCGACTAGAGACTTGGTTATAAAGTTTGCTAAAGGGATGGGTTTAAGTCCAACTTAGTCACTAAATGCTAGGACACCCAACTCCTCCTAAGGAAACTTGGGAGCCGAGTTCAATGTGGAAAGTCGAACATTCATGGATTGGAGTACATGTTTTATATACATCCCAAGGTTGTGCTCAAAACTCTTTGAAAGGAGGATGAAGTCTTTACTTCTTAATGGTTAATTTATTTTTGAAAAAGTGCTTGGCAGAGCATGACTAAAGAGGAACCACCTATGTAAATGTTGAAGTTTTGCCGCTGTGAAGCTTTGGACTTTAGCTTTTACAACATTTATGAATTTAGATATGGATACATGGCTTGTATAGTGTCGGGGAGTCGATAAGTATTTGAAAGCTTGTGTAGTTATCTTCGGTATTCAAATGGGTTGAAGGGTTCAATTCTTAGAACACCTTGATTCTCGAATATTTTAACGTGTAATTACTAAGATGGAAATTCAATCCTCGTGACATTTTCATTTATGCACATGTTTTGCTTGATGTTTATTTTTCATGCAAAGGAAGTGAACTAAATTTGGGAGGATTGTTGGAAAATTTAGTGCACTTGTAGGATTAGTTCACACCTTGTAATGGGTTAGGAGATACGGAGTGTACACCCATAAGGTCCATGAACACCCGACTCTAATAGTGGTTTGTATTGGTAGTGCTAGTAGAAAGTCTTCTTGGTGAAAGTCTTGTTGTGGTTTCCATCAAGCGGTGGTGTTTCCACCAAGCAAGATTTACATTGAAGCGGTGTTTCCACCGAAGGTGCTATGAAAGTACTGCTAGTTGTATGAAAGTACTGCTAGTGTTAAGGTACTGCTTGTAACGGCTTTGACCTATTCAAGTGGCAGTTTCAAATGCATTATGACCACGTTTAATTGGTCATGTAACCACTAACGGCTATAATGGGGATAATTATGAGGCTATTAATGGGCCGATTAATACTCATAATTCCATTTGACTAGCCAAGAGTATTATCCTATAAATAGGATATCTGATTATGCATGAAACACACACAAAAAACACTAAACACTTATAAGCGCAAGGGTTATAGAATTGTGCATAATTCCATAATCGCATTTGGTCTTATCCCAAGTAGATATTCATGTAACCTGCATTAGGGTCGAATAGTTTACTTTGGAAAGTGATCACACGATTCCAAGTGATATCCGTAACCACCAAGTGGTATTTGTTATCACGACCGTTTGTTTGTTTCTCACGAGCAGTTGAGCATTTCTACGAAGTTGATTATCTTAACCTCATCGGGAACACGCAACCAACACCACGCATCAATATACTTTAAAAGTATATTCTACAAAAACTCGATTTGTCTTAATTCAATGACATTCCCATATCATTGATCGACAACGGACTATTTAGAATAACATAAGTTATTCACGGATTAAACATGCAAATATAGGATATAATATTAAGAAAATGAAAATAAACATAAACAACTATTTTATTTCATTAAAGTAATATTTGTTCATAACATCCTTTATCCAAATACTAATCATAGATCTCCATGAAACTACTAGCTAAACGAAGTCCTATCCCATCGGCATGGTCGAGAAGTTTTTCTTTTGGCAAAGGCTTCGTAAAGGGATCGACTAGATTATCATCTGTATGAACTTTGAGTAGATTGATTTCACCTATGATGACTTATTCTCGAACATAGTGATATCGACGAGGAAAATGGTCTGCGCCTTCATGACTCCGGCTCATTGGCAAATGTTATTGCGGCAGAGTTGTCACAATACACATTTAAAGGTAATTCGATTGAGGGCATTACTCCGAGTCCCGAAATGAATTTCCTAATCCAAACAGCTTCCATCGCAGCTTCTAAGCAACTATGTACTCAACTTCTAATAGACATCGAATCGTTGTTTGCTTCTTGCTCTTCCAATAATCGCTCCTCCATTAATGACAAAGACATAACCCGTCGAGACTTCGTATCATCTTTATCGCTTTGGAATGACGCATCGCAAAAACAGAACATCAAGTTCGCATCCGGATTTCCTCCATACACTAGAAACATTTCTTTAGTAGCCCTTAGATACTTAAGAATGTTCTTAACGACTTGCCGATGTTTCACACAGGTTCTCGTTGATACCGATCGGTGATATTCTCGTGCAAACGCCACATCGGGCCTTGTACATCTTACAACATACATGATAGATCCTACACCAAGCATAAGGAACCTTCTTCATGTATGCCACCTCTTCGTGTGTTGACGCGCATAGTTTATTACTTAAGCCATGTTCAACTTGCATCGGCAAATATCCCTTCTTGGAATTTTGCATCTTGAATCTCTTCAATATTTTATCAATGTAAGCACTTTGGCTTAGTCCAATAAACCGCCTTGATCTATCTCGGTAGATCTTGATTCCCAGAATAAATGTTGCTTCCCTAAGTCCTTCATAGAAAAGCACTTTCCAAGATAAGACTTTACATCTTGCAAACTTGGAATGTCTTTTCCCATGATCAATATGTCATCGACATATAAGATAAGGAAAATAACATTACTCCCACTAGCTTTGTGATACACATGGCTCATCAAGATTTTGAGTAAAACCAAATTTCTTGATTTCTTCATCAAACTTCTTGTTCCATTGCCTTGATGCTTGCTTCAATCCATAAATGGATCTTTGAAGTTTGCATCACGCTCTTCGAAACTTTGGATTCACAAACCCTTCAGTGCGCCATATAGATGTCCTCATATAGGCGACCGCTTAAGAAGGCGCTTTGACATCCATTTGCCATATCTCATAGTCATAGTACGCAGCTATGGCTATAAGAATCCTAATAGCTCTAATGTCTGCTACAGGAGAAAATGTCCCCTCGTAGTCTACCCCATAGGTTTGAGTATACCCTTGGGCTACAAGACGAGCTTTATAGGTGTTTGCATTGCCATCCATGTCAGTTTTTATCTTATAGAGCCACTTACTTCCAACTACCTTAGCATTTGGAGGTAAGTCAACCTCTATCCAAACTTCGTTATCTTTCATGGATTGCATTTCCCCATTCATTGCAACTCGCCATTTTTCCTTTTCGGGACTCATCATGGCGACTTTATAGTTAGCGAGTTCACCAAGATCCCCAACATATTTTCCTCGGCTTCTACGTTGAGACATAGACGCTCAGTGCACACGTAGCCCTTGCGGATCTACGAATGGGAACCACTTCAACTCTGTGGAACGCCCGGACTTTCGTGTTCTACTTGAGGTTGGCTAGTGTTTTCGAAAGGTGTTGTATCTTCTTGATCATATTCCAAATCATAAACTCTCCCATCGAATTCATGAGATATGAGATCCTTTTCAAGAAAGTCTCCATACCTAGCAACAATTACTTTGTTTTCGGTGGAAAGTAAAAGTAGTAACCCATAGTTTCCTTTGGGTATCCTACGAAGATACACTTAATGATCTTTGTTGTAGCTTATCGCAGAGTCACGCTTAACAAACGCCTCACAACCCCAAACCTTTAAGTAAGACAAGTTGGGAGCTTTCCCATACCACACTTCATAAGGAGTCTTATCAACCTTCCTAGTTGGAACCATATTCAATATGCGAACAATAGTTTCAAAGCATAATCCCAAAAGGATAAGGGAAGAGTTGTAAGATTAAACATTGATCGTACCATGTCTAGCGATGTACACGATTTCTTCTCTCGATACACCATTTTGTTGTGGAGTATATGGAGATGTGAGTTGTTGGACGATACCACACTCGCCTAGATAATCTTTAAACTCTTGGCTTAAATATTCACCACCTCTATCGGATCGAAGAGCTTTAATCTTCTTTCCTAGTTGTAGTTCTACTTCACTCTTAAAAACCTTAAATGTTTCAAAGACTTCATGTTTATGTTTAAGTAAATAAACATAACCATAACGATCGAAATCATCAAGAAATGTTAAAAAGTAGCTAGCACCCTTTCTTGACACATGTCTTAGTGGTCCACATACGTCAAGATGTATCACACCAAGAAGATCGAATCCCTTTCTAAACTATTTGTAAAGGGTTTCTTGGTCATCTTCCCGATATGCAAGATTCGCATTTATCAAATGATTCATCATTGATGTCTTGCAAAAGCCCATCGTGTTGCAAATTGTTGCATGCGTTTCTTGCCTATATGAGCAAGTCTACAATGCCAAAGAAATGAAGAATCCAAATCACCTTTGATTCTTTTATTATTGATGCTAAAGATGTAATTATTTTTATCAATCATATTATCATGCAAATCAATTTCAAACACACCATTTATTTGGAATAACATTAAAGTAAAAACACCATTTAAAGAAACCGAAATTCCATAATCAAGAAATGTATGAACGAAACCAATATCTTTTAACAAGGAAATGAAACGACACCCCTAACAATGGAAGGTGCGTAATGACAATCGTTTAATGACAATACTAAACCCAAGGTAAAACTAAATCAAACGTGCCTATAGCTTCAACGATCGCATGTGCTCCATTACCCACGTGCGGTATTGTTGTCCATAGGCAAGCTTCCTTGCTCCTCTAAGTCCTGCAGTTGTAATACAAATATGAATACCACATCCAAGATCATATACCCGTGAATTTATTTTATGAGGAAAAGCAAATAATTCTATCATCAAAAGAGTACACAAGCACCGCCACCGTGCGATATTTTATACCTCTTATTGCGCAACTCATCAAGGTAGAGTGGACAATTCCTCTTCCAAAGTCCTACCTCGGTGCAATGATGACAAGCTATATCCTTCTTCGATTCTCGTGCTTTTGGGAGGGTTCTTCTTGGGTTCTTGTTGATAAGTCATAACTTGTTTTCCTTATCAACTTTACCCTTACCTTTCCCTTTCTTGTTCGCTAGCGGCTTATTAGGCTTAGAAATCCTACCCTTCCGGATGGTCGAACCGCAGTGTAGGGGCCTTCTTGGGCAAACCTTTCTCATAATCAATGAGAATTGCATGTACCTCACCGATGTCTTCCCATGCAATGCATATTGTAATTGCATGCGAAACCATCAAACTCCTTATTAATGGATCCGTTGATAAGGCCAATTTGTATGTCATTGGGGTAGACATAGTTAAGTCGCCGAGATGGTCCATGTAACTCATCATTTCCGTGGTGGGCGCTCACGTTTTCCTTCTCCTTGCTTGCAACCGTAAAGCATCTATCGATTATACAACTCTGACAATACAGGCTTTTCAAACAACCTTGCAATTCTTCAAGCATGAGATTAGGAAGTAATTTTCAAACTGTTTTTGCATGTTTGGATTCATACTCCCAGCATAATGCAGAGACCTCATTATACTTGTCATACTCAGATTGCCATGCACTGTCGTGCTTGAAAGAAGAGCACCCGCCGCAGTTCGGGAGGACAAGGCGTAGTCAAATAATCTAGTCTTTTGGCAACCTCAAGACAATTACGAGTTGCCGATACCAATCATTGAAATTCATGCTACCAATAATTTCTCTCGATCAAACATAGATTTGAACGACGAGGCTAGTGCAGTAGATTCACTTGAGCCATTTCTGAAATAAAAGTTCAAAAGTTAGTACTTTCGATAAGTAAACATTCAAGAAAATAAAATACCCTTTGGTCAATATTCATATTAACCATAGAATTTTCCTTGAATTTTGGATCCTCATTATCATAGTTTCACCACATCAGTTGATCTGCTTGTGTTGAAAGTATAGAATAGGTAATTGTTGAAAAACAATAATTGACAAACAAGTTTTCAATTCCAAAAGTTATGGGATTTACAATTTTGCCAAAACAATTAATGCAAAACGTAAGCATGTTTCATCCCATCTTATGCCTTAAGTCATAGGTCTCACTAACTAACTTAATTAAGTTGTCTAATTTAGAAACTGCAAATAATTAAGCTGAGGTCTCACACAACAAAATAATTCACCTTGTTATTGTAATCTAGATCAAGGTCTCACATAACTAAATTACAACTTCAAGTGTTTCATATCATTAGATGGCATAAACTTAAATTTTAAAGGGTACAATTTTGACGTGTAATCAAAACTTATGTATAAAGAAGCATGCATACAACTTTATAGCATAATATTTTTCAAAAAACTTACATAATATTTTAATTGCTAAGATTAATTCTACAAAGTTTTAATCGATGCGTTGAGAAACTTACAACTTTGCACTAAGATGCTTCGTACATATAATGGTTATACTAGGTAGCTCCAATCGAACTCACGAGAGGCGAGGACCGTAAGCACAAGCATAACCTTAGACATCCTTTCAGTGTGACTATGCGCACTTCTTAATTAACCCCTTTATAGTTTGTTCTAGTGGGTGAGCCGTTCTAACCATTTAGTACAGTCGCATCAATCGATTAAAAGTTAAATAATTATTACTTAGAAAAACAAATCAATTTCGCCATTATTTAGTCCATTTAATTTTCTATTCATAAAAAACCCTTTTGCTTACTAACGTGTCAAACAATATATAAACAAAAAAGCATTTTAATAAAAATTAAACACACTCAAATAATATAAACATATAACTAAACAATTTAACATATGTAAAAACAATTAGCCACATGCATAATTATTTCGATAAACTCTAATAAACAATTCTAGGCGTAAGTAAATGCATACATTAACTAGGGCTTTCACCTACAAGGTAGATGAGCCACATACATCGACAAGTCGATTGCGTAAACCAAAGTTAATAGTATACCAAATAGCACATAACGAATTTTATTAGTTATAATTGAGGTCTTCCCCAATTCAATAATTATCAAATAAATAAAACATGTGTATTACTTAACAATTAATCAATAAACAATAAACAATACTTCCATGGCAAAACATGCATGTTCCACCATGGATCCCGTGATAACAATTATCACCCAAGATACGCATATTACATGGCACATAACAATTTATTCATTAATTAACCACATAAAATTAGCATGCAATCCTAGGGTTTCTACAAGTTTTACAAAATTAAAACCTAATTAAATAATAAAAGGGTAATCGACCTATAATTAAAAATTAGGGTTTCAATTCAAAACCCTAGAAACCATAAAAAAACATGCAAATAATCATAAAGATTCAATTTTATGTGTTTCGGTAATTAATTACATCATATTAACGGTTCGTGATGCCACTGTTGGGATTTAATACTCATAACAATTATATAAAATCAAATAACATCATCAAAGCATGCAGCGGAAGTAAATAAGAATAATACATGTAGATTAATTAACCGAATAAGAAAACGCGTACCTTTTAGCAATTCAAGAATCAAACGGTAATTAGAAACAGAACCAAAACCCAAAACCCTAACTTTAGGGTTTATACAATTCGACCCACCAAGAAGTCGACCACCAAGATTCACAAGCTCAAGCGTGCTTGTTCTTCGTTCTTGTACACACGTATTATTAGCGATTTGATGTGAAAAGCTAGTTTCTTGAATCACAAATAAAACCAAACACTTAATCTTGAGTTAAGCAAATCGAAACCCTTTGGGTTTAGGTGTTCGACCGGCCACACAAGAAAGAGAAGAGGAGAGGAGAAATTAGGTCTATTGGTGATCCAAGGTTAGGAGAATAATGAATACAAGGGTTTGTATTTATAGTTTCTCAAAACTTGGTGACCAAGAAATCCCACCTCCTTGGGTTGTGTAGCCCACGACCGGCCAAGCACCCCCAAGGGGATTCTAGATCCTTCTTGTCCACTAATTTCATTCTTAGTCCTCGTAGTTTACATTTAACGACCGTTAGTCGAACCTCGTTAAATATTTAACTATCGTTATGTTTATTTCGTGACTAATAATTAATAATAACATTTTATATATTAATTATTAACATCAACTCTCATACGTAATGTGTGCAATCCCAAGTCTCGAGTTCGAATCCGGACATACGATATTTAAATATCCATAAAACCTTTCATTTTTACTCACTTATCGAGGTTTTGGCATCGGATCACCTAATAAGTTGGTAGAAGGCGGAGGATTCACAACAGAGTTGTTTGAAGAGTGGGTGACTTCAACCCTTCATGCTCGGGAAGGACTTCAGCTGTTAGATTTTATACATGGATCGTGTAGTTGGGTTATGAAATGGGTATTCACAAAGGGTGAAATGGGTGTTTGGCTTAGGGAAAAAGGTTATTGTTTCTTGGGGTGTTTGGCTTGCTACAACAGAATGTGTTAAAGGTCCTAAGAAAGGTTGCCTCAAGTTGATTTGAATGCTTAGATGCTTGAGGACAAGCTTCATTTTAAGCGGGATGGATTGATATGTGTCAAAGTAATATCAATGAAAAAGTCAACAAAAGTCAACAGAACAACAAGATGAGAACCAAACAGATTTTCTGTCCAAATCCTCTTTCCTTCCTTCCATTTCCCTTTATCAAATTGTAAACACTTTTCTTTCTCTCTGTAACTCTCTAAACGTTCAGTTTCAGTTGTAACAAATTATCCCATTGTATTCCAATTTCGAGTTCAATTCTTAATATCTTGAATTCCTAGGGATCTAATTAAGCCTCATTTCTTAAGTGATTTCTGGTTAAGATGATATCACTTTTTTGACAAATTAACAGACTTCCACGGTCTTCTTTTTGAAAAATTTCCTTTAGCTAACTTTCTTCTCCGGTCTATGCTATCTTTTTATACAAATTAACTGATTTCCATTGTTGGGTGATTTGACATCTTTGAATATCTTTAGTTTGCACTCACTGCTTACTTAATTTCTTGATACGAGTAACAATAAATTCTAACTGATATACAAATTTCCCATTGGTAATTTTTTAATTGTAAAACTGGAATTATTTAAAAAAATTACCAAAAAATCCATAGTACTATTCTAGAAAGGTAGCAATCTTCGTTGATATTTTATTTTCTTATTTAACAACAATCTACAACATAATTCAGGACAACAAATAAACATAAAAAGTTTCTTAAACTTTATGACTTATGACTAGACATCATACAAAATCGATCAAGCATTAAGTTACCGATACATGCATCTTCATCCAAAGTCGATCATCCACTGACAATAAATCTTTTACTTGGCGCATTGTTGGCCTTTCCTGTGGGTTGTAGTTCAAACATGCCCGCGAGACATTCAAAATTGAATGAGCTAGTTTCTCAACTAGAGAATATGGTGGCGGAATCCGTCTATCTCCTACATTGGCTAGCGATAGATCATCAGCAGACAATGTTGGTAGACATGATAAAAGTTCTCCAGATGCTTTCCCATAATCACTTCTAATGCAACAACTCCAAAACTATACACATCGCATTTCTCTGTCGCCACCATCGTATAAGCAAGCTCTACATGGAAGGAAACATGAGAATACAAAAAAATTGTTATATCAGATCATGATATCTGAAACTTGAGAAGAAGTACGTATAGATAACTTTGAAATATATGGTAGTTACCTGGTGCAACATAGCCATAGGTGCCTACAACCGCACTCCAATTGGATGAATCCAACTTTAATAGCTTTGCTGTTCCAAAATCCGAGATATGTGCCTCATAATCAGAATCGAGAAGGATATTAGCTGCGGAAATGTCTCTATGAATTATAGGTGGTGTGCAATCATGGTGCATATAAGCCAAGCCATTCGCTACAGCCCTAACAATTCTTACCCTTTTCAGCCAATCCATTTCCTTTGCTGTGATATCGCTACTTAAGAGCGATTTTAGACTTCCTTCTCAAGATATTCAGAATCAAAAATGAGTGACGAGCATGGAAGCAATATCCATAGAGTTTAACTATGTTTCTGTGTCTTATGTTTGTTAATGCTCGTACCTCATTTAGGAAGCCTTGATCGTCATTCTCGATGATGAATGAAGTTTCTTGACAGCAACTAAATTGTTGGGTTGTAACACAGCTTTATACACAGTACCATACCCTCCCATCCCTATACAATATGCATCATCAAAATCATTTGTTGCCTTGATGATTTCATCATACATCTCCTGTCCATTAAAACTTGTTATTGAGAAAATTTTCCACCTTCTTCGCCTGATGGTTTCTGGAGAAGTTTTCTTTCTCGTCGACAAGCAATGAGGCCACACACAAATAAACCAAGGAAAAGAGCCACAAAAAGTGGGACAATAGTTACAAGGATGAGCTTATGAAGAAAATGATTAGTTTGACTTTCACAAAGTTTCAAACCTGTAACATTTCCACACAGACCATCATTTCCTTGTAATGCTTCTCCAGACACATTAAGAAAGACAGCATAAGGGGGAACCGGTCCTGTGAGCTCATTGTAAGATAGGTCTATATCAATCATTCTTGGCAAGTTACTGAAACCGTTAGGAATAGAACCAGATAGCTTATTGTGAGAAAGATTAATCATCACCAGACTTTCTAAACTTCCAATTTCCGATGGTATCTCTTTTGTGAGTGAATTCCAAGATAGATCAAGAACATTGAGTTGACTTAATTTATCGATCTCTGATGGGATTTTTCCGCTGAGCTTGTTATTACTCAGATATATGCGACTGATTTGTACCCAATAACCAATATATCGTTGTAATGACCCGTTTAACCTATTTTTGGATAGGTCAAGAGCAAGGAGGCCATGCAGTGATCCAAGCTCTTGAGGTATAACACCTGAAAGGTTGTTATTGCTCAAGTTTAAATTTAACAAACTTTTCATCTCCCCAAACTCCTTTGGAATTTGACCAACCAAATGATTAGAAGAAAGATCAAGCACTTGAATTGAATTCCCAAAGTCCGGCGGTATGCTACCGCCGATGTTGTTATATCCCATCTTTAATGTAGTCAATTTTTTGCATTTACCCCAATTTGGAGATAGTTGCCCATGAAATTTATTATGACTAACATCAAAAAAAATTAAGCTTGGGTAGACACCAAAACTATTCGATATATCTCCACTAAATTGATTACAATCGAACCTTGCTCTTATTAAGGTGGTGCAATTCCATAGCCCTCTTGGTATAGGACCAGAGAGTTGATTATGACTTACAGATAAATGTTGAAGCTTTCCCCCTTGGCACAAATCATCAGGCAATTGGCCAGACAACTGATTTGTGTCCAGATGTAGCCTAAACAATTGTAGGCTTACAATTCCTTGTGGTATAGGACCGATAACTTGTTCAAACGGAGAAACAGAGTCTGAAGGCTTCTCAGGTTTTTTAGCGATGACGGAATTGAACCAATGAGTTGGTTTTCGCTCAAACCTAATCTGGTGAGAGACTTCAAATTCCCTAATTCAATTGGAATGGGTCCAGAGAGTTGATTTATTTGCAGATAAAGGATATCCAAAGACTCCAAATCACCCAACGATGAAGGGATTGAACCATTGAGTTGATTATTGCTCAATCCTAAATTAGTTAGAGACTTCAAATCACCCAACGATGAAGGGATTGAACCAGTAAAATTGTTTCCGGAAAGTTGCAAAACGGTTAACTGGCTTAGTACACCAATGTTAGGTGGAATGACACCAGAAAACTGATTGGTTGAAAAATCAAGATAGACAAGTTTGGACAGGAGTCCGATTTCTGGTGGGATGGGACCAAAGAAGTTGTTTACACTAAGCTCAAAATGGGTAAGATTATGTAGAATAGAGAATGGGAACCGTGAAGCGTACCTTTTAACTCAGACGTCGAGAGGTTCAACTTGTTAATGTTCCCATCAGCGTTGCAAGCAATTCCAAACCAAGAAGGGCATGAAGCGGGTGCACTAGTATTCGTTGGAAGGGTATCCAAGAAGATACAATTTGGGAGTTGTTTGGGATTTTAAGGCTTGCTTTCCATTTTAGAAGAGCATTTGCTTCCTCCAAAGAAGCAGAAATAAAGTTTGGTATAAATGAGAGAGCAACGAGTAGTAGAGCTAGAGATAAAAGTAACAACTTTGAAGAAGCCATTACTTGCTTTTGCATGTTTTTTCTATAAAGTGAGGGTTTGTATGTCTTTATTTATACTTGAGCTACCCTTTTCTCATATATTAATTTCTGTAAACTAATGTGTTTTGCAATATGAAAAAGAAAAGTATGGGAGACTAGCCTGGTTATGCATGCATGAGAAAAGTATAATTTGAAGATTTTTAAGACATTTTTTTTTTTTTTTTTTTTTTTGTGGTGATGAAAAGGGAAGATTAAATTCTACAGAAAAGTATGACATACAGTAGTTGACTAGCATGTTTTTCCAATAGTTCACATCTACGTGGCCACACAATTGGTCTATAAAAGAGACAATGTATTGGTAGACAAAAGTACTAGCATGTTTTACGTGACATTTGTTTCCTATTATAAAAGTTTTTTTATATACATTGTCGAAATATTTTGTGAGAGAAACGTCTCATATATATCCAACAATTTTCAATTCTCAGAAATTAAATTTTAGGTGGTGTCATATTATTCCACAAATATTGTTTTACTTGAGAAATTAATGTCCCTTTTGGAGAATACTTGAACTATGTAGTACAATTTTAATCGCTTTGTAAGAGAAGTATTATATATTTTTTTTTAAAAATAATTCCAGTAAATGCTTTGATCAAAATGATCAAAAAGCTTTTAAACCTATCCAAAAACACCCCTAACTAATCTTGTAACATTTGTACACTATTAATCTAAGTGACTATTGCAACTTAGATCCGAATAAAGGCTTTATTGTTCATCTAGTGTTGCCTATACTTTCGTACATGGTATCAGAGCTTCAGGCTCATTGATTCTCTTTGGCAACAAGGGTGTGATTTGGGGTTATTGCTATTGGCGTAATCACTGGTTATCTTCTGTTTACTATTTACCCTAGACTAAGTGAATCTAGGGTGATTGTGATTTGATCTTCCACGCATATTTCTCTCGTAAGTCTAAGTCCTATCTTCTCTTAAACATACAAGATTTAAGTCTCGTGGTGCAAACGGTAGACTAACATCTTGATCCGCCACCTTTGAGTGGTACGAATACCGCCTGGTTTACCCTAGTCCACAGTGCTTGGTGCTTGTTGTTTCTTATTACAAAGTCTTATTTACTTGTCTATTTACTCTTATTATTATATCCGTCTGTGATTCTTTGTCCGTCTTATTATCTCTCGCCTTATTGTTTGTATTATGGCTATTGGTGATGATAATGTTGGTGGTGGTGGTTCCACCGAGAAAAGCTTATCCTTTGGTGATGCTTTGTATTTACACCCCAATAACACCAATGGTACTCCCATTGTTTCTATTAAACTCACTGAACCGAAAATTATAAAATATGGAATATGGCCATGACGTTTGCCTTAAGGAACCATAACAAGTTGGGGTTTATTGACGGTACTTGCATAAGAAATGATTCAAATCCCGCCTTGCTAATCAATGGGACACTTGTAACTCTGTTGTGGTCACTGATCCTCAACTCTCTCACTCGAATTATTTGTTGGTGCTATTTATTCTAAAACCGCTTATGAAATGTGGAATGATCTTAAAGATACCTATGATAAAGTTGATGGTTCAACTATTTTAATTTGCACAAAAACATAAACTCTCTTAGTCAAAGTGGGTCCTCTCTTGTCGATTACTATAACAATCTTAACTCTTTATGGAAACAATTTGATTGTATGATTAGCTTGCCTCCTCGCACTTGTGAGGTCGCAAAACATTTTGAAAACACAATCAACTAATCAAGTTAATGCAATTTCTTATGGGTCTTGATGACTCCTATGTTCCCATCGAAGCAACATTTTAACCGAGATCCTTTACCTATTGTCAAAACTGCTGGTCGCCTCGGAGAAGAATCTCACGAATGTCTCATCCGGGAATAGCTCGCTAAACCCAATGCTACGACTTTTGTCGCAAAAACTTCGATGGTGGAAAATTTTTGATAACAAAAGAGGTTTTAACAACAAAATTCGGTTTTAATAATGGTAATAACTCTAATAGCAGAGGACCAAACATGAACCTCAAATGTACTAATTGCAAAAACCCGGTCATACTTGTTGATAGATGTTATGATCTTGTTGGGTATCCTCACGGATATGTTAAAAGAAATTTCAATGGTAAACCTTTCAAGAAGAATAATGTTTCTATGAAACCAATTGTGTCACCGATAATAGTGCTAGCAACTCTCCTGCCTCCTTGTCTAATGAATGACTCTCGAGACTTATGAGTCTCCTCAATGACAACAATGTGTCATCTGCTAATGCCAACTTGGCGGTGTAAAATTTTTCAGAACCTTCTTCAATGGCGTGTCAAGTTTAATGTAAACTTCAACAAGTTTTTAACAACAACACTAAATTCTTATCTCGAAACATCGGTCTTGGTTGGATTGTTGATTCTGTGCAAATCAAAGACATGACTGTGTTCGAAAATTTTCTAATCAATGTTGTTAGCATTTCAAATCTTGGGTTAACTGTTGGACATCCCAATGGTACTCGTGCCTTAATTACTAAAATTGGTGATTTAAAGGTCAATAATGACCTAACTCTCTTTGATGTTCTTGTTGTTCCCGAATACAATGTTAGTTTACTATCTCGCTCATAAGATTGCTAGAGACAATAAGATGTTTGTTGGGTTTAATGAATCTAATTGCTATATACTGATTTACATCAAAAAGGATTGTGGGATTGGTAAACAATACAATGGATTATATATATTTGATATAGATTCTACATGTAAGATTACTTCTAACAACCGCATATCTGCTTGTCATGTCTCTAGAAATCTGGCATCAAAGACTTGGTCATCCCTCCGACCAAGTCCTACATATACTTAAACCCACTCTTAAATTTGATAGTTCATCCAAACCGATCATCTCGTGATACTTGTAATAAAGCTAAACAAACCGTAGAACCTTTTCCTTTAAGTGAACATAAATCCACTAAAATTGGTCAACTTGTTCACCTTGATGTTTGGGGACCATATAAAATCACTAGCGAGATGGTTATAAATATTTTTAACCATAGTTGATGACTATTCCGTAGCGGTGTGGGTTTATATGCTTAAGGGAAGGATGATGTTTATGTTTCCATTGTTAACTTTACTAATATGCTATCAAATCAATTTGAACACAATGTCAAAGTTTTCGAAGTGATAATGGGACGTAATTTGTCAATAATAAACTTCAACAATTCTTTCATGAAAAGGAATTCTACATCAAACATCTTGTGTTAATACACCACAACAAAATGGCATTGCAGAAAGGAAACATAGGCATCTCCTTAATGTTGCTAGATCCCTTATGTTACTGTGGGAATTACCTCTATATCTTTGGCCCGAATGTGTTCTAATCACGCCTATGTCATAAACAGTTTGCCCTTTCGCCTGTCAGCAAGTCCCCTTCTCCTTTGTGTATGGGCATGACCCTTCACTCTCTCTCCTTAGAGTCTTTGGTCGCTTATGCTATGCCACTATTCTCAACATCTCGACAAATTTGGTAGTAGGTCCGAAAAAGTGTTCTTATTGGTTACTCAAATGAAAAAAAAGTTATAAACTCTTGAGCCTAGAAACAAAAATATCTTTTATTCGAGAGATGTCAAATTTATGAAACTGTGTTTCCATTCAAAATGAAAAATTATGTGTCAAAACCTTTTGTTGAAACTTATGTGCCTAAAGATTTAAACCACAAAAATTTCTTTGACTCACAAACAAGTCCCAATGATGAAGGAGAGTGACATCCTATGATGATAGCACGTGGTAAGTCATCCTACTAGGATTGATGAACCAGCTTGCAACATCTATAGATGATAATACACACCTCGAGGGCAACATATCACATGAATCACATCCTGCCGATGCATCTTCCGATTCTCACGATACATCATCCAATTCTCGAACAAGAAAGAGGCTTGCCACCACTATCGCTAGAAGGTCAACTAGAGTTTCTAAGTTGCCCAAGAATCTAAATGACTTTATTGTTGAAGGAAAAGTCAAATACGGGTTGAAAAAGTTGTTAATTACTCTAATCTTAACAAGGATAATTATTGCTTTGCTTCTAGTCTTAATAAAAGTATTGAACCCACCATTATGAAGAAGCTATCCTTGATAGTAATTGGGTAGATGCTATGAATTCAAATTGAGGCCTTAAATGAAAACCATGCTTGGGATATAACCGATCTACCTCCTAATAGAACTCCCATTGGTTACAAATGGATTTTTAAAATCAAATATAAAGCCAATGGTGAAGTTGATAGATACAAGGCTAGATTAGTTGTTAAAGGCTATGACCAAAGGGAAGGAATAGACTATGATGAAACTTTTTCCCTGCTGTGAAAATGTCTCATCGTTAGATGTCTTATTGCCTTAGTCAGAAAACAAATGGCCTCTTTTTCAACTTGATGTTAACAATGCCTTCTTGTATGGAGATCTTGATGAGGATATCTATATGACCATCCCCAAGGGTTCTGTAATGAGAACAATAAAATAAAGTTTGTAAACTTGTCAAGTCTCTATATGGCCTAAAACAAGCTCCCGTGAAATGGAATGAAAACTTGTGAGTGTTTTAAAAGAAAATAATTTTGTTCAATCGGTCAATGACCACTCCCACCCCTGCTCACCAAAATAGAGAATAACAAGTTTATTGCTCGCTTGTTTATGTGGATGATATTGTTCTTACTGAAACCGCATTGATGAGATAAATCTTTTAAAAGTTTCTAAAATCCAAATTTCATATCAAAGACTTGGGAAATTTAAAATATTTCCTTGGCATTGAGGTTTTAAAACTGGAATGACATTTGTCTTTCTCAAAGAAAATATTGTCTTGAACTCCTCAAAGAATTTGGTCTTCTTGGTGCAAACTCATGTCCACTCCTATGGAACCCAACTCGTGCTTCCATATATTCCCACCGCCGATGACCCATTGCTTGTCAACATCATCGGTTATCGGGTTACTTGGGAAACTTATCTATCTCACCCATACAAGACCCGACATCTCATATTCGCTTCATTGTCCGCACAATATATGCATTCTCCTTAAAATCTCATCCGAATGTGCTCTCAATGTTCGAGATATCTAAAAGGAGCTCCGTGAAAAGGTCTAAGGTACAATTTTAGCAACTCAAAAATCATCTTGAAGGATATAGTGATGCCGATTGGGCCAAATGCAAGAAACCAAGAATCATCACGTGTTATTGTGTTTTCTTCAATGATTGTTTGATCTCATGGAAAAGTAAAAACAAAACACTCTTTCAAAATCTTCCACGTAAGGAGTATAGATCTATGTCTATCGCTGCTGGAAATCATTTGATTCAAAAATCCTAAAAGATCTAAAAGTTGATATCAATCTTCCTTAACCTTTTTGTGACAACAAATCGCTTTACAACTTGTCACAACCCTGCTTTTCATGAAAGATCAAAACACTTTGAAATTGATGTTCACTTCATCGGGAGAAAATTGCAAGAGGTGTTATAAGTGCTAAGAAGATTGGCTCTTCAAACCAAACCGCAGACATTCTCACTAAAAATCTCCTGCTTACCAAAGATAAATTTTGTGTGAAAATTGATATTGTTTGATATGTTTGCTCATCGATTAAGGGGGAATGTTAGAATTTGGAGTATTAATCAGGAAAACATATCATTCTATCGATTCCTAATGGCTTTCAAGTTATGATCATTGCGAGATTCTACAGGGGTTATTCATGGACAAAGAATAAAAGGTTTAAGGTTCCAAGAAGTTGGTTTGTGAAGAGTTATTCATTTCACGATGAGTCATTTATAGTCGTTAGAGGGTCTTAGTGTAACTTCATCTCCTATTTAATAAGTCCCTTAATCTAGGGTTAGAAACACTTGAGTGTGCGATCTTTTGTATCACTCTCCTCTCTCTCTCGCATCATTTCACTGATCTTGTCTTGTCTTTACATTCATATGATTACTGTCTCATTGACATTAATCTAATCTTGTAACATTTGTATACTATTAATCTAAGCTGACTATTGCAGCTTAGATCTGAATAAAGGCTCTATTGTTCATCTAGTGTTGCCTATACTTTCGTACACCTAAACATGCCGAAACACCCCTAAAAAGCTCCAAACAGCACTTAAACATGTCCGATGAGCTCTAAAACATACTTTCCAACAAAACTACAGTCCCAAACTTTTAAAATAAAACGATGACCCAATGGATTTAGCAAAATGGGTCAACGAAGGTCAACAAAAGAACCGGCTACCATAAACAAACACAATGACATTAAAATTGTCAACACAAACATTCTCATATACGTATAAACTAATCCGATGATAAGATTATATACCACGTACATTACATACCGTAGGTAGTTACATCTTTGGCTTCAGATCTAATTTACAACCTCATTTAGCTTCTTTGACAATCAGATCAAAAGTTTGAGTTAAACAGATGATTGATGAATCAATAGACCTTCTCAACTTATAAGCCACAAAAAGCTATGCAATGAGCGATCCTATACAGATACCAACGTCGACCCATTTGCATATATATGGGTCAATTTGGGTAGTATTTTATCACAAATGATTCGCTTTTGCTAATTTTAAAAGGTGCAAAATTGAAATGGTTCAAATGGCTCAAACAGGTTGAAAGCTGCCAACAGTGTATTAAAAATGTAAATGAAAAAAAAAATTATTCAAGTCGATTCAAGCCAACCAAAGCCTGTTTAGACCCATTACTAGACCCATTACTAGACCCGCCATTTTGCCACTATTGTAATACAAGTCAAGAAATACGAATATCAAGTCTACCTGACTGGGGATTTCACTAAAAGAAGAAATGCCAAACAGTTTCGGTGCTATATCAGGATCTACAGAGCCTCCAACATAAATTAAGCCGTCCTTTGTGGTCACTAAATCCATTCTAACATAGTTCCAATGGCCTTGGAGTTATATCCCAAAAAATCTTCATAGAATCACCGTAGAGGCCATAAACTGATAAAACAATCTGCCTGTTATGCCACTAACCAACTGAACAATTTGTTTGAGACTAAAAAATATGCCACATTCTACCATTACCGCTCAGAGAAACCGACACACCTTGTAAAGAGTGAGCACCATTTCTAATAGCCACTAAACTTTAATCCACTCACGTCAATTGATACTACGAAACTAGATTATTTTTGTAGAAAGAGGAGATATGAGATTGAGGGAGGTGTGGATGAGACAAATTAAAAACTGGATAAGTTGGATGTGGTGGTGCAAATGACGAAACTATCCCTATCAAGATGTTTGACCAATTATGACTCACTAATAGAGTACTCTGTAATTATTGTATCGCAAGAACCAAAAACAGAAAGTTACCAAGGGAGTAATAAGTTTGACCAATGATGGTCAAAACTAGAAAGTCACATCATCTTTATACCCTTTTGCATTGTTTTATAAACCGGTTTTTATCCACCCGCTTAAGTTGCGCGCCGTTGAACCGCTAGTGAAACAATCATAATAAATAAATTAACAGACAGAATGGTGTAGAAGCAGAAGACAGACGCTATAGACGTATAATAAACGAAAGCAGTAAAAAACACTTGTACGAGGCTCGTATTGAATACGATTCCCTTAAAACTAGAAAGTCGCATCATCTTTATACCCTTTTGCATTGTTTTATAAACCGGTTTTTATCCACCCAGTTAAGTTGCGCGCCGGTTGAACCGTTGTGTGAAACAATAAAGATTCGCAGGTCGCGCGGGCTCGCATGAGTTCAGAAGCTTCGAACCCATTTTGGCCCGTAAATCGAATCAGACTTCCCTTGCTGCACAGACGTAGGTGTTGGAGTAAAACCAACAAATCATTTTGAAGGTTATTCATATCAAGATTTCTATATAATCACACTCCCACTTCCTTTTCTAGGCGATGTGGGATGTGTTTGTTTTCCCAAATTTGTGTTTCACGTGTTCCACTTTGAGACACGATATCTCATTCATATTAACTCCATTTTGGACATACTTTAGCTCGTTGCGAAGCTCTCGTCGAGGAGAACGCAAAGCTATATATCAAGAAATATAAATATATATAACATATACATATATTAAATAATGTCCAAAATTTGCAAAAACTCATTTTGCAAAACTATTTTTCCAACAAATTCAACTCTTACAGCTCCAAAAATCTTTTAAACATATTCAAACAACCCTAATATGGACTCAGGATTGTAACAAAACTGGGACCTACTTTAAGAAAAAAAATAATAAATAAATAAAAGTAAAAAATAAAAAATAAAAAGAGAAAAAAATAAAAAAAATAAAAAGAAGAAGAAGAGAAAAGAAATAGACGGATTACCATACTTTGTCTGTTGTGTTCTCTATGTTGACTTTTCATCTTTTCATTTATTTTCTTTTTTCTTTTAGAAATTTGGTTTTTAGATATTTGATTTTAACTACTGTATGACTTTTCATCTTTGTATATTTGTTTCTTCGTTTTTTGTAGGCTCTATTTTTTATTTGTTTCATGTTGTACATTGAAAACCTTATTTTAAACTTGAAACTTGAAAATGTGTGATGTACTAATAGTGTGAGTGTGTTACTTTAGTAAATACTCGATTTCAATAAACTTGACGATGTGTTATAGGTTTTTGATGTGCCAGTATTAATTTTCTCTTTTAAATTGGGTCCAACCCGACCCGAATTGACACATCTATTGGTTGTTACTGCTAAAAAAATTTCACTTAGAATTACTAAGAGAATCACCTTAGTTTTCGTGTTGGCTACACCATTAACTTAAACATATCCGAATAGCTCTAAAACATAAGAAATTCAATACTAAACACATGTTTTCCAACAAAACTGCAGGTCCTAAACTTTAAAAAAACGAAAGGTTACCCAAACTTAAAAAAAAAGGAAAGGTATGACCCAGCTCGATTCAACAAAATGGGTTGACCCGGGTAAACAAAAAAATGGGTTCATAAACAAGAAAACAACAATCATATCCGGCCTAGTCGGTTCAACCACACGGGTCAACCCGGGTTATAAAAAATTGCCTCTTTAAACAAAGATAACAAATTGAATGGCTTCGGGGGTGTTTGTTTAAGCTTATTTGTGGGCTTCTTAGCTTATTTGATTTTGTCTTATATTTCATAAGCCTAATTTTTCGGCATATTTTGAGATGTATAGGCTAGTATAAGCTCATCAAGATATATTAAAACATATATAAGACCACTAAGTCTTAAAATAAGCTTGAAAATTCGGGCTTATGAAATATAAGCTCATAAATAAGCTAAAACATACACCCCATAAGCTTACTTTTGGGTTTTTTGCTTATGAGCTTGTATAAGTTTATTAGTACTATATCATAACAAGCTTAAACAAGCCCATGAAGTTCAAAATAAACCATAAAAATAGGTTCATAAGCCGGCCAAATAAGCTTAAAGAAACACCCCTTAATCAACACAAATTATAAAAGCCAATATTTAGAGCTTATGAGCTTTTCAAAAATTTAATAAGCCATAAGCAAGCCAATAAGCTTAAACAAGCACCCCCTTAGTTTATTTGATTCTAGCTTATGTTTCATTAGTATATATCATAATTAACTCGTATAAGGCCATAAACTTCAAAATATACCATTAAAATGGGCTCATAAAGCTTAAACAAACACACATTAGATAAAAAATGTAACATTTCCCAAACAAATGTGCATAAGAGATAGAAAACGTGAAATTACATATGTCGAATTTTTCTTTACAATAGAATCAACTTGAGCGAAAAACCTAGGTGACTTGTTGTCTCCTATCCCGCCAGATGTGTCCATACATATTATTGTAACATGATAACATAAAAATAGATAAATAAATAAATAAAATGGTTAGTTAGATTTTGAATTTTTAAGTTAAAGAATATAAAGTCTATGGGGTTTATCTAAAATCACACTCGTCGTCGCTATTCGATTTTAATTACACAATACCTAATTTTCAAACTAGTTTCATCGATGTTCCATATTTTGAAAAATAGTGGTCATCTACGTAATAATATGTAGTTTTCTATTACACTGGTAGTCACTATCGTTATTACATGGATAGTTTCTGTATTTCAAAATAAGGACTATCAATGAAAGTAGTTTGAAAGTTAGGGTATATTTGTCTGATAAAAATCGAATAGGGACGACGAGTGTGATTTTGGGTAAGCCACAAGGACGAAACATGTAATTTTTTCAAATATTAAAAATACTACCTGTATAAAGTCTACTTTATTCGAATGCCTAGTTTAGTCCTTGTATTTTTTTTTTTTTTCTTTTTGTTTAAAAGACTCATTCTATAATGAAAACCTTTTATTTGAGTTTGATATTTTTTAGCAACCTAAACGATGACACGTCAAACTCAGAGCTTTGCTAACGACTCCTCTGAAGCTCTTGTTAACAACTAATTCTCAAACATTTAGTTTAGACAATATGCAGTGTTTAAATAAAATCATATGTAACCAACTATCTTATTGTATTCGCTATGTTAGCGCAAAGTTGAGAATTTCGTTAGAAACTTTGTATAAAAACCAGTAATATTTCGACACGAGCCATGGGCACTTTCGGGTACGTTTTCTCTCCGTAAAATGAGTAAATTACAGGTCAAGCTTAAAGTCAAATGAGCTTTTTCTCAGCGCAAAATTCAATTATATGTCTTGGCCCATTAGGGAACCCGCCGTGTCCAAATTTTCTTAAACTTCTTTTCATTAAATTTCAGGTATGTGGCTCCCGAGTATGCAATGACAGGCCATCTTCTTGTAAAGAGTGACGTATATAGCTACGGAGTGGTACTCCTTGAGCTCCTAACAGGAAGAAAACGTGTTGACATGCCAATGCCATCGGGCCAAGAAAACCTTGTAGCGTGGGCCCGTCCCCTGCTCCCAACACGAGAAGGTCTAAACTTACTTATTGATCCATCACTATCTCCTGAAGTTCCATTAGACAGTATTGTTAAAGTAGCAGCAATAGCATCAATGTGTGTGCAGCCCGAAGTATCACACTGACCCTTTATGGGAGAGGTGGTTCAAGCCTTGAAATTGGTCTGCAACAAGTGAGAAGAAACACGAGAGCACTCAAGGACTTGTAAGGATTTGACTTCCTTGGACTTTGATCCGTGGGACAGTACAAACTCTGGCCACGGGCAACGGCCCAGACCCAGGCCCATCACATTCCACCTATCCAAACTATGAATCTCAGTTGATGTGGAGAGCTGGTTTTCGGGTCTTGGGCTAGATGTACATTCGTATAGGATAATGTCAAGTTCAGGCCCGTTGAGGCTAGGAGATGTTTGCAGATTTGGGAAATGATGAAGATATTTTCGAGTGGTAGTATGAGCGATTATGGAGACTTTTTGAAGTTATTGTCACGGTCACGTTCCTTTTTTGAGTTATTTTTTTTCTTTACTTTGACCATGGTCATCCCAACCCGTTGGGTTTGCAGGAAGATTGCTGAATGAGATGTACAGAAAAAGTGTTGCATTGTATTAGGAATGTATTTCCTTGGTATAGTTGTAAATACAAACTGCAACAGCAGATACAAGAGGTTCGGGTTGTCTATAAAAGTATCAATCTTTTTGTAAATTTTCTTGAATTTCCGTGCACCGGTTTTTTTATCGACCCAGCCGAGTCGCCGGTTGAACCGTCGTGTGGAACCGGCTTTAAGCAAAAAAATGACAGCTTCTAAACATGGAAATTCAATTCCTACAGCTACAAAAAGCTTTTAAATCTAACCAAACAATCCTTAATCTGCTCTAAAAACACCCTAAACATACCCAAACACCCCTAAAAGAGCTCCAAACACCTCTAAAACATTAGAAATTCAATACCAAACCCATGCTTTCCAACAGAAATACAGGTCCAAAACATTAAAAAAAATGAAAGGTATGACGCAGCTGGATTTAGCAAAATGGGTCGACCCGGGTCAACAAAAGAACCGCCGGTTCATAAACAAGCAAACAACAGCCATGTTCCCGGTTCAACCTGGGTTATAAAACATTGCCCTCTTAAACAAAGACAAAATCAATTCAACGGTTTAGATAGTGTTTGTTTAAGCACAATAATGTGCCCCTGCGATTTCGTATATGTATCAGATGAAATCTTCTTCTATGTTTGTTTGAAATGTATTCAGATATTTATTTGTTTGTGTGTGCGTTTGAATGCTCGATCATGGTGAATGTGTAACAAGCTTTTCTAGATCAATTCGAAGGTTGGATTTTTATTTTCAGTTTGGTATTAGTGTGTGATACGTTCCGGGTCTCCAAAAGACAGAACCGCACGAACTACTACGATTTCTTTTATTCTTGAAGAAGTGGTCATATGACCATTACTGGTTGTGGAGAAAATAATCAGCAAGTTTATACCATGTTTTTAGTTTAGTATTGTCCCATGCATGCATGATTTCATTTCCTAGAGTAGAAAAGTAGTGGGTCACGTAAGGTAGTTATGCTTATTTGTTAATATCTAATTTTTATCCTATTTATACGTTATCTTTGTGGAAATTTTTACCCATTTAGGTATGAATGAGTCAATGTGGAATATATTTCATATCTGACGGGTCAAACGAGTAAAATAAAAAAAGTTATCGTTAAAAAAAAAAGGAAACGGGTCAAAAGGGGTTGAAGGTTTCACATAGTGTACAATTTATTCAATAACATTGGTTGATAAGAATACCTAATTTGTTATCACACTGATTATTTATAATAAGAATTAATGAAATTTTGGACCAAAGGTGTTTCTGGCAAACCAATTGGACCCGTACCAAGAAGTTAAACGTTTTGACCCGTTACTAAACCCAATTGTCCTGCCCATGTTCCCACCTCTATCGTTTTCACTAATTAAGCACAACAAGGAGAAATTAGATACCCTATGAATAGTTAGAGACACCCCTTATTCACCTTTTTCCCTATCTGAAAACCACAGCACATTAGTTACACTGTACCTTAGGTCATCTTTTTTGACAAATTTCCGTTAGCTAACTTTCTTCTCTGGTTTATGCCATCTTTTTTGACAAATTAACAGACTTCCATCGTTGAGTCATTTGACGTCTTTGAACACCTTTTGTGTGCACTCACTGTTTACTATATTTCTTGATATGAGTAAGAATTAACTCTAACTGATATACAAATTTCCCATTAATTGGTAATTTTTTAACTGATATACACGTAACTATATTACTAGTATAGGAAGGTAGCAATCTTCATTGATATAAAATATTTTCTTATTTAATAACGATCTACATGATAATTCAGGAGAAGAAAAAAAACATAAAAAGTTTCTTAAACTTTATGACTTATGACTAGACATCATACAAACTCGATCATCAACTGACAATAAATCTGTGACTTGGCGCATTGTTGGCCTTTCCTGCGGGTTGTAGTTCAAACATGCCCGTGAGACATTCAAAATTGAATGAGCTAGTTTCTCAACTACAGATGATGGTGGCGGAATCCGACTATCTCCTACATTGGCTAGCAATAGATCATCAGTAGACAATGTTGGTACAGATGATATAAGTTCTCCAGGATGCTTTCCCATAATCACTTCTAGTGCAACAACTCCAAAACTATACACATCGCATTTCTCTGTCGCCACCATCGTGTAAGCAAGCTCTACATGGAAGGAAACATGAGAATAAATAAAAATGTTATATCAGATCATGATTAAGAGAAATCTGAAACTTGAGAATTACTACGTATAGTATATATAACTTTTAAAATATATGGTAATTACCTGGTGCAATATAGCCATAGGTGCCTACAACCGCAGTCCAATTGGATGAATCCAGCTTTAGAAGCTTCGCTGTTCCAAAGTCTGAGATATGTGCCTCATAATCAGAATCGAGAAGGATATTAGCTGCAGAAATGTCTCTATGAATTATAGGTGGTGTGCAATCATGGTGCATATAAGCCAAACCATTCGCTACAGCCCTAACAATTCTCACCCTTTTCAGCCAATCAATTTCCTTTGCTGTGATATCGCTACTCAAGAGTGATTTTAGACTTCCCTTCTCAAGATATTCGTAAATCAAAAATGAGTGACGAGCATGGAAGCAGTATCCAAAGAGTTTAACTATGTTTCTGTGCCTTATGTTTGTCAATGCTCGTACCTCATTTAGGAAGCCTTGATCGTCATTCTCAGAGGATGAATGAAGTTTCTTGACAGCTACTAAATTGTTGGGTTGTAACTCAGCTTTATACACAGTACCGTATCCTCCCATCCCAATACAATATGCATCATCAAAATCATTTGTTACCTTGATTATTTCCTCATACATCGCCTGTCCATCAAAACTTGTTATTGAGAAAATTTTGCCACCTTCTTCGCCCGATGGTATCTGTGGAAAAGTTCTTTTTCGGCGTCGACAAGCAATGAGGCCACACATGAATAAACCAAGTAAAAGAGCCGCAAAAAGCGGGACCATAGTTACAAGGATTAGCTTATGATGAAAATGATTATTTTTCTTCATTATATTTTGACTTTCACAAAGTTTCAAACCTGTAACATTTCCACACAGACCATCATTTCCTTGTAATGCTTCTCCAGACACATTTAGAAAGACATCATAAGGGGGAACCAGACCAGTGAGCTCATTGTAAGACAAGTCGATATCAATCCCTCTTGGCAAGTTACTGAAACCATTAGGAATAGAACCAGATAGCTTATTGTGAGAAAGATTCATCATTACCAGACTTTTTAAACTTTCAATTTCCGATGGTATCTCTTGTGTGAGTGAATTCCAAGATAAATCAAGAACATTGAGATGACTTAATTTACCGATCTCCGATGGGATCTTTCCACTGAGCTTGTTATTACTAAGATATATGCGAGTGATTTGTACCCAATCACCAACATATCTTTGTAATGACCCGTTTAAACTATTTTTGGATAAGTCAAGAGAAAGGAGGCCATGCAGTGATCCAAGCTCTTGAGGTATAACACCTGAAAGGTTGTTATTGCTCATGTTTAAATTTAACAAACTTTTCATCTCCCCAAACTCCTTTGGAATTCGGCCAGACAACTGATTTGTCTCCAGAAATAGCTGAAACAAATTTAGACTTCCGATTTCCTGTGGTATAGGACCTGATAACTTGTTCACACGGAGATCCAGAAGTTGAAGGCTTCTCATGCTTTTTAATGATGAAGGAATTGAACCATTGAGTTGATTTTCGCTCAATTCTAATATAGTGAGAGACTTCATTTTGCCTAATTCAATAGGAATGGGTCCGGAGAGTTGATTTTTGTACAGATAAAGGAGTTTCAAAGACATCAAGTCACCCAACGATGAAGGAATTGAACCATTGAGCTGATTTTCACTCAAGGATAATACAGTGAGAGACTTCAATTGTAGACTAATTCAGTAGGAATGGGCCGGATAATTGATTTTGCCACAAAGATAATCCAGTGAGAGACTTCAAATTCCCTAATTCAGTAGGAATGGGTCCAGATAGTTGATTAATGCTCAAGTATAATTCAGTGAGAGACTTCAAATTCCCTAATTCAATTGGAATGGGTCCAGAGAGTTGATTTGTGTCCAGATCAAGGATATTCAAAGACTTCAAATCACCCAACGATGAAGGGATTGAACCATTTAGTTGATTTTCACTCAAAGATAATTCAGTGAGAGACTTCAAATTCCCTAAGTCAATTGGAATGGGCCCAGAGAGTTGATTATTGCACAAACCTAATTTAGTGAGAGACTTCAAATTCCCTAATTCAAATGGAATGGGTCCAGAGAGTTGATTTGTGTGCAGATAAAGGATATTCAAAGACTTCAAATCACCCAACGATGAAGGGATTGAACCTTGAGTTGATTTTACCTCAATTGTAATCCAGTTAGAGACTTCAAATTTCCTAATTCAATTGGAATGGGTCCAGAGAGTTGATTTGTGTGCAGATAAAGGATATTCAAAGACGCCAAGTCACCCAACGATGAAGGAATTGAGCCAGTTAAATTGTTTCCAGAAAGTTGCAAGACGGTTAACTGGCTTAGTTTACCAATGGTAGGTGGAATTACACCAGAAAACTGATTGGTTGAAAAATTAAGATAGACAAGTTTGGACAAGAGTCCAATTTCTGGTGGGATGGGACCAAAGAAGCTGTTTACACTAAGCTCAAAATGGGTAAGATTGCCTAGAATAGAGAACGGGAACCGGTGAAGCGTACCTTTTAACCCAGACGTTGAGAGGTTCAACTTGATAATGTTCCCATCAACGTTGCAAGCAATTCCAAACCAAGAAGGGCATGAAGCGGGTGCACTAGTATTCGTTGAAATGGGTGTCCAAGAAGATACAATTTGGGAGTTGTTTGGGATTCTAAGGCTTGCTTTCCATTTTTGAAGTGCATTTGCTTCTTCCACAGAAGCAGAAGTAAAGTCTGGTACAAATGAGAGAGCAATGAGTAGTAGAGCTAGAAATAATTGTAAGAACTTTGAAGAAGCCATTGCATGTTTTTTTCTTGAAGTGAAGGTTTCTTTTGCATAAATTTTTTAGGTGGTGTCTATAAAGTGAAGGGCAAGTTCCCGGATATGTATGCTTTATTTATAATGTTGAGCTACCCTTTTCTCATAAATTAAGAACAAAGTTTCTACAAGTACCTTATACAAAGAAAACGCGACATGCATGGAGAACAAATAAACTTCAGATATGATATATCATGGGTTGGTACTGGACAACCAAATATCATTATCTGCAAAAGAAATTTAAAAAAAAAAGGACATACAAATTTCAAGTTTGATTGAACATATTCAGTAAAAGAAAATTTGGTTTGTAACCTTTGGTAGATAAGTGATGATGGCAAAATCGAAATCTCATATTACCATCTCAAGGTCAGGTATTAAGTTTGATAAAATGAGAGATTGTGAATAAGAAATTGAAAAGCATATGGCAGGAGAGAATATTCAATACATCACCAATTGACATTTCATATTCAAGTGAGAGCTTAATTAGACAACAATTTTAAAACAGATTTCACTGATTTTCTTGTTGTTTTGGTACGTTTAGGATCCGAGAATCACAAACTTCCCTTTTCAATTGAGCATTCTTTACAAACTTTTTCTCAGGTTTAACATTTGACATCTTTTATTACACACTAAAATTTCATTCCAACTAACTTACCACACACTTTTATAAAACAAAATTGCGACCAGCTATTTTCACCTAATATACTTGTCATATAACATCAAAATTGATTATTTAGCTATTTTTAAATAAGTTAATTTGTTAAAAAAGATGGCATAGACCGGAGACGAAATAATCTAACAAAAGAAAATCCCTGGAGAGTGACATCAATTTTTTAATTACTAATAAAAAACAAGTGGTCACAATTTACACTAGTGCAAAACAAAGGGTCTTCTTTGCTGTCTATAATTTATTTTGAAATAGCATTCCCTAAGAGTATTATAGCCCTGAAAATTCAGACCCATTTATGTAAGAATGAGTCAACGTGGGATATGTTTAATCTCTGACGGGTCAAACGAGTAAAAAATAAAAAATGTTAGCTAAAGAAAATTGGTGCAAAGATGTTGAAGGTTTCACATAGTGTATAATTTAATCAATAACATTAGTTGATAAGAATATGCATTTTATTATCGTACGTGTCACACCGATTATTTATAATAAGTTAGATTTAATGAAATTTTGCACCAAAGGTGTTTCTGGCAAACCAATTTGACCCATACCATATTGCTAAACCCAGTGACCTGCCCATGTTGCCACTTTTCATTAACCACAACATGACAACAAGGAGAAATTAGATACCCTATGAATAATTAGAGACACCACGATTCATGCACTTTTTTGGATCGCCAACTTTTAGCAAATCCATACAATTTGACTTTTACATAATTTATGTGGAGTCGTTAATGAACACCCCACCTGGTACACCATGCAAGTGTGTTTTGCCAATGCAAGTTGGCCTTTGAAATGGTTGCCGGACTTTTCTCGAAATCAAGTCAAGTTCGAATGATGGGAGCAAATGAAGACAACCACGATTCGGAAAAGACGGTTGTTATGATTAACTTGCTAGCCCTTGATGAAATGTTTGAAAACTTCACCTTGTATGTAACTACTCAAAGATTATGGCTGAAACAAGTGCCTATTAAGAACTCTCTTTTTGGCGATTATAAAGTTTTGTTCGTGAAGTATCCCGGTGCCTCTATACTAAGAGATCAAGTTAAAGGCCGAGTCGGGAGGGTTTGGACAATGGTTCAAAAAGTCTTTTTTCCGTGCTTGTCGAAATGCCCGGGTTGACTCTAACAAACTTCATTAACCACGTCGACTAGAACCAAATAAATAACTGTTGGGTTTGGGTTGAAATGGGCTTTTAAGTCACCTCAGCCAGCTCGACCGATAAATAACTAAATGGGTAAAATCCGTCACATCTACCATATATCTAGAATCAGTTCGTTTGACCTCGAAAGTCAAACAATTTTTATATTGCATATAATCATAAGATTTAGGGCAATTGTATATATCTCTCCAAAGCTTGAAAATTACATATATATCCTATAGTAACTCATTATTACATATATATATCCTTCATAAACATTAAAAATAACATATGTATCCAAATAAATAATTTATATATAAATTAAACTCCAAAAATACATACTTTTCCTAATGTGACCATTATACCCTTTACTAGATCTACCGAATAGCACAAAAGGTTGCATATGTTCTTCGTTCATGATTAAATGCAGTGTATCCTTTATAATGGGCCCATCGTCATTAAATATACTATTAGCCCTAAAGAAGTGATCGTCATTCTTAGTTTAGGAACTCGTGACTTGTATTTATCTTATATGTATTTTAACAGTTTAAGTACGTTGTAAAAACCGTAACTTAGTATGTTTTATCCTATAAACTACACCTATCCCACATTGCCTAGAACCATAAACTATGTAAGGCTTCCTTCTCTATAAAAGGAAGCCAAGACCTCTCATTTGAGGTGTGTGACTTAGGGGATAAGGTTAGAGAGTAGGAAAGTGTATGTTTGGTTTACATGTTTGAATAAATATCTTTCTTTCTTTCTTTCTTATTCTGTTAGAAATTGTGGTCATAATCTGTGGCAAACATGTCATTCCATCAATTGCTAATGGTTTTCAAGTTATGTTCATTGCAGGCTTATTACAGGGGTTATTCTTGGACAAAGCATAAATGGCTCGAGTTCTCATTTCTGCTGATGATTTCCCATTTCTGTTGATGCTTATTTATGACCGTTAGAGGGGTCATTGTGTATTTTTTTTCTTCTATTTAATCCTCCCCCTAATCTAGAGTTAAGAGTTAAATAGAACTGTGTGTGCAGTCATTGTCTTACAATCTCTCTTTCTGATCATTGTACTGATCTTATTTCTTCTTCTTTGTATTTGTGTGGTTATTGTCTCATTGACATTAACCTAACCTTGTAACACTTTGGATACTATTGTTGGTTTAATCTAAGCTGACTATTGAGACTTAGGTTTGAATAAAGTATTGTTGTGAATCCATTGTTGCCGATACTATTGAGGCTTAGGTTTAGGATAGTAGAAATAAAGGGTTTTATTGGATAAGGGATATTTAGTGGTGGCAATTCAAAATCTTATGTTACAAGCATGTAAAGCGTGGCGCCATAAGCCAAGACTCGAGTCACTAACACTAGATAACTTGAAACAAAACAAACATAAATTAAAAACATAAACATAAAGATAGATGTAGGATGGTAGCCCGACGCTTTTTCTCTCTTTTTTAGACATCTCTTTTTTTCCTTTTTTCCATACCTTTTACTCTACCATCCTCTACGATAACATCAAAATATAAGGGATTTATAGGAGCATCCCTACACTTGAGTTTTTATTTCTAACACTAATTGACCCGATTTGAAAATATCAAAACACTTGTAGTATTTAATTATGTAGACAAAGAGAATTTTAATTTATCGTTCTTTCCCGTTACTCCATAAAATATTACTTTTACCCATGAAAGTACGTTACATTAAGTGGAACAAAAAAAGTACACGTACCAAAATGGTACAAAGCTGAAAGTACGTTGTTATTGTATGACTAAAACCCTATTTCATTTTTATATTGTACTTTATAATAGAACACAGGTTATATGGTCAAATTATTGCACTACGAATTAAGGTTAGACAATTCGATGACATAATATTCATTTTAAGGGTTAGACGGTTCTCTACCCGCCTTAGTACTGCTGTACCGAACCCAGACGGTACCGGTTTATGATACGGTTATGGAACGGACTTTGACACCTTTCTTGACTTCTCTAGTCATTGAGGTCCGCTCATATTTTAATCAAACCCTTCCAACGATTTTCTCTTATCCAGGCATAAGGTGCAGGACAGAGTAATTTTCTCCATCAATAGCGCCCTTCGACCTTCAGACACTTTATGTTGGCATACTTATGAACATCACTCATGAAGTAGCGGAAATTATTTATTAGCCATCCATGCTACGCATCATGAACCTCTTCATTGATGCAAGGGTCCCATCGATAAACATTTTGCGATGTAACACTTTTCAAGTTTGTATCATTTACACTTAGAAGCACTTCTAATTCATTTATAATTTTAAGTTAGTCTAAATTTCATAATTCATTTGGTATTACAATGCATATGTGTGTACACATACTCAATATCAATAACCCAAATCTCCACCCGCTGTAGCAAAGGAGCATATGTCTGAATCTAGCAGGTACATCGGCACCCCGAATTAGTGAACTAATGCTACATCCACTTGCTGAACTATTGCTACTTACACATACAGAGGGACCTTTTTTAGAGCCACTAGTACTTTTCTCCTCAGCTACGCCTGTTGGCTATAACATAATGGGAAAATAGTCAGCAGAAATACATCATTTAAACTTGATGAATATATTCAAAAGATGCACTTTAAACAAAAACTAATAACATGAACTCTTAATTGACTAAATCAACCATAACATGTATAGCACAACTCTTTATTGGATTATAAAAAGCATAAACAGATACATATAAAACAGCTCCTAGTTGACTATAACAGTCCCTAAACTAATTAACAAACACAAATTTATACAATAATAATAATAAGAAGAAGAAGTATTCAACCTTTGGACCAAGGACAACCATGAATATACATACAAAACCCATAAGTGGCACAAACAGGCCCCCAAATCAAGTTTCACCATTCGCCCTTTGGTTACAAGGCCTTTTTCCAGAACTATGCAAACTATTTACCTTTTTTACCATAACCAAACAATGTATCACATGTAATAAGCATCAATTGTAGCAGATCATATATTATAAGGTTATATAGATTCGGGATCACCAAACAAGAAATTGACCCATGTATACCTCAAATTAGTTAATGGAATTGAAGATATATGACATAAAATACCTGGTTTGTGGTTGGCGATGGAGACTAGATGGGGTAAATATAAAATGAGATCAAAGTATAACTGTGGGTGAGAATACCCAAACGGAGGAATAATGGAAATTTTTGGTCACTGTAAACAATTTTTCTGTGACCAGCTAATTTGGTCGCTAATATTTGTCGCTGTCGTTCAATATTCTAGTATTGTTATTTATTATAATGAAAAGTCCAAATAGCCACCGCTTGAGCATGCACATGACGGAGTAGTAATCGTGAATAGACAAATTTATCCTATTTTTAAAAGGCAAGTATTTTAATAAAACACCCCACTATAAGGGGGAAAGGAAAGAATACAAAGCTTTCAAAATATAAGCTAAAAGGAATAAACAAAAATGTCATTAAACTTTTTTAAAAACATGTGCATAAAATAACAAGATTTCATTTTGCTCACTTATGTTATAAATGTTATGAAACATGACATTTGAGTTACTAAACTTATACAAATATATACACATCACCAAACATAAAAAAACATAATATTTATGTTACTTAACTTATCCAAAAATATGCGTTTAAATCCCTCCGATTAGCAACGAAATTATAAAACAATATTCTTCATATAAGTTCAGTTCTGTAATAGAAAAAACAAAAGTTCAAAAACTTAAACGCTTTTTTTTTTTAATTTCAATGATATCTTAATTTATATAAGTGAATTTACTTTTTGTATTTTTTTTTAAATAATAATCAACATATTCAACCATAACATTTTTTTTATCATTCAAAGTCTTTGTTCGGCAATTTTTACATTTTGTTATTATTACTGATGTGGTTCGATATTTAGGTTTCATTTGAAAATTATCATTTCCCCTGTGACTTCAACTTCTACGACTTCCTCTTCTCATGCCACCCAACGTCTAATAAAAAAAAACCCATCACCAATCAAGCGATCAATTTGGTATAGAGTTTTTAATTCTTATAGTGACCACTTGTTTTATATTAGTGAAGGAAAAGATAATAGACTTCCATTGTATATTATTTAATAAACTTGTGCTCATTGGTAGTTCTTTTAATCATAATAGTGCAATAATTCAAATAATATACCCAAAAGATCCAAAATACACATAATTGTTTTATTGAAATAATATACAAATTTCCATGGTCTTCTTTCCCAATGTATATTATTTCAGAAACTCGTGCTCATTGGTAGTTTTTTAATCATAATACTACAATAATTCAAAGAATAAACCCAAAAGAACCACAATACACGAATCAGATTCTTCAAAGAATATACCAATTTCCATCGCCTTCTTTCCCCGTATATTATTTAATAAACAGGGTATCATTGGTAGTTTTTAATGATAATACTCCAATAATTCAAAGAATATAACCAAAAGAACCACAATACACGTAACTGTATTATTCAAAAAATATACAAATTTTTACGGTCTTCTTTCCCACTGTATATTATTTGATAGTATTTTATTCATAGAACTCTAAAAATTCAATGAATATAAACATATTTTCACAGTCTTTTTTCCCGATATATATTATTTAATAAACTTGTGCTTATTGATAGTTTTTTAATCATGATATTGCAACAATTCAAATAATATAACCATAAGGACCACAATACATGTAATTTTATTATTCATAGAATATACGAATTTCTATGGTCTTCTTTCCCAGTGTTTATTATTTGATAAAATTGCGCCGATTGGTAGTTTTATAATCATAATAGTGCAATAATTCAAAAAGTATAATCAAAAGAACCACAATACACGTAACAATATTATTCAAAGAATATACCAATTTTCATGGCCTTCTTTCCCAGTGTATATTATTTAATAAACTTATGCTCATTGATAATTTTTTATTCATAATACTAATAATACAAAGAATATACCCAAAAGAGTCTTTTGGGTAAAAGGTCAATGACCCGTAAATATATTACTCCAAAAACGTTATACAAAAAGGATATGGGTGAATCCTATATCTCACTCCGCTACATAGTCGAAAAGCTTACATAACAAGATACTTCCTATTTTCTAAATAAGAAAATAAACCACTACTCAAAACATAACATCGACTCTATGAAGATAACATTTACTTCCTACCCAAGCCTTGAGCTTGGTACCATAAGTGTCGAGTAGGCATCCAAATTATCCGAAGATCGTAAACCCGATCCAAGATAGTTATCATAGCCATAGTCATCAAAGTCATCTTCACGATCATGACCACCACCAAATAAGTTACTCGACCATCAAAGGTGTTTACAACCTCCTCATCATCACCGCCGGATACCACAATCTCTCCCACCTTAGAGAACGGGTTGACCTCTTAATAGAAGAAGTACGGAAAATCCTTTACCCGGATAATCAACCTTTAATAGGATTACCAAGATCATCAACAAGAGTAGCTTTCCATCCATAAGAAGCTTTTCAAGCTCTCCAATTTTCTCAACAATAGGGTAGTGCCACCGTTAGCTTCCATTGAATCACCACAAGTCGCTCCTTAGCTTCCATAGAACAACCGTAATCCACTACATCGTTAGGGCACCACATTCAAAGAAGACGATCATATTAAGAGCATCAAACGAGTTAGATGTAGCAATCAGATTCCCACTCATACTAGCCACTTCAAGAGCTTTCATCTTAGAATTATCCACCGCTTAGGATTGGGGGAGCTTTAGGTTGATACCAAATTTAGGCCCCACACCGTGTTTATTAAAACCTCCCTTACCAGAACATTTGTACCACCATTCCTACCCTTATTCTTATTACTTACGCTTGGAAACCATCAAGAATAAATGCTTAGGCCGAGTAGACGGTGAACAGATTTAGACAACAAGGTAGTATGACCAAACCGCTTACACGTATCACATCTTGGCTGTTTCATTCATATTCAACCAAGATCTTTCAATAGTAGAACCCGATCCATCCAAGAAGTGGCATCTCAACAAGGAGGCTTTCCCAAGAGCCTTATCCGCACGAACTTCAATCAAGCACCTAGCAAAACTACTACGGCCCTGTGAATCCAAGCACATTTGACTAGTGTAAGAATCTAGCATTTTCGAGTACCAATCAATGTAGCAAGGAGACCGAGACCATCATCCAAAACATAGCAAGAGGAACATCATGAAATTTAACCCACACCGAATGTTAGTCTGCTGCATTAGTATTCAACGTCCAAGTTTTCAGAATAATTGGCACATTCCTAATCATCCACGACCCGTTTTCAAGAACATCATCAACACCTTTACGAGTGGAAAACATAAAGAAGAAGAACCCCTTCGCATTCATCATAACATTTTGAATCCCATACTTGGCCCACGTATTACGAACATAATAATCAACGACCGGAAAAGCAATACGTTTACCAAGAAAATAACCATAAAGGGTATTCTCAAATTTAGAGTTTACCTCTTCTACTACTTTCATAGGAACTGAGAGATCCACCTCAGTAGACTTGTTACTACATTCCAACCTACGAAAATTAGGCTTGTGTTTCATAGCATCATTGGACGTAGCACCCGCGATATGAAACCGCTTATTAACACCACGCATAGCCTCTTCAAAATTTTGCACGCTAAAACAACCGGATCACGACTGGCTCACCTTCACCCCACTCGCTACTGTGAGTTTTATCGTAACTTGTTCCAAAATTTTGTGATTGACAAGCAACATCAAGCTCGAACTTGTGGAACCGCTCCATACGAGGTTCATTAGTAGACTCGAGCCACTTGCATGCGCATGCTAAGTTCAAATGAGATCAATATTACCAACGCTTTTGAAACCCACGTAATGTGGTACATGTTATTCGACTCTCCCAAATCCGACATCAAGAATATACCCAAAAGAGTCACAATACACGTAAGTGTATTATTCAAAGAATATACGAATTTTCACGGTCTTCTTTCCGAGTGTTTATCATTTAATAAAATTTTGCTCATTGTACCCAAAGTAACCACAATGCATGTAACTGTATTATTCAAATAATTTACGACTTCCCACGGTCTGCTTTCCCATTGTATATTATTTAATAAACTTGTGCTCATCGGTAGTTTTTTAATCATAATACTGCAATAATTCAAAGAATATACCCATAAGAACCACAATACACGTAATTGTATCATTAAAGGAATTTCCACGATCTCCTTTCCCAGTGTATATTTTTTAATAAACTTGTGCTCATTGGTAGTTTTTTATTCATAATACTCCAATGATTCAAAGAATATACCCAAAAGAACCACAATACACGTAAGTGTAATATTCGAAGAATATACAAATTTCCAAGGTCTTCTTTCCGAGTGTATATTATTTAATAAACTTGTCCTCATTGGTAGTTTTTAATCATAATATCGCAATAATTCAATAATATACCTAAAAGAACCACAATACACGCAATCAGATATGCAAAGAATATATGTCCGAGTGTTTATTATTTAGTAAAATTGTAGTAGTTGGTAGTTCTTCAATCATAATAATGCAATAATTCAAATAATATACCCAAAAGAAGCACAATACACATAACTGTATTATTCAAATAATATACAACTTTCCATGGTCTTCATTCCTAGTGTATATCTATTATATATAATAAAATAAGCTTTTGTACAAGCCTACTAAGCACTTTGCATTAAAAATTGGCTTAATGCCCTACCTTATTTAGCTTCTAAGTACAAGCCTACTAAGCACCTTTCTCTACACACTTCCTCTGCAACTTCTCCCATACATTTTGCAACTCTTATTTAATGTCAATCAGTTGCCAATTAACTAACCTATTTTTGTAAACCATTAAAAACATTCATTCCGTTTCAATTGTAATCAATATTAAACACCATTATCAAAACACAATTATCAAACCCCGATTCAAAACATCGATTCAAAAACTTTATGTCAAAGCTGTTTTGAATCAAAACATATTATTTGTTGTGTTGTAGCAAAACCCTAAAAACAATTGGGAATTCCTAAAATTATAGTTTTAGATTTTGCAGGTTGATCAAAGTTATCTCCTTTCTGCCATGTACGAAGGCAAACATTACTCGGAGAAGCTCATGGGCTTGGATTCATGGAAGGTATGTCATTTGACCTGTGTAATATTCAATTGTGTAAACTTTCAATCGGTTTTTCTTTTTCAAGGATAATTTTCGTTTCTTCTTGCAAATCATGAGGTGTGTTTCACTGTAGTTTGCTATTTTGAACTTTTTTATGATTGTTTTCTTCTTTTATTTTTTCGTTTTACATATTAGGTGTTAAAACTTTCATGAATCCATCAATTCAACCAACACAAAAGGTATGTGCCTTTATCTTTATTGTGTATTTGAAAAGCTCTTGTGTGTGCATAAGGTGTTTGATAAATGCGAATTGATGATTTTCTTTGGATTGTCACCCTTAAGTGGTACTGGTAAAGGTCTACCGAAAATGGATTTTAACCAATAAAGATTCAAGACCGTTGAACTTTTTATGTATCCTACTCGACCAACAGGTATACAAACACGTACTTTATTTTACACCACTATACCAATTTGGCCTACTATAAAACACACGACATTACCTGATCTAACAGCCACACAACATGTGGTGCTATACAAGCAATTATGAAAATGTTTATTGATAGACATAATGTCATATAGTGTATTTGAAAAGCTCTTGGGGTGTTAAGAAGATGGTAGAACATGGTCAACTAAAGCCCATCTCGCTAAGCATAACTCCACCAAATCATTAAGCTTTACTCGCAGAAAATGTAACCAGAAACCTACTAAATAGAAATGCCTTCCTTAATCTGGATTGACCAGAGTAGTCATTTCCATCTCCTATGCTTTAATATGTTAGATGATTTGTATATAAATGATAATTAGCTATTTGGGCCTCAGACTTTGACTATGTCCAATTCAACATGTATACATGATATTGACTTGATATTGCTATAGTTTGGAACCATTGTTTGCTGGTGGCTATCAAAGCATCAAGCAAAATACCAGAGCAAAATCTTTTTTGGGGACACGCTACAATTAACAATTCTTTTTACACTACAAATCACTAAAAAATTGTGTATGAATGTGCTTATCTTTGGAGCAGATATTTAGTAAGGTAAACAACTATTAATATTTGATTCAATTGATATGAGCCATTTTCATCATATTTCAGTTGTTTACCTTTCTTATGCGTTTTTCCATTTTCTTTTTTCATTAGGTATGGGAAACTAAAAGGCCTAAATAAGCAAAAAAAACTACAGATTCGCCCCCGGTAAACCTTTTGATTATGTAGTATTATCACGTTTGAAGCAATTCTCTACAATGAACAAGCGCAAGAAGATGGCTTTGCGGGTATTCTTTTTAACAATATATAGATAAAATAATTTATCTATATAAAGTTGTCCCAAACACCCCTTATTACCAAGTATTTTTTATAAAAAAAAAGTCCCATACACCCCCGAATTTGCAACATAAAGGATATTTTAATCCTGTATAATTAACTTTGATTAAGTCGATACTATGAATATGTAAATTCATGATCTTTGAGACTTAAAAAAGCCCGCATATGTTCTAATAAATATGTGTTCAATATTATGGGCAAAATTTTGATAATTGTTCATACATGACAATAGGTTTTTGTTGGTGTATATCCTTAGGCATCTTTGTTTATCACTTAAGCACTGAACACATGTTAGATCACTTGAAAAAAAGTATACAATGTACAAGTTGGTGGTCAAAATATGATTATGTCCGTAAGTTTGTTGTGACAAAAGTAAGAATATGATCACACCATCTGCTCTAATGAGTCTCACACTTTACGTAACTCATGTGTAATGTGTTAGCTACCTACAGAAATAAATTTGGATTAAAACTCATTAGTTTTCTATGTGAACGATGCATTTTTCCACATCTATGGAAACAAAACAGCAACTTGCATTATGTTTATGGGTTGGTGAACGAAAAAAGAGATTATGATCACACCCTTTGTCCAATGAATATATAACTTTACAGAACTCATGTTTAATGTTTTAGCTAACTACAGGTACAAAATTAGATTAAACTCATTACGCTGGTATGTGAACGAGGCATTTTGCCAAGGCTGTGCAAACAGGACAACAACTTGCATTAATGGGTTACATTTAACTTGAAAAAGTGATACAAAATAATATCCTTTTAAGTATCTCGTTGTTTAGATAACATGCAATTTAATTGGTGAAAATTTGTAGAGTGATTGGAATATTCGACTATTTAAGGTATATTGAATACATGTATGATGATTTTATATCCGCTTTGATGTTTGTATGTTATTCATTATTGTCTATGAAATTTAAGTGTATTGAATAAGTATATTGTTTATGCAAGACGCCTCACAGAAGCATGTTCAACAAGAAAGCATGAAAGGGTGACATAACCTACTAGATATGTCCTTAGGTATGTTATTATTGATGAAGCATGGCATTGTTTTTTCAAATATGGGTAAAAGTAAATACATTTTGTCAATTTATATGGGTGATGTTTTGGTAACGGGTCAAAATAGATAATATAAAATATGACTCTAAAGATATTGGAAAACAGCTTTGAATATGTCATGAAGTCAAATCAATGCAAGCAACTTTATGCTTCCAAAGTGATTTTGTAATTGTAATTTTTCCCGTGAGTCAAGGTAGTACCAAGAAATTTAAGCAAAGCAGCTTCCTTCTAAAGGTGGTCCCGATATAGACAAGCAAACACAAATTACCAAGTGTAAGCTATATATTTTAAGCATTATGAGTTATTGACTTACTAATATTGACATTCTATTAAATGTATTTAGATTTAATTTGCAACAAAATTATAGGTAATTGCTTTTATAAAACAAAATCTTTATGAGAACCATAATCGAATGTTATTTCATGGCTTTACATCTTTCAAATCAAAATGAGGATGTTTAACAAGTAGAATAGACAATTATCATTATTATAAATAAATATACAACATTGTTATTATCTGTAATTCATTAAGCAAAACATTTATTTCAAGGTTTACCATTTATTGCGAGGTATATAGATGAGAATACAAGATTTCAACCCAAAAAGTATGGGAGAAGAGTGGTTAAAATACCGTTGAATGGGTGAGTAAATTACCAAAGTAGGTTCATATGAGATCAGGTGCTAAGATCAAACGGCTTTTTACAGACTTTCTTGATGACATGGTGGCCGGACTTGAGTTTGTTGTAATCAAGCTTAGTGTTTATAGTGTTGATCCCAATGCTCTCAAATTACAAGAAATTTGTAATTCCATATTGTTCAAGGTTTGTGCTATAACGTTTATAGGAATGATTGAATTGAAATTTGATTTGTCTTGGTGATAAATGCATTTTTTTTTATTTGAACTTATGATATGATTGAAATTTTAGTTGATGGTTCTGCTCAACTAACCTTGCAAAATAAGGAAGTATTATCTTCATAGAATCACGGTTATATGTTTCGCCTATATTGTTTGATTTCTTAATGACTCGAGTCGATGATCATATAACATCAAGAATATATTTCAACAACACTCAAAATTGCTCCAAGAGAAGCCATTTGGGTAACACAAAATTGTTTGAAACATAAAAGCAAAAATAGTAATTTTTAATATAACTGTTATAGTAAAAGGAGTATCTACTAATTTTGAAAAAGAAAAACAAGATCAAGGTCCAAGTCCGAGTGCAAGTGATTCACATCTTTGTCTTTAATAGTTGTACCCAAGAATGATATAAAATGTTGCTTTTGCTTTTCTCAAGTCTTTGGCATATCTCTATGAGGTCCTTTGTTCAATTTTCAACAAGCATGTACAACTGCATAATCCGACCAACAATGGTTGTGTCTAATATGCAATAATGTGGCCACAATCAACTCCTTGAATAGTCAACGAGAAAATAACATAACTGCTTTTAAGATCTTATAATATAGTGAGCTCATTGGGTAACCATTGTAGTAAAACTATATAATGACATGTTTATACCATTTTTTTAACTCTATATAATTTTATCACTAATTTCCTTTTAGTTTGCTTTTGTTTTTCTAAACTTTTAGGTGTTTACGTAATGAACATACGTTGACGGCATTCCTTGCCTCTTTAAGACTATCTATCACTTAGACAAGACGATACATGCATGTTCATTATTTTAATAGTTACAAACCAAATTGTTTATCTTGTCATTGACTTATTACTTAATATTTTCTTCAAAAAATAATAGAACCTATTTATGTTCGTTGTTGTTTGTTATCGAATAATTGACGGTTACCTAATTCTTTCTTTCATATATTAATCGAACATGTTTACGTTATCGCTTTTTATTATCTATTTCCTATTTCTTTAAAAACCCGTGATTCAACGGGTCTTTAAGCTAAACCGAACGTGGTGGTGCTATAGATCATTTGCTTAAGACCTTTCCTCATGAGGAAATGCTTTATCTTAGTTGTGACAACATAGATAAACCGAAAGTGGTGGTGCTATAAATCAACCTTTTTCAATGATTAAAATTTTCGTGTTTCAAACCATAGGCTTGTATTGAAGTGTTTCATGATAATGGTAAAGCTCGGTATTGATACTTACTAAATATCGATACTTACTAAATGTTAAAATATAAAAGTGTTTCTTATAAAAGTTTCATATGCATTAAAATTTTCGTGTTTCAAACCATAGGCTTGCATTGAAGTGTTTCATGATATTGGTATAACTTCACCATAGGCTTTATATTAACTTTACTTCGATCTACTCCTATACTATCTATATGAAACTTTTATTTGGCATTTTTAAAATGAATTGTTATTTTTATATGATTGTTTTTTACGAATTAGAACCTGATCTACTTCCTATATGGTCAATATTAAACTTTTATTTGGCATTTTTGTATTTAATCATATTTTTAGACGATTGTTTTTTATAAGCGAACCTGATCTACTTCCTATACTGGTATATAATAAACTTTTATTTGGCATTTTTAATTGAATTGTTATTTTTAGATGGTTGTTTTTACGATCGTGATGGTAATCTCTCCAAACTACAATAAACGTCGCAGATAAAGAAGATTGGGCTTTGAACAAGGTTCATGTTATATCACGATGTATCATCACAGTAATCACGTTATATTATACTATTGCTCATTATTTTAATGTTATGGTTTGTTAGAACTTAAATTTCATTAAATTATCATCATTTTACGTTCGAATAATCTATTTTATTTCGCAACGCGATGGTTGTAAATCGATCATCACCAAACATATTTTAAATTTAACAAATTTACGCTATTACTTTTTATTATCATCTCATTTATCTATTTCTTTAAAACTAACCCTCAATAACGGTCTCTAAGCTAGGCTATGTAATAAACTTGTGCTCATTGGTAGTTTTTTAATCATAATATTGCAATAATTCAAAGAATACACCCAAAAGAACCACAATAAATGTAACTGTATTATTCAAGGAATGTACAAATTTCCATGATCTTCTTTCTCAATGTATATTATAATAAACTTGTTCTCATTCGTAGTTTTTTAAATTATAAAAGTGCAATAATTCAACGAATTTACCCAAAAGAACCAAAATACACAAACCTGTATTATTGAAAGAATATACAAATTTTAATGGTCTTCTTTCTCAGTGTGTATTATTTAATAAACTTGTGCTCATTGGTAATTTTTTTTTAATCATAATACTACAATAATACAAAGAATATACCCAAAAGAAGCACAATACACGTAACTCTATTATTCAATGAATATACTAATTTTCATGGTATTTTTTGCCAGTGCATATTGACTGATTTGCACGCAAGTTCTCCGCCAACAATGTCTCCATCTGTAGAAACTACAAGTAAGAACTACTTTTGAATTGTTTTTAAGTTTATTTTTGTTAGTTAGTTCGTAAAGCTAATATTTTATCATCCTTATGTTTACAAGTGCCGTTCTTCCGCCTAAAGTATCTCCTTCTCGATCTTCACTAAGAATCCCAAAGCCGCTTCAAGCATTACCACCTCCACCTCCCAATGAAGGTGTATATACTTATCAAATAACGTAGCCATATCTAGTCACTATTCTATTTATGGGTTAGTAATGGTAAAACCACTAAACTTTCAACGTTGCGGAGGCTACCTTTAAATTTAGTGTTTTTTTCTATTAGCAGCCTTTTATATAACTGATGGTTAACTTTTAGCAATCCATACAATTTGACTTTTGCATCATTGGTAGATTGTACAATAATGTGCGTGGAGCCGTTAACAAACACCCCACCTGGTACACCATGCAAGTGTGTTTTGCCAATGCAAGTTGAGCTCGGTCTTAGTGTTTCACTCTACACCTTTTTCCCATTAGTGTCTGAGCTTGCTTTTGAAATGGCTGTCGGACTTTCAATGAAATCAAGTCAAGTTCGAATCATGGGAGCAAATGAAGACAACGAAGATTCAGAAAAGACTGTTGTTATGATCAACTTGGTACCACTTGGTGAGAAATTTGAAAACTTCACCGCATATGTAACTGCTCAAAGATTATGGCTGAAACAAGTGCCTATTAAGTACTCTCTTTTCGGCGATTATGAAGTTTTGTTCGTGAAGTATCCAGGTACCTCTATACTAAGAGATCGAGATATGGCCGGGTCGGGAGGGTTTGGGCAACAGTTTAAAATAAGCCTTTTTTCAGTACTGGTAGAAACGGCCGGGTTGACTCTAATACACTTCATTATCCATTTAACCTGTATCTGTTATTAGATATTTTTTTGTTTCATCCGTTTACCAGAATGTATAAAATACAACCCAAACTCATTAATAGGTAAATGGGTCGAAACTAACATGGTACCAGTTTCGGGTTGAAACCGGCCTTTTCAACAATTATTCACGGGTGGGAGTGGTTGAAACAGGCTTTATAAGTCTCATCTACCAACTCGACCCACAAATAAGTAAATTGGTCGAAACTGTAACATCAACCATACTTCTAGGATCAATTCGTTTGACCTCGAAATTCAAGCTAAATTTTTTCTTGCTTAGAATCATAATCATTTTGTTGTTAATAGGTCTTCCGCCATCGCCACCTACGCCATCATCACGCAACGGTAATGGTGGACCGATGGTCACGGAACAACGGTAGGGACATAAAGCCCTCGTGTCAATATCGAAGCAAAGGTCTAGCAATAGGCTAAGTGGTGGCATAATTTCCATAATAGTTTTATCAGCAGTGGTAGCCGTGGTTCTAGTCTCCGTTGCTGCTTGGGTTCTATTGGTTAAACGTAGGGAAGGGGCCCAATCAGAACACACCCCACCAGCTACTTTACTATCCGTCACAAAATCATCAGGGGTTGGTGGATCAACGATAGGAAGTGGGCCTGAGTCAGCTTCATTATCATTCCGGTCTAATATAGTTTATAAAGGATCTGCAAAGACGTTTAGTTCAAGTGATATGGAAAAAGCAACTGATAACTTTAATGAGTTGGGTGTTTTAGGTGAGGGTGGCTTTGGGCGGGTTTATAGCGGGACCCTTGAAGATGGGACTAAAGTTGCTGTCAAGGTACTTAAACGTGATGATCAACAAGGGGGTCGGGAATTCTTGGCAGAAGTTGAAATGCTTAGCCAAGAGGATTTAATTCCCATGGACTTTGATCCACGAGCCAGTACAAACTCAGGCCTCGGCCCTGGCCAGACCCAGGTTCACCGCATTCCACCTATCCGAGCTATGAATCTCCACTTGATGTGGAGAGCGGGTTTTCGGGTCTTGGGCTAGATGTACATTCGTATAGGATAACCTCAAGTTCAGGCCCATTGAGGCCTAGGAGACCTTTGCAGATTTAGGAAAAGATGAAGAGATTTTCAAGTGGTAGTATGAGCGATTATGGAGACTTTTTGAAGTTATTGTCACTTGAGTGTGAAGCCACTTATTAGGCTGGTCAAAAAGGAAGTGCTAGAAAAACAGGAAGCCAAGTTTTTCAACCGACCATGTTCCTCGTGATTAATGGGCGGCCGTAATTGACAGCCGTAATGGACAGCCATAATTTACGGTGTGTTTATTTGACCAGTTATCATCTCAATCTCTATTTAAGAGATTGCTCTGTATTTGTAAACAACACACAACACAGCAGAAATAAAAATATTCCTAGTTACCCACGGTGGACGTAGGTCAGCTTTAGACCGAACCACCTTAAATCCTTGTGTTCTTAATTGTGGCAGTTAATTGTTGTTTGTATGTGTCGTGTCCGATCCTAACAACTGGTACCAGAGCTTTGGCTCTTGATTGACACATACGAACAGAGAAGGTGAAGAAGCTTCCCTGTTGGCAGACATCGTGACCAGCCACCAGCCACCAGCCACCAGCTTTCACCACCAGTGCCTTCACATCTGCCACCAGTCACCAGCGGCCGTCACCGATCAACCCCGACACCGTCGCGCTCCGATTACCCACCAGTCACCAGCGCCATCAGCCATCATGACCAGTCACCGATCACCGGAGAAGCCGGATTGATCGTGTTTTTTTTTAAGAAAAGACCAGCGTGGTCTTCTTTTAAAGAAAAAAGGAGGAGCGTGACTTTGGGAGAAGATAAGAGATCAGGCATGGTCTGAATTTTTTGAAGGAAGAAAAGTGGTCGACATTTTTTTGGGTAGAAATAAAAGACGGTGTTTTGTTTTTTTTGGAAGATTGGTGACTTTTCAAGTGGTGCTTTTTTAAAGTTAGTGGTCAAACTTTTTTAAAATAGAAAACAAAGGACCGTGTTTTTTGAAGGAATAAAAGACCATGTCTTTTATGATAAGTGGTATTATTTTTTAAGGTGCCCAAAAGTTTTGACTTTTACAAAAGAAGTTCCTCACTTTTAATCAAGATCTTTGCATAAGTTCATCGCCATTTAACCCTTGAAACAGATAAGTCTAGTGTTTCTATTTTATTGCTTCCGCCAGATAATTATCATTTAGCAAGACGAACTGCTTGGTATGTAGCAATTTGGTAATTTGATTGTTAAAATGGCGTATGATAGTAAGATCAAGATCGACAAGTTTTACTACATTGACATGGTTTTGGAAAATGCAAATTGAATATTTGTTGTATCGTAAAGAATTGCATTTACCTATGTTGGGCGACAATCGGATGACATGTACGATGAAGATTGGAAGTTGGCGGATGCATGCTTAAAGCGCAGTTAGGCTTTGGCAAAAAGTGTCATGCATAACATTGTCAATGAAACAACCACGCACGGTGTATTCAAAGCTTTGTCCAACATGTATGAAAAACCATCCGCCTCAAACAAAGTGTTTCATCCGACAATTGGTTAACACCAAGACGGGAAGGTATGTCTGCTTCAACACATAAACGAGTTCAACTAGATTCTCGCTTAATCTGCTGAAATAAAGTTGAAGATGAAGTACAAGCTCTTCCTTTTATCGCCTTTGCCCGACACCGTCAGCACAACACACCGCTAGTAGCAGCATCGGGTACTACTAAGCTAACGTTGATAGCATTCGTGACTTGATTTTAAATGAAGACATTGGAAGAATAAGTAATGGAGAATCTTCCAGTTCAAGTTCTTTGTTAGATACGGAAAGTAGAGGAAGAAGGAATGATAGAAGACAAAATCGAGGCAGGTCAAGGTTTAGAAAAAGGGGGCAGTCCAAGAACCGAATGGATAATGAATGCTGGAACTGCAAAGAAAAAGGTCACTTTAGAAGCCAATGCCCAAAACCGCAAGCTGAAAGGAAAGAAGTAAACAATGTATCCTCTGAAGAATCAAGAGATTTTCTCATTTGTTGTGTTAAGAATTCAGAGGAATCCTAGATTATGGATTCGGGTGCTTCTTTCCATGTCGCCCGATATGGTCAAGAACCTACGAAAAGGTAATCATGGCAAAGTTTGTTCGGGCCGATGATCAAGTGCTTGATATTACGGGTATTGAGACGAGATTGAAGACTCCATGGGAACCACCTTGACATTGAAAGATGTCGGTTATCCCAAACTCGAGGAGGAAGTTGATTTCACCGGTAAGTGGATGATGAAGGCTTAATGTTCACTTGGGGTGGACAATGGAAAGTGATCAAAGGCAACTTGGTGATTGCCAAAGGAAAGAAGAAAGGTACTATATACATGGTGTAGACACCGATGATGGTTTTCATGTTGTAACCACCAACCGAGTCCATCTAATTTATGGCACCAACGACTCGCATACACGAGCGATAAGTGGATCAAGATGTTGGCTCGTAAAGCGGAAGTTTCCACTCAAGAAAGTTGAAACCGAATTTTGTGAATCACGTGTTCTCGAAACAAAAGCGTGTTACTTTTGTGAAGACGGAAGACACGAAGCTCAAGATTGGAGCTTGTTCACTGGATGTATTTGGACCAACACCGCCATCTCGAGGCAAAACTACTATGTAACCTTTATCGATGATTCAACACACAAGGTATGGGTTTATTTTCTTAAAAATAACCGATGTATTTGATGCTTTAAGATATGGAAATCTACTGTTGAAAATGAAACCGATTCAAGGTAAAGCGCCCAAGTCGGATAATGCGGTGAATACATAAGCAAGGGTTTGTTGACTATTGTGCCAAGCAAGGATAAAGATGATCAAGACGTTCTAGGAACCCTCGCAGAATGGTGTAGTCGGAGAATGAATAGAACCTAAATGAAAGGCAAGAAGCATGATATTGAATGCAGTATGCCTAAGACATTCGGGCCGATGCATTTAACATCGCACTTACTTGATCAACCGCTCACCATGTACTCCTTGATTTTAATTGCCGTAAGAAATGTGGCAAGGAAAGGAAGTAAGTCTCAAACACTCAACGCCTCGTTGTAGTGCTCAAAGTTTGTTAAATGATGGCGATAGGATAAACTTGACTCAAAGTCCAAGAAGTGCACATTCATTGGTTATGGGTCGACGAAATGGGATACAAAGCTGGGATAGTGAAAATGTAGTTAATCCGGCAAGAATGTCACCTTTAACGGGTTTAAGTTATACAAAGACGAAACAACAAAAGTCCAAAAGTTCGTAAGAAGTATGGGTGAATTTGATGGTGATGAAAGAAGAAAGAAGCTTCACCAAAATCCTCGAACTGGGATGATTCAACCGAGAGTGGGAGCTCAGGGGGTAATTCCAGTAATGATTCTGAAGATGAAGAAACCAATCCTCCAATTCTAGAATCCCCAATCACACCTCAAGTTCAACCAAGAAGAACTTCTAGAGTCACTAGACCACCAGCAAGATACTCACCATCTGTCAACTACATTCTCTTGACAAAAAATGGTGAACCCGAGTGTTACTCAAGTTAAGAGGTTGAAAATTCATTGCGTTGGAGCTAGCAATGAAAGATGAAATGAAGTCCCTTGAGAAGAACAAGACCGGTTTCTAACGAAGCTTCCATCCGGGAAGAAGGCTCTTCGTAACAAATGGGTTTTCGTGGTCAAAGATGAACATGATGGTACTAAACTGCATAAAGCCGATTAGTAGTCAAGGGGTTTCAACAGAAGAGGAATTGATTTCAATGAAATTTTCTCCAAGCGTGAAGATGACTACCATCCAAATTTGTTCTCGATTGTAGCAAGAGAAGGCTTGATCTAGAGAAGCTAGATGTCAAGATGCCTTTTCTACACTATGACCTAGATGAAGAAATTTACATGACACACCGAGGGTTTTCGTGTTAAAGGCAAAGAAAACTTGGTGTAAACTCAAGAAGAGTTTGTATGGTCCAAACAAGCCACCGTGACAATGGTACTTAAAGTTTGATAACTTTACGGAAGGATTGGTTATAAGAGATGCGACAATGACCATTGTTGTTACATCAAGAGGTTTATGGGTTCTTATATCATTCTACTACCTATGTAGATGATATGTTGATTGCCGCCTCGTATATGTCGTAGATCAAGAAGTTAAAGAGACAAATGTCCAAGAGTTCAATGAAAGACTTAGAGTCGCAAACCAAATACCGGATGAGTATTTTCATAAACAAAGATGGTTCTTTGACACTATCTAAAGAGAAATACATTGGGAAAGTGTTAGAGAAGTTCAACCTAAAGATGCCAAGATCAAGGCACACCTTGGGAAGTCACTTTAAGCTTTCTAAAGATCACCACCCAAATCGATGAAGACAAGAAAGAAATGGCTAAAGTTCCTTATGCATCCGCAGTTGGTAGCCTCATGTATGCAATGGTATGCACGAGACCGTATATAGCTCATGTTGTGGGGTTGTTAGTCGCTTTATGTCCAACCGGGAGAGAACATCAGGGAAGCGCTAAATGGTTGTTGAGATACTTGAAGGAACTTCAAAGATAGCATTGCATTTTAAGGGAAAGATATCATTCTCTAGGGGTTATGCAGATGCACTTGGAGGTTGTAAAGATTCGCATAAAAGCACCACAGGTATGTCTTTACAGCCGAGGCACCGCAGCGAGTGGATGTCTAAACCCGTAGTGCGTCTTTCAACCACGTAAGGTAGTACATGGCGCTGGTCAAGCAAGCAAAGAGCTTATATGGTCAAGAACTTTCTCAAGAATCTGGCAAAGAACAAGTCGACTGCGGCAATCGCTTTTGTGATAATCAGTGCAATACATCTCAGAAAGAATCTTGTCTTCCATTCAAGACAAAGCACATACAATTGAGATATCACTTCATCCGAGAAAAATTAATAATGACACTGTTGAAGAAGATCAAGAGAACGAGATCAAGGGAACTGAAAATTTAGCTGATATGCTAACTAAGGTTGTTACCTTAGAGAAGTTGAAGCTTTGCATAGCTTCAACTGGCCTTCATGTTAATTGAAGAGAAGGCAAGGGTAACTAGGAATGAGCTAAAGTTTTAGAGAAATACAGATACACAGCTGAAGCGCAGGTGAAGATTGTTTCGTGACTTCAAGTGGGAGATTGTCGAGTGTGAAGCCACTTATTAGGTCTGGTCAAGGAAGTGCTAGAAAACAGAAGCCAAGTTTTTCAACCGACCATGTTCCTCGTGATTGATGAGCGGCCGAATTGACACCGTGAATGGATGCATAATTTACGCGGTGTTTATTTGACTGCTATCATCTCAATCTCTATTTAAGAGATTGCTCGTATTTGTAAACAACACACAACACGCCAGTAAATAAAATATTCCTAGTTACCCACGGTGAACGAGGTTAGATTTAGACCGAACCACCTTAAACTTGTGTTCTTAATTGTGGCGCTAATTTTTGTTTGTATGTGTGGTCCGATCCTAACAATTGTCACGATCACGTTGACTTTTTGAGTTATTTTTTCCCTTACTTTGACCATGGCCATTCCAACTGGCTTGTTTGCAGGTGAAAATCGAATGAGATGTACGTAAAAAGTGTTGCATTGTATTGGGAATGTATTTTTGGTATAGTTTTAAATACAACCGCAACAAAGAAATACAAGAGGTTCTAGGTTGTCTACAAAAGTAGAAATCTTTATGAAATTTTCTTGAAATCACTACGACATGTTTGTTAATTTCAAATTGAGTTTCATTTCAAATCACATCTTAGGGGCATTCTATGAATCCAAATCAAAATTTATCAAACAGATTGTTGATGAAGTGTAACGGAATAATATGAAACAGATGAAACATAATAGGGTTTAAACACCCCTTAGGGGCATTCTATGAAACCAAATCAAAATTATGTTTATATAGAAGTTACAGATTATCAGTTAAGGAATTTTGTAAACTCACGATTGAATATGATTTTAATTTAGCATGTCGTGGTTGGCATTTCAAAGGCGAATCAAGATGCTACTTAGAAAAGTCATAAATCAACCAGTATCAATCTCTTTAATAGAAAACATAAAAATTCAAATGTTCAATAATCACCAATAGTTCAAGAATGGACATAGATCAACAATTCGTAGAAGCACGGCCTTGTACCTTGTGGAAAACTTAGAAAATTCAGACGGAAGAATTCAAACCTCACTCGTGTTTTCATTCTCTTTATTAAAATGCCAATTTGCCATTTTTGCCTTGTATTGATAGATCATGAATCGCCGCTTCTCCCACTGTCTCCAAGAGAGAATCGAGACTCAGAATGTTTACAATATACATATATAAGTAAAAAGAAGTAGTATTTCATGTAGGCTAAATAACAAGATAACACAAATCGAGCATGTTGATTCACACAAATACCAGGATCGATTCTTCCAACAATCGTTGATTCAATCGAATGCTGACTATTAGGATTCTTAGCAAAATAACTGCCAAAAATAGACTTTTGATTTATCTTAGAACTGATTATTCCACAATACAAAGGAACTCTTAAATAAGACTACAAAACAGAAACGGGCCCTAAAAGACAAACGAGCTGAAAGTTATAGCATAAACAAAGTCCAAAAAACCCGAAAAAACACAAAAATGCAAGCTTCGATTTGACTGGTCATTCGCCTAAAACGGAGCTCCGTAGCCCAAGTTACGCCTATTTTAGTGAGGCCCCTTTTGTTACGCGATCTTGGGCCTCCAGAAACATTATAGCCTATTAATCAACACTTGGGCCCACATCATTCCCCTCTGGGTTTACAAGATTCTTCCTCGAATTCACAGCAAGATCATCATCAAAAGAATCACCATAGTAAGGCAACAAGTGTTTCACATTAAACACATCTGAACATCGGATATGGCTCGGTAACTTCAAACGGTAAGCATTGGAGTTAATTTTGTCAACAATTTCCAATGGGCCAATTTTCTTAGCGAAAAATTTATTATACTCACCAACCGAGAAACGATCCTTAGTTAAAACAGCCCATACAAAGTCACCTACTTCAAAATCCACATGCCTTCGCTTTTGATCAGCATCTTGCTTGTACTTTGAGTTAGCTCGAACCAAGTTGTCATGAACAGCTTTATGAACTTCATGTATGTTGGGATTTTAGAACTACGTTAACCATTTAATGCATACGAGTACACAGCGGATATGGATCTAGTAATTGCAATTAGGTTAACACGTAATAATAAACAATATATAATAAATGGGTAAAAGAAAACCTAACCTTTCATGGCAATTGAACGCAAGTGCAACGAACAAGAAAATTAATACGAAACCCAAGTATCTAAATTAGATACCTCTACGAGTGCTCACAAAAACACGTAAACCAAACACGTCCGGAATGCTAGCCGAAAACGTATACCCAAAACACCAAGTGTCAAATGCTCAAAATAGATCAAAACCAAAACAACCCACAACACAATATTGTCTAGGATGCTAGTGCTTGCTTCACGTAAACAAGCAAACAAACTTGTGTTCTTGTTTTTGCTTAAACATGAACCGTATACCAAATAGTATATAGTAAAGGTTTAATAAACAAAGACTATTATAGTCTTTATTATAAATGAGTGATGCGTGAAGATTAATATCAAAACCAAAGTAGTATTCTTGCTTGCCTTAATAATTGACCAAGGAAAGAAAAGCTCTTTTGGTTTTTATATATATAGCACAAAATTGATCGAACGAATATTGCGTGAATTTCCTTGTGTATATATTTACGAATATGTGCTAGGGGTGGGGGTTTATATAGCCTCCAAATCCTAGCTTGTATGGGCTCAAAACTTGGTCAACAAGTTAGCTTACATACCATATTTCCATACAACTTATATTGGGCCGAAACCCACCCCAAACACCCCTCCATGGACCGGCCAATGGGCTGAGATTAAATGGAAATCGGACCTAGTATATCTCGGGTCAAAGTCGGGTCAATTTGAGCTTTGTACGTAAAACATGTTCTAGTGTTATCGTGTCTCCCCCCAATAGGCTCACACACCATTAGTCGTTTCGCGTGTTTTAACTCCCACATACCAACAGCTCCTACTTGGGAGTTGGAGTGTCGAATGACACACAAAACTAACGACGGAAACACCTAGCAACACTCTCACTCGCTTTTTAACTAAAAGTGTCAGAGAGAATAGTTTCATAAATGTTTCTCAGTAGCATGGTTATTAATGTATTGGTTTTAATCATCCTTTGTTATAGATATCATTAAACCATGGATATGGATCCTAACACATTCCATATAGTTTAACCATTTAGAATCTCATTATAGAATTTCATTAGATATTCCAAATGTAATCAAGTATCATCTTGCATTACCCTTCGTTCGGCCGAACAATTATCTTATTAATTCGGAGAGCGCCATGGTATCTTTCTCGCATATCAAGTTGAGTAACAAACTTTATTGACTACAAGTGTTGTGGATGCCGCTCATATCACTCCTAAATATAGCCTTTATAACTACCTTGTTCATATAGCGCTTTATGATACTTACAAAAAGTGATATCCACACATAATGTAATCCTCTTGCATCTCAAGTCTAAGGATCTAAGATAACAAACCATTTTCAATATTTTACTTATGACAAGGATCCAAAAGTAAATGGTTGAAAGTTGGGGAATCCAATATGCATCTCTAGTGAATACATATGAGTTTGGCGGGAACAATCCAAATTCTCATTAGAATTATAACCAACACTCACATTTGCCTTATCATAACAATATTCCCATATTGTTAATCGACAATGAACATATTTAGAATAATAAAATTATTCAAGGATTAAACATGCAAATATAGGATAACAATTATTATATGAATGAATAACAAATACCAAGTATCTTTATTCATCATAAAGTAAAAATTGTCTATCAATCCCAATTATCCAAATTCTAAAACAGATATGCAAGAAACTCATTTAGTAAGTTGAACCCTAATGTTTCAATCATTCTCAACCTTTATTTAAAACAAAAACTAAATACTCTTCTGAGTAAACTTTCCGAATGCTTGTTTCAAATTTCACATATAGTGAGTTATTTGAAATGTAAGATGAGTGTCTTATCTCATATGCTCATACTATTGCAAGAGTTATAGTATGGAGATGTCGCCTTACCTCGTATGAGGTATTAGAAATCAACGACATAACGACAAATATGTTTACGCTTCTAAAGTTGTAAAGTATTCTCATTCCTTAATGTGTAATACAACAATGCTCTATGTTGAGCATAGCTAGTTAGGGGACTTATCATAGATGATAAGATTCTACTACAACTAGTATAAATAATCCTCTAGCATCATTTGTACTTATACAAAACTATGCTTTATAATTCGTAAACATTTATAAAAACAATAATCTAAACACTCTCAATTAGATATTGTTGTTGTCAGCTTATTTTGTTCTTATACAAAAGCAACAACTAGTCTTATACACAATATAATATATACATGATGAATCGTTAGTTAAAACAACATAAGGTTTCTATCCATGTAATAAATTATTCAAAGTAAAATATATCATTTATGAATTGCTTGAATAATATATTGCATTTGTGTTAGACTTAATTTTCCGCACTTGTTTATTCCAGATAAACATTTATTCCATGTTTGTTTGTTTTATTCCCTAAATTCTAAGTGAAGTTGTATTCCAAGCTTAAGGATCAATATCTAGCTTAAATAAAATGATATCTTCAACATGTAAATTTTAAGGATAAACACAATGCTCCCACTGAATGTCAGATGTACTCAAGGGTTATTTTAATTCAATTGGAATCATATTGTAATTAAATTCAAGATCTCAGCTCTTAGATGCATGATTTAATCCAAAACTTGGATTGCATAAATTTTGTATACTACATAAAGATTATATTGATTCATAACCTTTTTGATTACACACCGTCCTCGCAAAAGGTAAGCATAAAGAAAGAGTTATAAAATATAATTGTCATATTCAACATACAAATCACATGTATGACAATTAAATATCTTTATATAATTAATGCATGTATTATATAAGAAAATTTAATCACAGCCAATTGCTTAAGTATGATTAAAACTTTATAAAATGCCAAACATTAATATGTATACAATTTTTCCTTGTAGTCTTTCTTCAAAAGAGCCTCATTCAAACCTCATAGGTTAAGTGATACGCGAAATAACAATCAAGTCAAAACTCGATTTGCTTTTTAAGGATCTGATCTTATCATTCATAATTCTAAAATATTTATCGATTCAAGATGTGATAATGTATTTTTGTAGTTAGGTGATTTACAACAATCTTCTAACTTATATTCCTCAGCAATGATATTAAAAATATCACTCAAGTGATGAGGCATCATTTCGGATTTATGAATGAGAGTAGTCATTATACTTCGGTCAACATTTTCATGTTTAACCTTAGTATGACATTAATAAGTGCATTTTAGATGGTTAAGTATTTTGTTCTCAAAAACTTTAAGATTTATATATACTCCCACTTACTTTTGTAAGTAGAGACAATTCTCTAAATACTAAGTACTTAAGAAAAAATTAATTGTTCTTTATTGGGAAACCACAAAATACATTTTAAGTTCTCATTGAACAATACAAGAACCTTGTGTTCACGTGTTTACAAGAAGATGTAATCGTTTATGATTCTATTTTCATGTGTAAACATGAAAATAGAACATTTCACTAATACATTATTAAGTATTTGAATAATTCAAAGGCCTTATGTTTATGTGTTAACTAGAAGACATAACACTTTAACTATATATACTTTATGTTATAAGTCATTGATTAATTCAAAGACTTTGTAATTATGTCTTAACATGTTAGCAGAATTATACTAACAAAAGTAATCATGAATGCAAACTATTGAGTTCTATAGTAATTTCTAGTTAATTTTATACTTCAGATTTATGATCATTATCATATAACCATAATTATGTTCAAATGTTGAAGTATCTTTACACTATATTATGACATTTGAATGTAGTAGGGCAACAAACATCGAGCGTGTTCAAGTCCTAGTAGAATCATTATTAGAATGTAGTAGGACAATAATCATCTCGTGTGTTCAAGTCCTAGTTGCATTCTTATATACCTGTAGTAGGGCATTAAACATCTAACGTGTTTAAGTCCTAGTAGAATTATTAGTTTCCTTTACCTTGCAGTCAAGAGATACCAATAATATTTTTGTTCCTTGCACACACTTTGAGATTTCTCCCACTTGTGTAAGGTACAACATCATATTATGAAAACAAACAACACGTGATTGATTGTTAAAACGATATGATAATGTCATAGATATCATAAATAGTTTTAGAACCATAACCTTTAATAAGGAATTGTGGTTATTATTCTATAGATAACGCCGTAGCTTATAGCAGAAGGCAACGTTATCTTACAAAATAAAATGCAATTTTCCTTTAAGCAATGGTTGTTCATATTCGAAAGTAATGGATTATTTCAAAGCTAGTTTGAAATGATACGGGTGACTAACGTGAAATAAACTCGTAGCTCTAATCGAAATTGACAACATTACATGAATGATATTTCAAGAATAAATGCAACCGCTCCCACCGGATTTGTCAACATTACAAGTGTTACATTTCCAAGAGAAAGCGTATAGCGCTTTTATATACTTTCCTATTCTCTTCAAATGCCTACGAGTAGCATGTACTTAGGTATAGAACAAAGTATATGAAGTTCTACTTATGTAGTCAATGGACTAGCCATTCTATTATTCAATTAACTTGAATCTATAGCATGCAATTCCTCCTTTATCGTCTACATAGCCCCAAGGGTAATTAGCACTTTAGGAATAATAAGAGTCCAAGAAGATTGCCTAGAAAATATGCTAGTAATTCCTTTACTCTTTGCGGTTTAAACTCATACATCGTGACAATTGCAGGATGTTATTTATTTTGGTAGCTCTAAATACAATGTTTCCAATTACACAAAATATTCTATGTTTTAATTAACTCTAGACCACAAAATATTAATGAAAGTTCATAAATGAGTTCATTGATTTGTAATCCAATCTTAGTTTGTCAAATAAGGAGAAAAGATAGGTATAAGTCTCACTCTTCTTACTAGAAATGAGACTAAGTTTGTATTTCAAAGAAAACAACTTTGTTTACTTAATTATGTTGGAATGACACAATTAATCGTAACATAAAAGTTCAATTCTAGTATTTTCGATAATTACATTCTTAAAAGAATTAACTACCCAATTAATTACTAATAAAACTAAGATCCATCTTGAAACCCCACTTAATTACCATAGGTCTCCAAGGCATAAAAAATAGGACAAGAGGTAAACGATTTGCAGCCGTTAATTGCATTAATGAAACTCTTAGATTTATGAGATTGTTTAAAGAATTAGTATCAAGCAACAATGTCAAAAGCATGTTTAGTTCTCATCTTATGCCTCGGGTTCAAGGTTTGACCAAGCTAACTCGAGATAAATCACCAAGTATGAACGTGTAAAAATAACCATAGGTCCGAATGCGGGAAATAATTACCACGGGTCGGAAAGGCCCTTAGGTCCGACCGCATAAGTCAATCTAAATGCACGTGTTCATAGTTGGATGACATAGACTTAAAATTAACAAATAGGTATGCACATATAAATGTGGTAAAAGTCGTGTACAAAGAAGCATGCAAAACAAATTTTGTAACACTAATTTTAAAACTTTTGGTAATGACACCGTAGTGATCATCATGGTTCATGGTAGCTCCAATCGAACGCACAAAGAGGCAGAGGACCGTAAGCGATGAAGCAATAACCTAGACATCCTTTCGTGCGACTGCAAACTTCTTTGAACCCCATTTTGAGTTTGTTCTAGTGGGTGAGACGACATCCCAAGTGTCCATAGCGCCTAGTTTTAAATTCTTGAAAACGTGTTTCATATATTAGGTCACTTTATTTTACAAAAACGATTTCCACGAATCAAATAGCGGTCACAATGAGCATGTTATTTAGGCGTTTAAATAAAGACCAATATTAATGTTATGGTTACGATATGTATTATTTCATAATGCATACAATTAGGTGTCAAAGCAAGTAATAATGCACATATAGGAATCACAAACATATAAACACAAACATCAATATATAACCACATATTGTTCCGAAGTTCTCTTGTAGTCTTCCCAAACGGAGAACCATAATAAGACCGGCACTATTATACAAGACCTAGATCGCCCCATACATCTGAAAAGCAATCGAGTGGGTTCAGGTCGAAAACACATAAAACGCATGGCAATCTCAATTAACAAGTAATTACGCAATTTTATGTATTTTAATAAACACTATGTAATTCTAATTATATTTATAATTTAATTAAAATTAATTAATTCTAATTATCGTGTAATTATAATTAACATGTAATTCTAATTAAGAATTTTATTTTAATTAACAAAGTAATTCTAATTAATGTTAATTCCAATTAGCAAGGTAATTTAATTAACATGTAATTTAAATTAAAAATTAATTCTAATTATCAATATAATTTATTTGTGTGTAATTAGTTATTTTTATTAAAATTGACAAGTATTGCATATAATTGTCAAAACAAAATAAAACGAATAACTAAATTAGGTTTCATGCAGCCTTTAAATATGTTTATTAAAAAAACATGTAACCCATAATCGCAAAAACAAGATGGCTCTAATACCACTTTGGGATTTTAGAACTACGTTAACCATTTAACGACACGAGCACGCAATGGATATGGATCTAGTAATTGCAATTAGGTTAACACGTAATAATAAACAATATATAATAAAAGGGTAAAAGAAAACCTAACCTTCGTGGCAATTGAATGCAAGTGTAACTAACAAGAAAATCAATACGAAACATAAGTATCTAAATTAGATACCTCACGAGTGCTCATAAAACACGTAAACCAAACAAGTCCTAATGCTAGCCGAAACGATACCCAAAACACCAAGTGTCAAATGCTCAAAATAGATCAAAACAAAACAACCCACAACACAATATTGTCTAGGATGCTAGTGCTTGCTTCATGTAAACAAGCAAACAAACTTGTGTTCTTGTGTTTGCTTAAACACGAACCGTATACCAAATACTATATAGTAAAGGTTTAATAAACAAAGACTATTATAGTCTTTATTATAAATGAGTGATGCGTGAAGATTAATATCAAAACCAAAGTAGTATTCTTGCTTGCCGTAATAATTAACCAAGGAAAGAAAAGCTCTTTTGGTTTTTATATATAGCACAAGATTGATCGAATCTAATATGGCGTGAATTTCCTTGTGTATATTTACGAATATGTGCTAGGGTGGTGTGTATATAGCCTCCAAATCCTAGCTTGTATGGGCTCAAACATGGTCAACAAGTTAGCTTACATACCATACTTCCATACAACTTATCTAGGTCGAAACCCACCCCAAACACCCTCCATGGACCGCCAATGGGTCGAGATTAAATGGAAATCGGACCTAGTACATCTTGGGTCAAAGTCGGTCAATTTGAGCTTTGTACGTGAAACGTGTTCTAGTGTTATTGTGTGCCTTAATAGATCACACACCATTAGTCGCCCCGTGTTTTACTCCCACAAACCAACAATGTAACCCTTCAACAAAATCCTGCACTTTCTTTGGAATAGAACCGTAAATAGGAAGAGATATTAAATCAAGATTAACAAAGATGATTATGAGCAAACTCGACTTGACATAACTTGTGATCCCATGCCTTCACATGATCACCTACTAAACACCTCAAAAGATTACCAAGAGACCGGTTAACAACTTCGCCCCATCAATTTAGGGATGTTAAGCACTACTAAAATTGAGTTGAGTATTCACAATCTTCCACAAACTACGCCAAAATGACTTAGAAACCGAGTGTCACGATCGTAAACAATAGATGAAGGCAAACTATGTAAACGATATACATCCCGAAAGAAAAGTTGGGCCACATTAATCGTGATATGTTGTCTTCTTGCAAGCAATAAAGTGTACCATTACCCCTTTGAGTACGAGGTAACCCCAACACAAAATCCATGCCGATATCAACCCATGACCGCAAAGGAACCGTAGAGGCATATAGAGTCCCGCATTAGTAGTTGTACCTTTGAAACTTGGCAAATACGACACCGCTTGACATAATGTTCCACTTCTTTCCTCATAGTAGGCCGTAAATAAGAAGCTTGCACCAACGTAAGTGCGATCACGATCAACATGCCCCTCACCATGTAATACCTTAATAATTTTCAAGCTAAGGCTAGAATTAGGAATACATAGTTGATTCCCTTTGAAAGAAAACCATCATGTGAAGGAAACTGGTTTTTAACGAATTGCAAACCCCGCAGAACAATGTAAAATATGGGTCAATGGTTAATCGTCATGAATGACATCCATCCTGGTACATCGCCTCATAGATACAAGGAGATTACTCCTCCGCTTAAGGCATCAAGACCCAAAGTAAACTTCTCAAGAAATGCCAACCAACGCCCATGCTTATGTGACAACTTATCTTGAGTGCGAATATGCCTTAAAGAATCATGATCAATGAACAAAAACTCCTTATGAAATAGATAATGGCGCCAATGCTTTATAGCTTGAACAATAGCATAGAACTCCAAGTCATAAGTAGTGTACCTAGACATTGGCTCAATCAATTTCTCACTAAAGTAGCAACAGTAGACCACCTTAACGAGAACCCCACCAATTGCAACCTTTGAGGCATCGTATGCGACTCAAAAACTTGAGAAAAGTCGTGCAATACCATAATTGGTCAGATTAAGCTTTTCTTTGATAATCGTAAAAAGCTAATTTTGCTTCCTCCGTCCACACAAACGATTTTCCTTCATGCAACTGTCAATGGAGCCATAATGGAACTAAAATTTGGGATGAACCACCTATAAAAGAAGCAAGACCATGAAAACTACGAACTTCGTTGATGGTAGTCGAGTTGGCCACCCTGAACAATCTGCTACTTTAGAGTCATCCACCGTATTCCAACACCATAAATAACATACCCCAAAAATGTAACCTTAGGGGTCATGAACAAACATTTCTTTGTGGTGCATATAACTATCCTTAAGTAATGTCAAGACCTACTTCACATGAATGAGATACTTATCGAAAGAAGTACTATAAATGAGAATATCATCAAAATAAACAACCACAAACTTCCCAATAAAGGCTCGAAATTGTTTCATCAAACACATAAATGTCATAGGTGCGCTTTGACAAACCAAAAGGCATCACCAACCATTCATACAACCCTTCACGAGTTTTGAAGGCGCCTTCCATTCATCACCGTGTCTAAGACGGATCCGGTAATACCCACTCTTCAAATCCAACTTTGTGAAAATAGTGGCACCACCGATATGGTCAAGCAAATCATCAAGCCGAGGGATAGGAAACCCAGACTCACAAGAATCTTGTTGATGGCTCAACTATCAACACACATACACCATGTTCCATACTTATTTGATTCAATAGGCGGAACAAGACAAAGGCTCATACTCTCTCGAACGCGACCCTTAGAAACAAGTTCCTCCACCGCCGCCATTCCTCATGCTCTACCGGAATCATCCCGTAATGTGGCTCGCTAGAAATTGTGGACCATGCTTGAAATCAATATGATGTTGGATGTCACGCAGGGGGCAAACCGTCAGCATATCATCGGAAAACATCGAAAATTCCTTGAGTAAAGGAATCATAGCTTCGGAATTTCGCTATCTTTAGCCACTTCCTTCCCTATTAGCGTAAAAATTCCATCTCCCCGCTCCAACTCGTCCTCAAACTAGGAAAGGGTTAGTAAAGTACCGTGGGTTTGTTAACTAGTTCTTTGGGCTTATTCGCATCAATGTTATCTTCACACCATCAAATAGGAAACTATAAGTATTAATTCGCTAATTATGCTTTGTGTTGTGATCATACTCCCAAGGTCAACCCAGAATAAGTGACACGCATCCATGGGCACCACATCACACCAAACATTATCTTTATAGGTTGTCTCAACAAAAATAGAACAAGGACATGCTTGAAACAAGAACCTCACCACCTTACTTAGCCACCAGAATTTGTAAGGGTTTGGAACGGGTCTCGCCTTCGGCCCCAACTTCCGAATCGCTTCTTCAGATATCAAATTATCACAACTACCCGGTCAACCACAAAGGTGCACACCTTACCCGAGATAGTACAAGTCGAGTGAAATATGTTGTGCCCGAGCCAATCATCGTCGATGACTTTTGGTGTTAAGCAAGAGCCTTACCACCAAAGCTACCCCACATCTCCATTCACAACTTCCTCTTCATACTCAAAATCTTGATCAAATATTGGAGCTTCAAAACCCTCATTAGCCACGCCATCAACTTCCTGGTATATATATTGCCATCGGGATCAGCAAATAGGTGCCTTTTCCCCGCCTTCTTACATTCTCGACTATCGCTGACCGGGTTTACCACGCTTAAAACACTTCAAGCCACTACTTCCAACCCCTTTAGAAACGGACCAAGACTATCGCCACCATGTCTCGCCTCGATTAGGGAATAAAACGTGATGTTACGCTACCCGAACCAACTACCTCCGTTATAGCAGAATAAGAGGAACCTCCCACACATCGGTTCTGCTTTTCAAAAGATAATGCACGTTGATATGCATCCGAAAGTGTCACCGATCAAACATGTTAATGTAATCCATGATCCGACTCTTAAACCACCAATGTAACGGGAGACTAGTTGTTCATCGCCTCTTGAATATCATTCCTTGCAATTAATTGGTAAAATTCATTGTGTAATCTTCAATAGATTTGGCCCCTCGTTTGATTCTATAACGGCCGGTACATCAACCGCTGGTAATTATGATGAATAAAGTTGGCTCTGCACTTTTCCATCTTCCTCCAAGTCGCGACTCTTGGCTTTCCAACTCTCTCCGTGTCGGTTTAATTGTCGCCACCATGCGATGCCCTACCACGTAGCTCGGTAGTGATCAAGGAAACCTTCTTGTTTTCGTGAATCTCTTTGAATTCAAACACTTCTTCGACCACAACAAGCTAATCAATGAACCCCTCAGATTCAAAGTATCCCCATCAAACTCGTGAATATTGATCCTTAGTCCGATTCCCAATGACTATTATCCTCCCATTCATTTTGACTTGGTCGTTTTTCTTGTTGTTCATCGAAGATGAACCGCCACCGCCACCGAACGGATTTTATGACTTTTGTCTTCACTTTCCTCGACGAATACGATTACGAGGCCTTCTTTGATTCATTAAGTCACCATCTAATCGCTTAATTGATCAACAAATGACCCATTCGCTTCCTCCATTCTTGCCATATAAGACGCAGCTCAAATTCTTGTTCATAGACGCTATTAATATTCCTATTCCTCCTTGGAGGCATAATGATCGTGAATTTAGCTCGATACCAACCGTGTAGGATAAATAATAAGATAACACAAATCGAGCCCGCTGATTCACACGAATACCAGATCGATTCTTCCAATAATCGTTGATTCAATCGAATGCCGACTATTAGGATTCTTAGCAAAATAACCGCCAAAATAGACTTTTGATATTTCTTTGAACCGATTATTCCACATTACAAAGGAACTCTTAAATAAGACTACAAATGTAAACCAAACCCTAAAAGACAAACGGCCGAAGTTATTGCATAAACAAAGTCCAAAAACCCAAAACACTAAAATGCAAATCTATATATATAATAAACAAAGGTTTTTTGAAACTTACCATGTCATTTAAGCCATGTTGGCACTTCTTCCATGTCATTTAATCCACGCCATCAATGCTGTGTAAAGCCAAGTCTATTTTCGCTTGACTTTTCAAAACTTACACGTTTTATCCATAAATGGTTCACGAAGATATTTTTGAATTTCAAAGTGTGTTAACCGAATTTCTCTCAACTATCCGTGCCTATTAATTAATTTGTTATAATATCCAAATTTGTTTCTATTTTCTCTCATTTAATACTATTTAAGTGAGCCTTCATCTACAAAATCCAAATTATAACATTATTTATAATGTTTTAGATCGAGTGTTGCACAACCAATAATAATTTTTCGTTGATCTTAAAGGCGAGGAGACTACTTTGCATGTGCATGTTAGTCGATCATAAAACTAATGTTTTTGTGGTTTTGTAGTGTTGTTCATTTCGATAAGCATTTTTTGATTATTGATGTGATTTTACACCGATATTGTATGCACTCTATCTTTAACGCCAAATACGTAGACTGGTTAGTTCTTCATTCGAGTCGCGATGGTGTGTTTAAAATGTCTCGATTCGTACATTTTATGTGAATTTGATGTTGACGCTGATAACAACAATTATTTTATGATGACGCTTAGTATATCGAATGGATTTTAACGAGCATGAACCGTGTTCGATGAAATGTCTTAAAAGAAGTTTAGATAGATGGTACGATATGTTTTTATAGAATCATGGTCTTTTAGCATATTTCAATTCATTATTGCAGTGTATATGATGTATATTTAAAAGTTGAATGTGTTTGTAACTTTGTATGGCAAGTTAAAAGTTTTTCATACTTCGCTTGATACTATATTTATTAAAAGTCAACGGAGATACTTTTGAATCTCAATGGTTCACTTTTGAATATGCTACGGGTTGGTTAATTCTTTTTCTAGAGAAGCTCTTCTTCATCGAACATGGGAAGAGTGTTTTGATGTTCTCAAATTTCACCTTTATTCTTATATGGCTATAATATTTCAATAGGTTATAAGTCACGCTTGTTGAGTTAGCATGCAACAAATTATGACCGGTCCTTTAATACCGATTATGAATTGGTTGAATAAGTTGAGGTCAATATAGATCTCACATTCGACATGATTCAATAAATCATTTTACCATTCATTTTTTTTTATCAAAATTAATAAAATACCATTTTCATCTTTTTCTAAAAATAACATCTCTTGCAAACCAGAATCTTCAAACCACAAAAATACATCATCATGACGAATTAAATTATCTTTCATAGATATACACTTCTATATTTTCGACAAACTTTTTTTTCAAAATTTCGCCTTAAAATCATATATGTTGTAAAATCATATATGATTTTCAATATCACATGTGATTTGTAAAAATCAAATCACAAGTGATTTTTTCAAATCATATATGATTTGTAAAATCGAATTACATATGATTTTCACAAATCATATATGATTTTTCTCGCCAAAATTTTGAAAAAATCGTTAAAGATATATATGTGCATATCTATAAAAGATAATTTAATTTCCATGATCTGATGATTTTTTCACAGAACGATTAACTCGCTTATGTAGATATTTAATTTTTAAAAATGGTGAAAGTCTATTTTTATTTTTGATTAGAAAAATGAATAACTATAATTGGTTTATTGGTTCTATGATAAATTTGAGATTTATATTGAACTTTTGCCTTGGTTTGAATATCTATGTAAAAGTCCTTCTTTTGACTTTCAAGCTTATCTTCATGAATATCGGACATCAATATGTCATGATAAGAATGAGGCATGCAATTTAAGATAAGAACTCAACATCATCAAGTTCATAAAGCATAGGTCGTGCACGTAAAGAGTCTATTATTCTTACTTATGTTTGCTCTGTGCTACTCCGTGGATGTTTAGCTTACCGAATTCTCAAATTCATGAATTAGTGTGACTCATATGATATGAGTTTCATTGAAGGCCTTATGCAAGGATTAAACGAGAGTTGGACTGCACACCTATATTTTAAAAACATATTAAATGAGTGTTGCATTGTTTGTCTACATTTTAAAATTGTTTACTTTTATAAAATACTGTAAACTAAATTTTCAAACAACATAGGCGTTTGTTTTATTTTGGGTTTTATCTACAGGGTATTGACATGGTAAGGACTGAGGATTATGATTTTTCTATTCAAATTTGTCGAAAGATCAACTATAAATACTTGGTGTTATGATGCTTTTTGTGTTCAAGTAACTCGAACATCACACATGCAAACTTGAAACTTCGTATGCTTTCTCAATTCATGTATCCGGAAATACTATAGTTTCTTGAACGATGTTCAACACAAAGTGCTTATTTGTTTCATGTTATTGAAGTTTTGTATATAAGGTCATTTTTCAATTTTTGTTTAATCTTTTCACATGTTTTGCATATCCTTTAGGTTACTACGCAAATAGTCGTTAATTGTTTGGAAATTAGCATTTGTTTTTCTAAATGTTTCACTTCCGTTTACTTTTTATAAGCCACCCGTGATTTATCACGGGTTTATTGGCTAGTAACTCATAAAATAAAGAGTTTCAGGGCTCGAAAGTTCTGGAAACTGATAAAGTCCATTTCCCACAACATGCTCCTCGTTCCAAGCTTCGATTTGATTGGTCATTCGCCTAAAACGGAGCCCCGTAGCCCAAGTTATGCCCATTTTTGTGAGGCCCTTTTTGTCACGCGATCTTGGGCCTCCAGAAACATAATAGCCTCTTCATCAATACTTGGGCCCACATCAATTTCCAATACGGATCCAATTAAGCAAAAAAAGTATATGTTAGAACAAGGCTAACAGAACGTATGAAGGAAGAAGGATAGGACTGATTTATTGAAGAACAATACAAATGAAATCAACTAGTCCCTATGGAGAGGACTCAAACTAAAATACAAATGATTGATGATCATTCTCTACCTTCTGCCTTATTTTATAGCTAAGAAAAGTAACTAAAAACTGAAATAGGGTAAGTAAATTGTTGGAGATCAAAGAAGGCTTAATGTGCTTGCTCATAATAGAATGTTGAAAATCAGGGACTGATTTTCAGTCAAATCAATGGTTGATCTGTGATCCATATTCTGCTCTCTTTCCCTTTGATTTCTTCCATTTATAATATGTAAGCTTCCTATGAGTACTATCCCCATGGAAACTTTCCTTGTCCTCAAGGAGAAAGTGTGGGAATTGTCCAGAAAGTAAATTATAATCTTCCCAAGTGGCCTCTTCAAGAGGTCGGTTTTGCCATTGCAACGACAATTCCAAGGTATTGGATATGGATATCTAGCAGTGTGTTAGAATCTTGTTAGGAACAAGAATCTATCCCAGCCAGTAGTGATGGGTAAGGGTGCGGGGGGTTGAGAAACCAATTGACTGTGTGTTGGACGTAGTAGGGAAACATGGAAGATAGGGTGTACTTTTACAGGACCTACTCGGCGAGTCACAGTGTCCGGTCAAAAGTACTATGATAAAAGCTTCTCAAACTTTCGTTTATAAAGGGAGCGTTGACGGAATGGCTGAATTCGAAGAAGAATTACATCCCCCACCTCAAATGATACCGCTCTTCACTTCAAATCTGACTCTGCTTTCACGTGACTATGCTTTAAGCAAGTTGGTTCAAAAGCTGAGTGCATCATCACGAGAAACCAAATGTTCCTCTAAGTATGCATTATGAGTTTCACCTAGAATATACAAGTTATGGAGGCAGGTCACGACCATAGACAGACTTAAAGAAGTATGATAATCGGTATTGAGCGAGTATTCTGCCCAAGTCAAAAACTTGCTCCAAAAGAGGGTCGCTCATGAGAAAACACCTGAAGAAAAGCTTCTAGGCAACAGTTAACCACTTCCATCTTACCATAAGATTGTGGGTGATAAGCGGGGCCCATACATAGTCGGGTTTGACTAAGATAGAACAACTCTTGCCAGAAGTTGCTTATAAAAATGATATCTCTATCAGATATGATGCAACGAGGCATACTGTGTAAGCGAACGATTTTCTTACAAAAAGTGCAGCCACCGACCTATAAATGGGTGAGCCAGTGGTAAAATGTAAACGTGATTGTATTTAGTCAATCTGTCAATCACAACTATAACGGTATCAACACCTCCTGATTTCGGAAGCCCAACAATGAAGTCCACAAAGATATCTTCACAATCACGACATGGAATCGGTATAAATCTTTCTTGCACATTTGCTTGTTGTTTTGCTATTTTGAGGATCTAAGAATTAGAAGTTTCATTTTTAGTTGAGCATTATTTTCAAACTTTATCTTTTCTTCAACATAAAAATTAGTTAACTGCTACTAGTTGTACATATAACAATTATGTTAGATTTCTTCTTCTCCACTAGATCTACTATGCCATCTTTTTCGGCAAATTAACTGACTTCTAGTTAATTTCTTCTTATTAGCAAGAATAAATTCTAACTGGCATACAAATTTAGTGTGTCTACAGAAGGTGATAATTCTAACACCTAACTGTATATATTAGATAAAGGTAGCAATCTTTATTGATATACCATATTCCCTTATTAAATAACAATCTACAACATAATTTAGGACAAGAAAACAAAACATAAAAAGATCCTTAAACTTTATGACTTATGACTAGACATCATACAAAATCGATCAACCATTAAGTTACCGATACACGCATCTTCATCCAAAGTCGATCATCCACTGACAATAAATCTTTGACTTGGCGCATTGTTGGCCTTTCCTGTGGGTTGTTGTTCAAACATGCCCATGAGACATTCAGAATTAAATGAGCTAATTTCTCAACTAGAGATGATGGTCGCGAACTGCCTATCTCCTACATTGGCTAGCAATAGATCCTCAGTCGACAATGTTGTTAGACATGATATAAGTTCTCCAGGATGCTTTCCCATAATCACTTCTAGTGCAACAACTCCAAAACTATACACATCGCATTTCTCTGTTGCCACCATTGTATAAGCAAGCTCTACATTGAAGGAAGCAGGAGAATCCAAAACACGTTGTTATATAACTTGAGAATAAGTATGTATAGTATATATAACTTTAAAATATATGGAAGTTACCTGGCGCAATATAGCCATAGGTGCCTACAACCGCAGTCCAATTGGATGAATCCAGCTTTAGAAGCTTCGCAGTTCCAAAATCCGAGATATGTGCCTCATAATCAGAATCGAGAAGAATATTAGCTCCAGAAATGTCTCTATGAATGATAGGAGGTGTACAATCATGGTGCATATAAGCCAAACCATTCGCTATAGCCCTAACAATTTTTACCCTTTTCAGCCAATCCATTTCCGTTGCTGTGATATCGTTACTTAAGAGCGATTTTAGACTTCCCTTCTCAAGATATTCGTAAATTAAAAATGAGTGACGAGCATGGAAGCAGTATCCATAGAGTTTAACTATGTTTCTGTGCTTTATGTTTGTTAATGCTTGTACCTCACTTAGGAAGCCTTGATCGTCATTCTCAGATGATGAATGAAGTTTCTTGACAGCTACTAAATTGTTGGGTTGTAACTTCGCTTTATACACAGTACCGTATCCTCCGATCCCAATACAATATGCATCATCAAAATCATTTGTTGCCTTGATGATTTCATCATACATCGCCTGTCCATCAAAACTTGTTATTGAGAAAAATTTGCCACCTTCTTCGCCTGATGGTTCGTGTGGAGAAGTTGCCTTTCTACGTCGATAAACAAATAGGCCACACATGAATAAACCAAGTAAAAGAGCCACCGCAAAAAGTGGGATCGTGATTACAAGGATGAGCTTATGATGAAAATGATTATTTTTTTTCGTTATCTTTTGATTTTCACAAAGTTTCAAACCTGTAACATTTCCACACAGACCATCATTCCTTGTAATGCTTCTCCTGACACATTTAGAAAGACAGCATAAGGGGAACCGGACCTGTGAGCTCATTGTAAGACAGGTCAATATCAATCCTTTTGAAAGTTACTGAAACTATTAGGAATAGCACCAGATAGCTTATTGTGAGAAAGATTCAACATTATGAGACTTTCTACACTTCCAATCTCTGATGGTATCTCTTTTGTGAGTGAGTTCCAAGATAAATCAAGAACATTGAGTTGACTTAGTTTACCAATCTCTAATGGGATCTTTCCGCTGAGCTTGTTATTACTAAGATCTAAGTGATGGATTTGTGCCCAGTCACCAATATATCTTTGTAATGACCCATTGAACCCATTTTTGGATAGGTCAAGAGTAAGGAGGCCATGCAGTGATCCAAGCTCTTGATGTATAACAAACTTTTCATCTCCCCGAACTCCTTTGGAATTTGACCAAACAAGTGATTAGAAGAAAGATCAAGCACTCGAATTGAATTTCCAAACTCGGGTGGTATGCTACCACTGATGTTGTTATATCCCATCTTTAATGTAGTCAATTTTTTGCATTTACCCCAGTTTTGAGATAGCTGCCCATGTAATTTATTATGACTGACATCTAATAAATTTAAGCTTGGGTAGATACCAAAACTATTTGATATATCTCCATGAAATTGATTATATTGAAAGTGTGCTCTTATTAAGTTGGGGCAATCCCATAGCCCTCTTGGTATAGGACCAGAGAGTTGATTATCACTTACAGATAAATTTTGAAGCTTTCCCCCTTGGCACAAATCATCAGGCAATTGGCCAGACAACTGATTTGTGTCGAGCTGTAGAATGGTCAATTGCAGACCTCCGATTCCTTGTGGTACAGGACCGGATAACTTGTTCACACGAAGAAGCAGTTGCTGAAGGTTTCTTAGGTTTTTTAACCCTGAAGGAATTGAACCAGTGAGTTGATTTTCGTGCAAAGCTAATCCAGTTAGAGACTTCAAATTCTCTAATTCAATTGGAATGGGTCCAGAGAGTTGATTTTCCGACAATGCAAGGAGTTTCAAAGACGTCAAATTACCCAACGATGAAGGGATTGAACCATTGAGTTGATTTCCATTCAATTGTAAATTAGTGAGAGACCTAATATTCGCTAATTCATTAGGAATGGGCCCAGATAGTTTATTATTGCCCAATTCTAAATCAGTGAGAGACTTCAAATTCTCTAATTTAATTGGAAGGGGTCCAGAGAGTTGATTATTAAACAGATTAAGGAAAATTAATGACTTCAAATCACCCAACGATGAAGGGATTGAACCATTGAGTCGATTATCTTTCAAAATTAATTTAGTGAGAGACTTCAAATTCCCAAATTCAATTGGAATGGGCCCAGATAGTTGATTTGCCCACAAATAAAGGATACTCAAAGACGTCAAGTCACCCAACGATGAAGGGATTGTACCATTGAGTTGATTTTTGCCCAATTGTAAATCAGTTAGAGACTTCATATTCCCTAATTCAATTGGAATGGGTCCAGAGAGTTGATTTGTGTGCAGATAAAGGATATTCAAAGACGTTAAGGAACCCAACGATGAAGGGATTGAACCAGTAAAATTGTTACCAAAAAGTTGCAAAATGGTTAACTGGCTTAGTTTACCAATGGTAGGTGGAATTACACCAGAGAACTGATTGGCTGAAAAATCAAGATGGACAAGTTTGGAAAGGAGTCGGATTTCTGGTGGATGGGACCAAAGAAGCTGTTCACACTAAGATTAAAATGGGTAAGATTGCCTAGAATAGAGAACGGAACTGGTGAAGCGCACTTTTAACTCGACGCCGAGAGGTTCAACCTGTTAATGTTCCCATCAGCGTTGCAAGCAATTCCAAACCAAGAAGGGCACAAAGAGGGTGCACTAGTATTCGTTGGAAGGGTTGTCCAAGAAGATACGATTTGAGAGTTGTTTGGGATTTTAAGGCTTGATTTCCATTTTTGAAGAGCATTTGCTTCCTCCAAAGAAGCAGAAGTAAGGTTTGGTGCAAATGAGAGAACGAGTAGTACAGCTAGAGATAAGAATAAGAAGTTTGAAGAATCCATTACTTGCTTTTGCACGTTTTTCTATATAAATTGAAGGCTCGCATGTCTTTATTTATACTTGAGCCACCCTTTTCTCAAAAATTATTTTACAATTCTCAGAAATTATTCCACAAAGATTGTTTGACTTGAGAATACTTTGAATGTGTAGTACAAGTAATTATATTATTGTTTTCAAATCAATTCCAGTAAAAGCTTTGATCAAAATGATCCAGAATGAGTGATCAACTGTAAAACTATGTGCTAAAACTACTTATCATTTCTTGTTTATTTGATAAATACTTTTAGCGACGTATTTTGTTGTTGCTAAAAGCGTAGTTTTTGGTTTGTTCATTTATTAATTTTAATTTATCCAATACTAATAAATATTATCATATATAAAATATACATATTTGTAGTTAAGATTGAATAACTGCCATTTCCAAGTCATGCGTCATTTACGAGGGTCTCGCTAGAATCACTATGTCTTAGGGTCGAGCACTACGCCTCATTGATCGAGGTTAATAGTAAATATAAGAAAGGCTTTTCAATTGTAAATCGAAAGTTTAACATTAATATCCATAGGAAAATGGCCTCTAATTTATATATTATTATGAAAAGTCCGGTCAACATTAACTGACATCCATTATTAGTCATGCAAAGACTATAAAGATAGAATGTATACCAAAGTGATAGACTATGTCCTTGGTCAATGATGTGTAGGGTCGATGTGGCTATAATATTGGTTTTGCACTTTGATTCCTAAAGTAAACTTAATGAGATGTTGATGTATTAACTATATCAATATTATATATTAAGACTAAAATCAACATAAGCTATATTATTAATGTTTATGGGTGCTAAAATTATTAGTAAAAAAGCATTGAAAAGTTTTTCGGTTATCGTGTTATTGGGTTCAGTCAATTAAACCGACTTAAAAAGCCTTATCCGGTTTGGGTCAAGTCAACTCCACCCTACTAACAAGATTCTACTAATATTAACCACTATTAGAACGCAAATGCGGAACCGAGAAGAGTAAAATTAGATTAGCTACCACTCGAACGTGAAAATGTGGAATTGAGTTATGAGAAAAATTTGTGAACGGACATAATACCACTTTGCTTATAAATTAAAACTATACACAAGAACCCGTTCATAGTGACGGAATTTTATAACGGCATTGTAGTTGTGATATTATGGTTAAGTGCTTCATGTAATGATTATGTATACAACTAACGACATCCAAGTTCCAATTTATCAAATTGAGATTGAGATAGGGATTAAGAGTGAGATTGGAATTATGATAGAATATTAAATATAAAACATAAAAAATAAATTAGTGAACGATTGGTAAAACTTAAAAATGCTATAATCAAAACACTACAACTAAGGGTGGGCATTTTGACTCGAATCTGGCATAGATATGGAATCGTACCGAACAAGTACTGATCCCGGTACACGGAATGGTACCGTTACCATGTTATTAGCCTGGAAAAAAATCCGGGATACCCAAACTGTACCGGTACCAAATGAGATAATATTGAGATTAGTTCCGACATATAAAAGTCAATATTTTTCTAGTATATGTAAGATAGCAAATATAGATATTTTTTATTGTGGTTTTTGTGAGATTACATAATTAGATCTCATGTCTATTTATAATAGTACATGACTTAAAGATAGATTGTGCTGATGTTGGTGTTGTTGATGACTATGTCCTTAGTCAATGATGTGTAGGGTCGTATGTGGCTATAATATTGGTTTTGCACTTTGATTCCTAAAGTAAACTTAATGAGATGTTGATGTATTAACTATATCAATATTATATATTAAGACTAAAAATCAACATAAGCTATATTATTAGTGTTTATGGGTGCTAAAATTGTTAGTAAAAAAAAAGCATTGAAAAGTTTTTCGGGTTATCAGGTTATTGGGTTCAGGTCAATTAAACCCGACTTAAAAAGCCTTATCCGGTTTGGGTCAAGTCAACTCCACCCTACTAACAGTACTCCTACTAATATTAACCACTATTGGAACGTGCAAATGCGGGAACTGAGAAGAGTAAAATTAGATTAGCTACCATTCGAACGTGAAAATGTGGAATTGAGTTATGAGAAAAATTTGTGAACATACATAATACCACTTTGCTTATAAATTAAAACTATATACAAGAACCCGTGCATAGTGACGTAATTTTATAACGGCATTGTAGTTGCGATATTATGGTTAAGTGCTTCATATAATGATTATGTATACAACTAACGACATCCAAGTTCCAATTTATCAAATTGAGATTGAGATAGGGATTAAGAGTGAGATTGGAATTATGATAGAATATTAAATGTAACAAATAAAAAATAAATTAGTAAACGATTGGTCAAACTTAAAAATGCTAAGATCAAAACACTACAACTAAGGGTGGGCATTTGACCCGAATCGCACCGAAATGGAATCGCATCAACAAGTACCGATCCCTAAGACACGGAATGGTACCGCTACCACGTTATTAGCCTCGAAAAAATCCGGATACCCAAACCTGCACTGTACCAAATAAGATAATATTGAGATTAGTTTCGACATATAAAAGTCAATATTTTTCTAGTATATGTAAGATAGCAAATATAGATATTTTTATTGTGGTTTTGTGAGATTACATAATTAGATCTCATGTCTATTTATAATAGTACATGACTTAAAGATAGATTGTCTTTGATGTTGGTGTTGTTGATGACTATGTCCTTAGTCAATGATGTGTAGGGTCGTTTGTGGCTATAATATTGGTTTTGCACTTTGATTCCTAAAGTAAACTTAATGAGATGTTGATGTATTAACTATATCAATATTATATATTAAGACTAAAAATCAACATAAGCTATATTATTAGTGTTTATGGGTGCTAAAATTGTTAGTAAAAAAAAAGCATTGAAAAGTTTTTCGGGTTATCAGGTTATTGGGTTCAGGTCAATTAACCCCGAATTAAAAAGCCTTATCCGGTTTGGGTCAAGTCAACTCCACCCTACTAACGGTACTCCTACTAATATTAACCACTATTGGAACGTGCAAATGCGGGAACTGAGAAGAGTAAAATTAGATTAGCTACCATTCGAACGTGAAAATGTGGAATTGAGTTATGAGAAAAATTTGTGAACATACATAATACCACTTTGCTTATAAATTAAAAATATATACAAGAACCCGTGCATAGTGACGTAATTTTATAACGGCATTGTAGTTGCGATATTATGGTTAAGTGCTTCATATAATGATTATGTATACAACTAACGACATCCAAGTTCCAATTTATCAAATTGAGATTGAGATAGGGATTAAGAGTGAGATTGGAATTATGATAGAATATTAAATGTAACAAATAAAAAATAAATTAGTAAACGATTGGTAAAACTTAAAAATGCTAAGATCAAAACACTACAACTAAGGGTGGGCATTTTGACCCGAATCTGGCACCGAAATGGAATCGTACCGAACAAGTACCAGATCCCGGTACATGGAATGGTACCGTTACCACGTTATTAGCCTGAAAAAAAATCCGGGATACCCAAAACTGTACCGGTACCAAATGAGATAATATTGAGATTAGTTTCGAAATATAAAAGTCAATATTTTTCTAGTATATGTAAGATAGCAAATATAGATATTTTTATTGTGGTTTTGTGAGATTACATAATTAGATCTCATGTCTATTTATAATAGTACATGACTTAAAACAAATCATGATGGATGCTCATTAATGATCATTATTGATCAAATGAGATTATTGGTCTTATGATTAGTAACAAATAAAAATAAATTAGTAAACTTGGTAAAACTTAAAAAAGATTATAAAAGAGATTATTTTATGCTCATACGTAAGAACCTATTATTTTGTAGACACAAGATTATTTTTCTATAACTTTATAAGTTATGTCTGCACAAACAAGAATATTTTTAAGAATTTTATTTTTGAAAAAATAAGATAATCTCTCCATAATTTCATACTAAACATACCTTTACGAAATGTTTAACATAATCCTAAATCCCAGCACACCCCTGCCCTTTGCGCCGTACTTTAACCTATCATCTAACACTTTCATCTCAGCTTTAAACGACCTGAAATCCTCGTCAGCCTTGGGTCAAGTCAACTCGACCCTAGTAACACTACTCCTACTATCAAAGCTAACACTTGTCATTGTTGTATGTTATTAGGTGCCGCTAATATCAAAACCTAGAAACCAAATTAAATCCCTTTACTATGCACCCTCGTCAAGAAAATAAACAACAATAATGTACCAACGCCTTCGATGTGACTTGTTCGATTGGACAAACAAATAAATAATACATTACTCCTTGTGAGGGGACGTGTAAACCAATAAAGGGAAAAAAAAATCTTTCTGCTAACAAGTGATGGGGACTTGGCAAACAAAAACAATAATTAAAATGGGACGGTGAATGAAAGTGCCTGGTTAAGATTATTCTTGTGGGGTTAATGGTCGAATAACGAAAAAATAATAATTTGAATTATTGTTAGAATCAAGGCTGCGATATCATGTTTGAGTGAATAATATTTTTGTCATTCAATAATCATAATTATAATATATAAGTTATACTAATTAACTAAGTAAAAATCTCATAGGCTACAAATATATGTCTAACACATGACTATTATAACAACATAAATATAAAAACATTTGCTTAATGTTATAGATTAATTTGATTTAAGAAAACCTTCGTATGCACTAGACAAACTTTGCATGCCAAAATAGAAATTGAGATTATATTAAAATCATACAGTTTTGTGCACAAATAATTAAAATGTAAATATATTATAATATATGTTAATACATTATGTAAAATTTATGTCAAAACTTTGTACGTGCATGAAATATGTAACCAGTTAATTATATATAGGAAACATAACCTCTAACTTATTTATTATTATGAAAAGTCCAAATAGCCACCTGTTGAGCATGCACACATGACGGAGCAATAATTGTGAATAGACAAATTTATCCTTTTTTTGAAAAGGCATGACTTTTATTAAAAACACCCGGACTATAAGGGGGAAAGGAAAGAACACACGGCTTTCAAATTAGAAGCTAATAAGAATTAAAAGAAAAAATCATTAAACTTTTCAAAAAAAAATGTGCATAAAATTACAAGATTTCATTTTGATCACTTGTGTTATTATTGCTATGAAAGATGACATACTAAACTTATAAAATTACATACACATCACCAAACTTGAAAAACATGATATTTATATTACTTAACTTATCCAATAATATGCGTTCAAATTACTCTGATTAACACGTGGTTATAAAAATATTCTTCATATAAGTTCAGTTCCCTAATAGAAAAAAAGGTTCAAAAAGTTAAATGCATTTTTTTAAAAATTTCAATGACATATTTATTTATATAAATGAATTTGCTTTTCGTATTTTGTTGAAATAATCATTAACAGGTTCAACTATAACAATATTTTCTATCATCCAAGTCTTTGTTCAACATTTTTTAAATTTTGTTATTTTTACTTATGTGGAATTCAATATTTAGTTTTTAATTCTTATAGTGACCACTTGTTTTATATTAGTGACGGAAAAATTAATAGACTTCCAAAGTCTTCTTTCAGTATTTAGTTTTCAATTGACAGTCCTCCGTGACTTCAACTTCTACAACTTCTGCTTCTAAAGCCACCATCCGTCTAATAAAAAAACCCATCACCAATCAATCAATCAGTTTGCTATAGAGTTTTAATTCTTATGGTGACCACTTGTTTTATATTAGTGACGGAAAAATTAATGACTTCTAGGTCTTCTTTCTCGGTGTATATTATTTAACAAACTCGTGCTCATTGGTAATTTTATAATCATAAACCGCAATAATTCAAATAATATACCAAAAGAACCACAATACACGTAACTATATTATTCAAAGTACATACAAATCCAAGGTCTTCTTTTCCAGTGTATATTATTTAATAAACTTGTGCTCATTGGTAGTTTTATTAAACATAATACTGCAATATCAAGGAATATACCCAAAGAAACACAATACACGAAACTATATTATTCAAAGAATATACAAATTTTTATTATCTTTTATATTGTTTAATAAACTTGTACTCATTAGTAGTTTTTAATTCTTAATATTGTAATAATTCAAAGAATACACTCAAAAGAACCACAATACACGTAATTGGATTATTCAAAGAATATAATAAACTTGTATTATTCAAAGAATATACATATTTTCATAGTCTTCTTTCTCGGTGTATATTATATAATAAACTTGTGGTCATTGGTAGTTTTTTAATTATAATACTGCAATAATTTAAAAAATATACCCAAAAGAACCACAATAAACGTAACTGTAGTATTCAAAGAATATACAACTTTTCACGGTCTTTTTTTCTCATATATATTATTTAATAAACTTGTGCTAATTGATAATTTTTTAATCATAATAAAGCAGTAATTTATAGATTATACCCAAAACAACCACAATACATGTAACTGTGTTATTCGAAGAATACACAAATTTCCACGGTCTTCTTTCCCAGTGTATATTATTTAATAAACTTGTGCTCATTGGTAGTAGTTAAATCATAATACTGCAATAATTCAGGAATATACCCAAAAGAAATACAGTAAATGTAACTGTATTATTCAAATGATATACAAATTTCAATGGTCTTTTCTCCTAGTGTATCATAAATAGTAAAAGATTGAGTCCACTTATTAATATGGGAGTCATATAGCCCGAAGACATTATACATATCATCGTGCTATTACAACGAAAAAGAATCTGAACCAAGCAACATGTTTGATTGCATCGACTAATAAAGGTGAATTTGAAGTGTTTGTGGGATTACCCATTAGCAAATAAATATCTTCTTTTCATTTGCTTGCAAGTTGCAAATAATTAAATTAAAATAATTTTTAAATGTGAATCTTTTCAGTTGCTTTTGGAAGATTATAAATAAACAATTATCACCATCTTCACCACATCATTTTTTTGGCACCAATCTTCACCACCATGAAGAAAAAAAACTGCCCGGTGTGCATTTAACCACAACCTTAGTCGGCATGGTTTTGGAATCTCATTTTATAAAAACTGCAAATTCAATTTCGGTTTCATTTTTACCAAACACAACACCTATATAGGAGCAGAACTAAAACAAAATTACAAACCAAACGCATCCAAAGCAACATCAACCTATCTCCTTTCAACAACTCAAACAACAAATATAAAAGAAAAAGTGAAAGATCTCAGTTCCCATCTTAGATCTTTTTTGATATCCCGAAAATAATAAAAAGAGATTTATAACAAATGTATGTTGTAATCTATCATTGTTTCATTCTAAAAAAACATATAAACACCTACCTTAGATCTTATACAAGATCTTGAAGGCTTGAAGGAGTTCAAATACAAGAAAAAGAAAAGGTGTTTTCAATTGTGTTATCTTCTTTCCTTGATTCGGTTTGACCTAAACGAAAATAACAAATGAATAACCCGTGACCCTCCAAAGAATCTTCAAGTCGTGACTCTATATACCTCGAATGAGCAAGAAATTATCAAGGAAAGGTTTGTGGGTATGGTGAGATTCGGTTAGAAAGCTAGAGTTGTTTGTGGTTCAACATTCACAACAAAAGATGCAAGTGTTGTGATTATTGTGATTTGTTATTAATAAAGATGTGATTGATCTTGATGGGAGAAAGATGAGATGAGTGTTTTAGGGTTAGTCAAAATGACATTTGGGTAACAGGTTATATCATTTTAAGTGTGGATTGGATTTGATCGGATATTGGGCCTAAATGCATATCATATAGGGTGTTCATGGATCGGGTAATATTCTGCATTCGGCCGGATATATGTAATGATAATGAAACCTAAAACCTAATTCATTTAAATATGATTTTTCTATATATTTATATGAAAAATAATAATACTAAAACTCCTTTTTGTATAAATATAATATTTTTCTATGTATTTATATGAAAAATTACTAAATATATCATTATTTAAGTTTGAAAATAAATTTTGTACTAAAAATATATATAGTTAAATAAAAACAATTAAAATTATGTAATTCGGGTTATTCGGTTGGTTTTCGGTTATAGGGTTCGGTTTTATTTATTCGGTTGGGTTTCGGTTCGGTTGAATCAAATTTGAATTGGTTCGGTAAGGTTTTCGGTTTGACCCGAAAAAATTAACCAACTAACCGAACCGAATAACCCGATAATCGATCCGATGAACACCCCTATGAAACAAAAAAATCAAAATTCTTAATTTCCTTTTCAAATGAATAAGTGTAAAAGTTATGCATTTAAATAAGTTATGTTGATGTTGTATTTTAGCATACGCGTTTCTTATGTTACATTTTAGTAAGGTGTGTTTTAATTGTTTGTATTTAATTTGGTAGATATGCTTTTAGTTGGTTGTACAATATGAATAAATCAATGTACTTTCAAGTAATGAGATGTTTTAATAAGAGTATTAATTACACTATACATTTATCTCACATTTGATTAATTTTCAACATTCAATTATTCAACAATTCAACTTTGACCATACACTCTTTATATATAGTATAGATAAAACTAATAATTAATTATGTAATTTCAATGTTTTCAATGAAATTTGATTGATAAGATAATGTGCAAGTATGACTTTTGGTCATTAGTGCTCTTAACAACTTTTGTAACATTTATTAAACACCGATGAATACTTTTGACATAGTTTCCATAGGAAGAATGATATGTTCTTAAGCCAATTTAGCATATCTCATAAGAGTGAGCAATCAATGCCCAAGGACAAGACTAATCTCGACAACATATATGAAGACGTGTTCATTATGTTACAAATCATAGCAATTTATGCATAATGTCTAATTCTTAATTTATTTACGTTACAATTCTTAGTTTCCTCTTCAAATTCTTAATTTCCTTTTCAAATGAAATAGAGGTACCACACGCGATGCGTGCAGACTGCTAAAATAAAAATTTTCAATGAAACATGCTTTATAATTTGATACGCTTTTATGTGACCATAAATTTACGGATGCCAAATATTTAATGTCGATATTTCAACTCTTTAGAATATTATAGAGGCATGCAAGCAGCGTTGCAATGGCGGTATCAAGTAATAAAATTTTCGCAAAAATGTTTTCAATTTTATGTTTTCTCTTACAATAACTTTACCAATAGAGAAAACATAAAGAGTTTAAGTAACTTTAAAAAAAGTGATGGATAATATCTAACTAATTCATATAAAAACAATTGAAAGTGGCATGATTTTGCATTGCGGTAGTCAATAATATTATAAGTTTATGGTCAAATTAGTTGATAGTGGTCCGTAGTCACAAGTAAGTGAAACATTTTTTATGAAATATATATTTAATAATCAACACCTCGTAATACGTAATAAAATATATTTTTGAACATGTTTGTATCATTAATATTGTTTATTACACTTATCTCATATAGATAAAAGATATAACTAAAATAGTGCTTAGGGTATTGGCAATCGTCTCGGCATGGCCTTCTGTTTGATGAATGCCGATCGGCATGAGTAATGCCTTGGAATCGGCATGAGGCGGTTTGGGCTGAGCAGAGCACATCGGCAAACATTGCCGAATTGGTATGAAAGAAAATGTGAACGTTGGGACATTAAATGGGGTAGCATGGTTGAGGTATAATTATAAAATAGTTGATGTATGGGTTAGGCATGATTGTCACTAAAAATCTATTGTTAGGTATGAGATGAGATGGAAGGATATTATTGGTGGGTGATTAGGCATGAAAAAAAGGCTTAGGCATGGTTGCCAGTACCCTTATAATGTATACATCTTGTAAAGTATATATTTATGAAAATGTTTGAATCATTAATATTGTTTATAACAGTTGTCCCACATAGATAGAAAATATAAATAAAAAATTGCTTATAATGTAAAGAAAACTTACATGTTTAAACAATCATTTAAAGTTATCCATGAAAAGTATAATAATTAATATACTAATATATTAATCATTGAATTAGCACTAGCACTTTGCACATTTGCATCATTTGTCTTAAAAATTATCCCGACTTTTACAAAAACCGCTTTTTATTTTGTGGTTAATTTTATTTAAAGTAATTCAAAATTTATTTAGATTGGTTCTCAAACACTCTTACGATATAATAATAGTTTTGGAACTTTGTAGTTTTGCATGCATTTTAAAATAATATTCATTTATATGTGCATTTTTGCATTAAAATTAAACTAATTCAAAAAATAAAATAAATGAAGCATTAAAATGTTGTGGAAGATAAATTAGTAAAACTATGTATTGTGTATATTATGCATTAAAATTGTAATGCTTAAAAACACATTAATGACATCTTAAAAAATTTAAAAGAAAGAGTCATCCCTCCATTATAAGTAGTATAGATATGTGTAATATGTATAAAATCAAATAAATTATACCTTGTGAATTGACATCTTTGCATCATTTGTCTTAAAAAAATTATCCCGACTTTTACAAAAAACTGTTTTTTACTTTCGTGGTTAATTTTATTTAAAATAATTCAAATTTTATTTAGATCGGTTCTCGAATCACTCTTACGATATAATAATAGTTTTGGAACTTTGTAGTTTTGCATGCATTTAAAATCATATTCATTTATATGTGCATTTTTGCATTACAACTAAACTAATTCAAAAGAAATAATAATAAAAGCATTAAAATGTTGTGGAAGATAAATTAGTAAAGCTATGTATTGTGTACATTATGCATTAAAAATTGTAATGCTTAAAAACACATTAATGACATCTTAAAAATTTATGAGAAATGGTCATCCTCCATTATAAGTAGTATAGATAATGTTAAACTCAAATTAGTTGTTCTAATGTTGGGTGTCTTATTATATGATTGGCATCAATGAAAAAAAAATCCTCTTCTTATATATCTTGGATAATAAAAAACGATATTCAATGTAACCTTAAACGTATTAACAATCATTAACAAAAAGTTAAAACCTATTATAAAACTATAATCAAAAACTTTACATGAATTTTACTTAACCACGTTTCCAATGGCATTGTATTATTCGCTATATTATTGATTATTCAATTATTAATAGACTCCACCATTTTAGGAATTCCGAATGTTTGACCCATTGAATGCACCAGTAGAATTGTCGTTAGTACCAGTGGACGTGGGGCGAGGTCTAAAGTCATTAAGACCATGTACAAATTTGCAACGAGTTTTGTAGCTTCTAAAATTTTTTGAAATATAAAAAGATTCAAAACAAGATTGTTTCAATGTTTCTTTGTTTATATTCTTTAGTGTGGTTCCAGTTTACTTCAATTCTATTAAGATTTGAAATTATCTTATATATACATATCCGGTGGTGATGATATATAAACAATGTTTCGTGATCAACATCATTCTAAAACTCATGTATTAAGGCCTTTAAAAAGAAAAAGAAAAAAAAAAGAATCACGTACCATGAAATATTAGCTATATACAATTTCGTAATTTGAACAAGTCTTTTAATTTTTGGGCTAAAATGTTTGACTAATGGACCATGGGATGTCATTTTTATCTAAGCTAATGGGATGGAATCAAACGTTTGTGTTTTAATAGCGTAAATAAATGAAATCTCATACTTCCTCTGACAAACTTCCCGCCGCGAAGCGCATGCCTAAAAACCACCATTAGATTTATACTTCAACGCTTTACGCTGAACATTACATAAGGAATATTTTTATACAACACGTAATGCGTTGCACGGGTTCTAAATAGAAAAATAAAGAAACACAAACAAGAAGAACTAAACTATAAACTTAACAATAGTCACATCTACCAAAACATTAATAAAATTCTTCCAACAATCAACAAAATTCTATCGACGCAGCCTGAGTTATAGATTAAGGTATATTTGAGCCTCACCATTATACTAACAACTCGACAATTTACACAAACATTACGCGATAAACAATTAGATAAAACTTGTGTACATCACGCGGGTTCGTAATGCCTCACATTAGTTAATATACTTGTGCACATTGGTTGTTTTTTAATCATAATACTGCGATAATTCAAAGAATATACCCAAAAGAACCATTATAGACGTAACTGGATTATTCAAAGAATATACGAATTTCCATGGTCTTCTTTCCCAGTATATATTATTTAATAAACTTGTGCTTATTGGTAGTTTTTTAATCATAATAATGCAATGATTCAAAGAATATACCTAAAAGAGCCACAATAAACATAAGTGTATTATTGAAAGAATATACAATTTTCACGGTCTTCTTTCCCATTATATATTATTTAATAAACTTGTGCTCATTGGTATTTTTTTTATCATAATAGTGCAATAATTCAAAGAATATACCCAAAGATCCAAAATATACATAATTGTTTTATTGAAAGAATATACATATTTCATAGTCTTCTTTCCCAATGTATATTATTTCGAAACTTGTGCTCATTTGTAATTTTTAATCGAATACTATAATATTTCAAAGAATAAACCCAAAAGAACCACAATACACGTTACGTATTATTCTTTCACGGTCTTCTTTCCAAAGTATATTATTTAATAAATATGTGCTCATTGGTAGTCTTATAATCATAATACTTAAATAATACAAAGAATATAACCAAAAGAACCACAATATATGTAATTGTATTATTCAAAGAATATGCAAACTTTCACGGTCTTCTTTCCCATTGTATATTATTTAATAAACATATGCTCATTGATAATTTTTATTCATAGAACTCCAATAATTCAATGAATACATATTTCCACGGTCTTTTTTCCAATGTATATTATTTAATAAACTTGTGCTTATTGATAGTTTTTAATCATAATATTGCAATAATTCAAAAATAACCAAAAGGACCACAATACACGTAATTGTATTATTCAAAGAATATCACAATTTCTATGGTCTTCTTTCCAGTGTTTATTATTTAATAAAATTGTGCTAATTGGTAGTTTTTTAATCATAATCTGCAATAATTAAAAGAATATACCCAAAAGAACCTCAAAACACGTAATTGTATTATTTAAAGAATATACAAATTCCACGGTCTTCTTTCCCAAGTGTTTATTATTTAATAAACTTGTGCTCACTAGTTGTTTTATAATCATAATACGCAATAATTCAAAAATATAATCAAAGGAACCACAATACACTCAACAAGATTATTCAAAGAATATCCCAATGTATATTATTTAATAAACTTATGCTCATTGATAATTTTTGTATTCATAGAACTCCAATAATTCAAAGAATATAGACATATTTCCACGGTCTTCTTTCACAGTGTATATTATTTATTAAACTTGTGCTCATTGGTAGTTTTTTAATCATAATACTACAATATTTCAAAGAATATACCCAAAAGAACCACAATACACTCAACAAGATTATTCAAAGAATATCCCAATGTCTATTATTTAATAAACTTATGCTCATTGATAATTTTTGTATTCATAGAACTCCAATAATTCAAAGAATATAGACATATTTCCACGGTCTTCTTTCACAGTGTATATTATTTATTAAACTTGTGCTCATTGGTAGTTTTTTAATCATAATACTACAATATTTCAAAGAATATACCCAAAAGAAACACAATACACGTAACTGTATTATTCAAAGAATATACGAATTTTCACGATCTTCTTTCCGATTGTTTATTATTTAATAAAATTGTGCTCATTGGTGCTCATTGATAGTTCTTTCCGATTTCGAAACTTGCCTTGTCCTCAAGGCCAAAGTGTGGGAATTGTCCAGAAAGTAAATCATAATCTTCCCAGTAGCTTCTTCAAAAGGCCGCTTTTACATTGCACCAACAATTCCAAGGTATTGAATCGGATATCCAGGTGTGTTAGAATCTTGTCAGAACAAGAATCATCGGTCGGCGATGATGGGTAAGGGTGGAGGGTTGAGAAACCAATTGACCGTGTGCAAGACGTAGTAGCGAAAAATGGAATATAGGGTGTACCTTGGAGTCTCCGGAAGAGAAAGTTCATAGGCTACATGACCTACTCGTGAGTCACAATGTCCGATCCAAAGTATCGTGGTGAAAGCTTCTCAAACTTTCGCTTAGAAAGGGAGCGTTGACGGAATGGTGAATTTGAGAAGAATTACATCCCCACCGAAATGATACCGCTCTTCGCTTCAAATCGACTCTACTTTCATAGGTTACTATGATTTAAGCAAGTTGGTTCACAAAAGCTGAGTGCATCATCATGAGCAACCAAATGTTCCTCTAAGTATGCATTATGAGTGTAACCTTGAACATACAAGTTAAGTGGAGGAAGGTCACGACCATAAAAGACTTAAAGAAGTATGATAATCGGTATTGAGTGAGTATTCGCCAACCAAAAGTTGCTCCAAGAGAGGTCGCTCATGAGCAAAATACCTTAAGTAAAGATTCTAGAAACAACTAACCACTCCCATCTTACCATCGATTGTGGGTGAAAAGCGAGGCCCATATGTAGTCGGATTTGACTAAGATCGAACAACTCTTGCCGAAGTTGCTTAGAAAAATGACATCTCTATCGATATGATGCAACGAGGCATACCATGTAAGCGAACGATTTCCTAACAAAAATTGCAGCCACCAACTTAGCTATAAATGGGTGAGCCAAGATTCAAATGTAAAGTGACTATACTTAGTCAATCCGCCAATCACAACTAGCGGTATCAACACCTCCCGATTTGAAGCCCAACATTGAATTCAATAGAGATATCTTCCCAATCACGATGTGCAATCGGTAGAGGCTCTAGTATATAGGCCGTTAATGTATTTATATGCCAAGAACAATTATGTATGTTTTAGTATTTGTATTATGGGTCAAGTTTTGGGCCAAATGCCAACAAACCAAACAAATCGTTTATGTGTTGTATAGGATGGCGATTATAGTTAGTTATTTGGTAGTTAAGTTAGTTTATGATGATTAGAGTCCAAACGACACAATGGTTCATGTTAACTTCATGTGTCGTTTCATTTAGTATAAATTTGTTCATAAGTGTCTCGTAAACAATCGTCCATTCATATCAACAAAATTGCATTGTTTACTATCTTACACTTTGTTTCATTCTCAACCAAACTATGGTGAACTATAAGCATGTCATGAATCGAAATTGGCTATAATACCAACTTTGTGCAACATTGGTATTAGAGCAAAGGCTCAAACACGGGGAAGCCAATTCACAAACAAGGGCGAGATGGGACTCACTAGGAAATATTTGCAAAGAGAAACTCCACAGAGATTGTTACCATTGAACAATCAAAAGAGAAAGTTATCTCCTGAAAGCATGTAGATGTTAAGGAGAAAAGTGAAAGAGATTGAAGCATTCAATGCCTCAAAACTGCCTGCAACTGTCAAAGACCATGGAGAAGGAAGCACAAGTACGTTGATGGAGAAGAGAGCACGTTGCTATGTTTGCAAAAAACGTGGCCATGTGTTCTGGAAATTTCCAAGCAGAAGGAACAAGATCATGAATAAAGATCAAAACAAAGTGTTGAAGCCCATTGTCAAACAAATTGATGAAAAGGTGAAGTACCCTTAGAAAGTACATGTAATCACTGATTACATGGTAGAAGGAACAAATTGTGGAAATTGGGACAACATATGGTATGTAAGCAGTGCATACAAACAACATATTGAAAGGTTTTATGGATATTTAAATATATGTATGTCCGGATTCGAACTCGAGACTTCGGGATTGCACACATTACGTATGAGAATTGATGTATATAATTAATATATATAATCGTTATTATTATTAATTATTAGTCGCGAAATAAAACATAACGATAGTTAAATAATTAACGAGGTTTTGACTAACGGTCGTTAAATATTAACTAGAAGGACTAGAGATGAAATTACAAAGTCGGAAAGTTCTAGAATCCCTTTGGGGCTTTGGCCGATCGGTTGGGTATTCCAAACCCAATCCCACTCAAACTTGGTCACCAAGATAAGTTAACTATAAATACAATTCATTGTATTCATTCTTAAACGAATCTTGGATCACCAATAACCTAATTTCTCCTCTCTCTCTCTCTTTGTGTGGCGGTCGAAACTCCCTAACCCAAGGGATTTCGATTTTGTAACCCAAAGAAACAAGTGTTTGGTTTATTTGTGATTCAAGGAACTAGCTTTTCCACATCAAATCGCTATTAGTACGCGTGTGTACAAGAACGAAGGACAAGCACGCTGAGCTTGTGAATCTTGGTGGTCGATTTCTTGATTGGGTCGATTTATATATACCCTTAATTAGGGTTTTGGGTTTTGGTTCTTGTTAAATCAACGTTTGATTCTTGAATTGCTAAAATGTACGCACTTTCTTGTTTGGTTAATTATTTACATATATTATTCCTATTGTCTTCCGCTGCATGCTTTGATGATGTTATTTGATTTATTTATAATTATTATGAGTATTAAATTCCAACAGTGGCATCACGAGCCGTTAATATGATGTAATTAATTACCGAAACACATAAAAAATTGAATCTTTATGATTATTTGCATGCTTTTTATGGTTTCTAGGGTTTTGAATTCGAAACCTGAATTTTTTATATATAGGGTCGATTACCCTTTATTTATTTAATTAGGTTTTAATTTTGTAAAACTTGTAGAAACCCTAGGATTGCATGCTAATTTTATGTGGTTAATTAATGAATAATTGTTATGTGCCATGTAATATGCGTATCTTGGGTGATAATTGTTATGCGGAATCCATGGTGGAACATGCATGTTTTGCCATGGAGTATTGTTTTTGTTTATTGATTAATTGTTAAGTGATACACACATGTTTTATTTATTTAATAATTATTGAATTGGGGAAGACCTCAATTATAACTAATAAAATTCGTTATGTGCTAATTGGTATACTATTAACTTCGGCTTACGCAATCGACTTGTCGATGTATGTGGCTCATCTTCTTGCGAGAAGAAAGTCCTAGTTAATGTATGCATTTATTTACGCTTAGAATTGTTATTAGAGTTTATTGAAATAATTATGCATGTGGCTAATTGTTTTACATATGTTAAAGTGTTTAGTTATATGTTTATATTATTTGAGTGTGTTTAATTTTTATTAAAGTGCTTTTGTTTATAAATTGTTTGACATGTTAGTAAGCAAAAGGGTTTTTGGAATAGAAAATTAAATAGACTAAATAATGGCGAAATTGATTTGTTATCTAAGAATTATTCTTGAACTTTTAATCGATGATGCGATCGTACTAAATGGTTAGAACGGCTCACCCACTAGAACAAACTATAAAGGGTTGTTTAAGAAGTGAGCACGTCTCACCGAATGGATGTCTAAGGTTATGCTTTTACGCTTACGGTCCTCTGCCCACAATGAGTTCGATTGGAGCTACCTAGTATAACCATTCTATGTAATGAAGCATCTTAGTGCAAAGTTGTAAGTTTCTCAACGCATCGATTAAAACTTTGTAGAATTCAATCTTAGCAATTAAAAATCTATTGTAAGTTTTTTCGAAAATTTTGTGTTATAAAGTTGTATGCATGCTTCTTTATACATAAGTTTTGATTACACGTCAAAAATTGTACCCTTTAAATTTAAGTTTATGCCATCTAATGATATGAAACACTTGAAGTTGTAATTTAGTTATGTGAGACCTTGATCTAGATTACAATAACAAGGTGAATTATTTTGTTGTGTGAGACCTCGACTTTATGATTTGCGGTTTATAAATTAGACAACTTAATTAAGTTAGTTAGTGAGACCTATGACTTAAGGCATAAGATGGGATAAAACATGCTTACGTTTGCATTAATTGTTTTGGCAAAATTGTAAATCCCATAACTTTTGGAATTGAAAACTTGTTTGTCAATTATCGTTTTCAACGATTACTATTCTATACTTTCACCACTAGCGGATCAACCGATGTGGTGGAACTATGATAATGAGGATCCAATATTCAAGGAAAATACTATGGTTAATATGAATATTGACCAAAGGGTATTTTATTTTCTTGAATGTTTACTTATCGAAAGTACTAACTTTTGAACTTTTATTTCGTAGAAATGGCTCAAGTGAATCATCGCACTAGCCTCGTCGTTCAAATCTATGTTTGATCGAGAGAAATTGATTGATAGCGAATTTCAATGATTGGTATCGGCAACTCGAAATTGTCTTGAGGTTGCCAAAAGACTCAATTATTTGACTACCTTGTCCAATGAACTGCGGTGATGCTACTGCTGAAGCACGAGCCGCATGGCAACTGAGTATGACAAGTATAATGAGGTCGCTTGCATTATGCTCGGGAGTATGAACTCAAGCTTGCAAAGCAATTTGAGAATTACTTCCCTAATCTCATCTTGGAAGAATTGCAAAGGTTGTTTGAAAAGCATGTATTGTAGAGTCATATGACTTGATTGATGCTCTTCATAGTTGCAAGCAAGGAGAAGGGAAACACATAAGCGCCACGCACGGAAATGATGAGTTACATGGACCGGTTGGGCGTTTGAACTATGTCTACCCTAATGACATACAAATTGGCACGATCAACGATCCTTTAACAAGGAATTTGATGGTTTCATGCGCAATTATAATATGCATTGCAGGGAAGGCAACAATGAGGTACATGCAATGCTCATTGATTATGAAAAAGGTTTGACCAAGAAGGCCTCTACACCGCGGTTTTGACCATCCGAAGGGTAGAATTTCTAAGCCTAATAAGCAGCTTAACAAAAAGGGAAAGGTAAGGGTAAAGGCGATAAGGGAAAACAAGTTATGACTTATCGGAAGAACCCAAGTACCCTCCCAAAAGCGTGAGAATCGAAGAGGATCGGCTTGTCATCATCAGACCGAGGTTGGACCTTTGGAAGAGGAATTGTCCATTGTACCTTGATGAGTTGCGAAATAAGAGGTATAAAAATCGGCGTGTGATGACTTCATGTACTCTTTTGATGATAGAATTATTTGCTTTTCCTCATAAAATAAATTCGGGTATATGATCTTGGATGTGGTATTCACATATGTAATACATCGCAGGACTTAGAGGAGCAAGGAAGCTTGCCTATGGATGAAGAATACCGCACGTGGGTAATGGAGCACATGCGATCGTTGAAGCTATAGGCACGTTTGATTTAGTTTACCTTCGGGTTTAGTACCGTCATTAAACGATTGTTATTACGCACCTTCCATTGTTAGGGGTGTCGTTTCATTTCCTTGTTAAAAGATATTGGTTTCGTTCATACATTTACCGATTATGGAATTTGATTTCTTTAAATGATGTTTTTACTTTAATGTTATTCCAATAAATGGTGTGTTTGAAATTGATTTGCATGATAATGTAATTGATAAAATAATTACGTCTTTAGCATCAATAATAAAAGAATCAAAGGTGGTCAAGCTTAATCTCACACAAGCTAGCCACTTGTGAATGGCTAACCGTAATAAACTTAAAACGCCGTCAAACCAATGCAATGAAGATCGAGAATATAATGAATTCCGGTCGTTAAGTCCCACTTGAGACTCAATGGTGTGATAAAACTTATTCAGATGATAGAATGATCACTAAGGATAGTGATCGGTAAAGATTTTGATTGAATTATTACACTACCGATTGATTGGAATGGAATTTGGACACGAATTGGAAAGCACAACAATCGATAAGACAAACGTAAACTTACGTTTAAAAACTACGTAAACGCACAAAATAAAAAGTGAGATCTAAGAAATAAAAGACCTAAAAATATGAAAATGACATTTTGGAATCCTAAAAATAAAAGAAAATTATTAGAAAAAGAAAATTATTTTAAAACTATTTAATTAATTATTATTAATTAAAAACTATTTTAACTATTTAATAATAACCTAAAATAAAAGAAAATATGAAATAAGGCTAGAAAAATAAAATTATGATTCAAAAATCTAAAATATTATAAAACTTATTTTAAAACTAAAAATATATTTTTACACTTTTTATCTATTTATTACTAATTAATTATTATTTAAAATACACTTAAATACTAGAAAATATAAAATAAACCTGGAAAATGAAATTTTAACTTGGAAAAATCTAAAATATGATAAAACTAATTTTAAAACTGAAAAGATATTTTTATGCTTTTAATTATTTATTACTAATTATTTAATACTTTTAACTATTTAAAATTATAATAAATACTAAATAGATTAGAGAAAATTATGAAACTTTTCTAAAAATAACTTAAGGTGACAGAAAACTAAGAAAAATATAAAACTAGATTTGCTTAATAATAAGCTAAAAAGAAAAATCAAAAGCTTAATTCTATTAAATAAATGCTATCACTATTTTAAAATGATGTTTTTCTCGATTTTCTTTTGAAAACTACTTAACTACTTAAAATATGAAACTTTAATAAACACAAAATTTTACAAATAAAAATAAGCTATTTGACAAGCTTATGAGCAAACAGATATGTTTATGAGCTTATTTTGGTGAAATAAGCTCAAACAAGCTTGTAAACTAAAACAAAAGTTAAATAAGCTACAAATAGGCTAAAGCTACTTATATAAAGCTAAATTACACAATTAAGCACACTAATAAGCTAGAAATAAGCAATAAGCACTTATGCTAAACCGAAAATGGATGAGAACAAAAGGCCAAGGTTGAGGCTTATCATTCTAGCAAACAAGCTTCAAAATGAAAACTTAAGCTTGGAACTTCAAGATGGCTTGGTTGGCTACTCAAAGAACCAAGAATCACAGGATTTGACCAACAAATAAGCTCTGTGTGAGCTTATGATTGAGCTTGTAAAACTGGTGCACAGGGCACTTTTTCACAATGTACTCAAAAGAAATAGAAAATAAGCACTAAATAAGCTAGACAGAAGTGAACTAATATTTTTCTAATTAAGTTTAGCAACTAAACTTTGATATTCCAAGAGCTTATATCCTAAATCTCAATATTAAACACACAAGTAAAATTAGCTTTTAATTCAAAACGACCAAATGAAGATTTTGACTTTTATAAAACTCACTAAGTTTGACTTAAGTGAACTTTGATTTGATCCTGTGGATTTGAATAAGTTGTATTAAGGTGTGTTAAGGCTGATTTGAGCAATCTTATCAACTTATAAACACAAAATCATGACCATGAATCATTAAAATCCAACAAAGAACACACAAGATTTGATCTAAGATTATTTTGACTTTGGATGAAACAAGGACTGGTTTTCTTGACTTGCTTGAGTTATTAGACACTAATGAGACATGAAACAAGTAAAAGCAAATGCTAGAATACCTTCTAACACAGATTGCACAGTGAAACCAAACAACCTTTTCTAAAACTGTTTTGATGATTTTCAAAGCTAAACACAATTTAAAACCATGAGACTAATTACAGACCTTATAATATCATTAAATAAGACTAAATAAACATGAACCAACAACATTAACAACATGAAACACAAGAATGATGATTATACTAATTTGACTGTCCAAATGAGATTTTTATAAACTACAAATTTAAAAGAACAACCAACTGATTTTAATGCTTAAATACACTTAACTATAACTAATGAACATAAAGAAACAGAAATTCAAGCTACTAATTACCTTAAACAGTTAAATGCCAAAATGATAAAAAAGGCTTACAAGATGGATTTGGCTAAAAACTAAGAACAAGGATCACAAGACCACTCCTATAGGCTTACCACTAAGCCACTAACCCAAGGCCATCCAAAATTCACCCTGCTCCAGCTGTGAACACCATTTCCATGGGATTTTTGATTTTTCAACTAATTATTTGGTATTTTTGGTGATTTTCTTTTTGCTTCTAAACTGATTTTAATGTTTCTAAAAGCTTGAATAAGCTTTATAGAGCTTACATGTGCTATATCACCATAATAACACCTAACAACAACATTTGAATCATATGAGATTTTTGAACATGAAATTGCATAAACCGAAATTGATACTTGAATACTTGAAAATTATTATTGAAAAGGGTTTAAGGTACACTCGAGAATGATTAAACAAGATTTGAAAGCTAATTTTTACACTAGAAAGCTTAAAATGATACAAACGACTAAGAAAAATAAAAATTACACTAGATAGATTAATACAATGCTTCTCTTCCTTCTTTATAGACTTTTGGACTCCTTGATGACCTCTCGAATGTATCCCACCTCATCCGAGCCATTGGATTGGCTAAAATCATCATAACCATACAAGTGTAGTTTTGGCGCCAAAATTCTCTTAGCGTGTTTTTGATCAATTAATCAATTAAAGGGTGTTAGTGGAAGTGGAGGTGGAGGGACAAGGTATACAAGTTGGAAGACAGTGGAAGGAGATATGTTGAAAAGAGAGAAACCACTCGGTTTTGGGTTTAGGCGCCAGGAGAGGTAAGGATGAATTTCCTGGTTTGACTTTGTTGACCGTGGTATTATAATAACACGAGGGGTCAAATGGGTTTTGACCGGGATCAAGGGGGGTCAAGGTCCAAGGTCAAGTGGGATTGGGCTTGGATTGGGCCAAGGATATGGATTTGGATTGGGTTTGATATATTACAAAGGTGTCCGCTTGGTTTAGTAAGTATACAAGGACCAAATTTGTAATTTACCAAACTTGAGGACAAAACTTGACACTTTTCCAAACTTATCACAAGGACCAAACTTGACAAACTTTGATAGTACAAGGACCACTTTTGCATAAATTCCATTTTAAAAGTCCAAGGACTAATTTTGACATTTTTCAAAGTTTAGGGACCTTTTCGCCATTTGACCAAAGAATCATTCAAGGACCATTTTAACAACTTAGAATATTTCAGGGACCTTGAATGATAAAATTCCACATTTTGATATACCAGGGACTGCTTTTGACAACTTTTGAAACTTGGGGACTAAAGCGCCAATTTTGCAAACTTGATACATTTTCATCCGATTTTGATATTTTGCATTTAAAACACATAAAACACTTGTTTGTGATATTTTCATCATTTTGATGCATTTTTGAGTGTTTTCGGATGATTTTGCGCTTTAGATTGTACAAAATGATGAGTATTTAGACACTCATCAATCCCCACACTAAGATATTGCTAGTCCCTAGCAATGTTTTAGATCTTTAATGGATTTTAAAACTCTTTACCAAAAGCCATCACTTCGGAGTAGCCAATTGTTTTGGTTCAAGTAAGAACCTTGGTACAACGATAACCAAATGATTTTGAGCAAATCATAAGTCAGAACGGATTTGATTTGTCTTTACCGTGCCGCTTGCTCGGACTAGCCAACTCTTAGATAAATTATCGATATTATCTTTGGTGAGTGATTACCAATTATGGCTTTTCCATCGCCTTTACCACAAGCCATAAACTTGCGGGCTAGCCAACTCTTCACTTTTTAGGATATGGTGAGTTGAATACCATACAATTTTGGGCAAATTGCAAGCCATAAACGGATTTGAGAAATCTTTACCAAGAGCCGTTTGCTCTCGGATTAGCCAATCCTTTTGTTTTTAGACATGGCGGATCGATTACCATATGATGAGTAAGTGAAAACACTTACTCCAAAAAATTTTTGGCCAAAACGGGGAATTGGGTGGATAATACATGATAAAATTCGTGAGAATTCCCCCACACTTAGAAATGAATATTGCCTCAATATTCAAAGTACCGCGGTTATGCCGAAACAAAGAACGAAAAGGGAAATACTACGCCATTATTTTGAAAGATTTTTTTTTTTTTTTTTTATTTTTTTTTTATATACAACAACAAGCAACTCCCCACACTAGGGTGGTAGAACAGAGAAAAGAAGATGTAAATATGGGTGAAAACCCATATGGTGTGCTAATGTTTTTGATTACCGAGTCATTAGCTTGACTCGATCCCCGCATTCATTGGTTCATGGGGAAAGTTTGTAGATCCGGACAACCATGGATGGAATGTCCTCTCCAAAATAATGCTTCATTCGATGACCATTCACTTTAAAATTTGGACCATCGGTGAGATAACTCAATGGTACCATAAGGATAAACCTTAGCAATGGTGAATGGACCGCACCAACGGGACTTGAGCTTTCCCGAGAAAATCTTCAATCTTGAATTGAAAAGAAGGACTCGATCACCAACGTTGAAAACGCGGTTCTTGATTTTGAGTCATGAATCTTCTTTGTCTTTTGTTTGTAGATCAAAGAGTTCTCGTATGCTTGATCACGGAGTTCATTTAATTCATTCATTTGAACTTTTCGTGATCACCACCGTCTGAATATCGAAATTTGCATGTTTCAAGGCCCAAGATGCCTTGTGCTCTAGCTCAATCGGAAGATGACATGCCTTCCGCACACTAGCTTGTATGGAGTACACCCGATGGGTGTTTTGTAAGTCGCACGGAAGGCCCAGTCGTCATCCGCTTTATCCGACCGGATGCACGGTTTTCGCCACCGTCCTTTCAAGAATTCTTTTAATACCACGGTTGGAAACTTCCACCGCCCACTTGTTTGGGGTGGTATGCGAGAGAGAGCGGTGGGTAACACCATACTTTTGCATGACACGATCAAATTGGTCATTGCGAAATGTGTACCACGATCACGATTATCGCTCTCGGAGTTCCAAACACGCAAAAGGGATTTTAAAACTTTCACAACAACTCGGGCATCATTGGTAGGTAAAGCTTTTGCTTCAACCCATTTTGACAAATAGTCAACACCACGAGTATGTATTTGTTTCCTCTAGAAGATGGAAATGGCCCCATAAAGTCAATACCCCGGATGTCAAATATCTCACAAACTTGAATGGCGTTTTGTGGCATTTCATTTCTTTGAGAGATATTTCCATGACGTTGACAAGCGTCACGTGTTTTGACAAATTCGTGGGCATCCTTATAGATTGTGGGCCAATAAAACCCGAATCAAACACCTTTTGGCGGTGTAGTTTGGACTATGATGGCCCCGGTGGGTCCAACATGGCAAGCTTTGAGAATGTCAATAGCTTCCGTCCATAAACACACCGCTTGATGACTTGATCCGCACAGATTTTGAATAAGTAGGGTCGTCCCGAAATAATGTTTAACATCCTTGAAGAATTTGTTCTTCCGTTGGGTCGACATCCTTTCACTATGAAGTTACCCGCATGGTAATTTGCAAAGTCAAGAAACCATGGGGTAGAAGAATTTCCACGAAAAGAAACCGCATTGAGTGTCTCGAGAGGAAATGTTTCATTTATTTCCTTTTCTCGAAAACATCTTGGTGAGGGTTTTCTAATCGAGACAGATGATCGCAGCTAGATTCTCGCCTCCTTTTTATCACGTATAATGATATCAAATTCTTGCGGAGGAGGAGAATCCAACGGAGCAATCTCGGCTTTGCATCTTGTTTTGCAAAGAGATATTTGAGAGCCGAGTGATCCGTATACACCACGATTTGGTCAAGATTAAATATGGTTGAAACTTCTCAAACGCATACACCACGGCTAATAGCTCTTTTTCCGTGGTGGTGTAATGAGTTTGAGCTTGATCATAGTTTTACTTGCGTAGTGGATAGGTGAAAATGCTTAGCTCTCGTTGCCCTAAGACCGCACCGATAGCAAAATCACTTGCATCGCACATGAGCTCAAAAGGTAAGTCCCATCGGGAGCAACGAGAATGGGTGCTTCAGAAGCTTTTTCTTCAATGTTTCAAAAGCTTCAATGCACTCGGGTGAAAAGATAAAAGGAGCATCCTTTTCAAGAAGATGGGTCATAGGTCAGCGATTTTAGAAAAATCTTGTATGAATCTACGATAGAAACCGGCATGACCTAAAAAACTCCTAATACCTTTGATGGTAGTAGGATGAGGTAATTTAGCAATAACATTGACTTTTTCTCTATCTACCTCAATCCCATTTTTAGAAATCTTATGGCCAAGGACTATGCCTTCTTTGACCATAAAGTGGCTCTTCTCCCAATTTAGACAGAGATTGGTGTCTTCACACCGTTTGAGCATTTTATCTAAGTGGGAGAGACATGTTTGAAATGAATCCCCAATGACCGAGAACTCATCCATAAACACCTCCATTGTTTCCCCGATCATGTCGTGGAAAATGGCCATCATACATCGTTGGAACGTGCGGGAGCATTACATAAGCCAAAAGGCATACGTTTGTAGGCAAAAGTTCCGTATGGGCGGTGAATGTGGTCTTCTCTTGATCCCGTGGATCAATGGGAATCAAAGTAACCCGAGAAACCATCAAGGAAACAATAGTATTCATTCCCCGCTAATCTCTCAAGCATTTGGTCCATGAAGGGTAGAGGAAAATGGTCTTTTCGGTGGCGTCATTCAACTTACGATAGTCAATACACACACGCCATCCCGTAACCAATCGAGTTGGAATTAACTCGTTATCTTCATTTGTGACAACAGTTATGCCACCCTTTTAGGAACACAATGAATTGGGCTAACCCAAGGACTATCGAGATTGGGTAAATCAATCCTCGCATCAAGAAGTTTGATAACCTCTTGTTTGATAACATCATGGATTTTGGATTCACTCTTCTCTCGATGTTGAACTGCTGGTTTGAAGTCATCCTCCATTAAGATTTTGTGAGTACAAAACTCGTGGTTGATACCCTTAATGTCGGAGAGTTTCCAAGCAATTGCTTGCTTGTGTGACTTCAAGACCTTTATGAGAGCGATCTTTTCATCTTTACTCAAATCTCTAGCAATAATGACGGGTAATTTATCATCACCCTCAAGAAATGCATACTCGAGATGAGGTGGTAAGTCCTTAAGCTCAACCTCGTGAAATTCTTCGCTTTTCTCAACCGACTTGACTTCCTTGTTATGAAGCTCGACGGGAGGAGAGGAGGAGAAGTGTCATGATTTAACAACTTCTCAAGAAGAATATCTCCTCCGATTAATCTCATTTTGATCTCATTTGGAATTGAATCACTAGTGTGAGGGTTGACGATGGATCATCATTAAGCAACTTCTCAATGAGAAGTATGTCCCCTCAATGTCAATTGGGCGTGATCAATTTCCATGGAATGTAATCACTAGCCAAGTATGCTTCAATCTCTTCCAAGATGAAGTCTCTTCCTCAAAAGGAGTGATAGAAGGAGTAGAATTGGCTATGATAGGTTGAGAAGATGTGGTGGGATCCCCACTCACGTAATTATGAGAATAACCAAGAACTTCTTGAGAGTACTCTTCGAAGCAACATCAATGATATCTATTCGGTTAACCGATTCGTAATCATAGTTTGCGGAGTACCTCAAGTTTGATCAAGGTTAAAGGTGATGACTTCATTACCAACACGTAATGTGATTTCTTGCTCAAATACATCAATGAGAGCACGCCCCGTTCTCGTGAATCCTCGACCAACAATGAGAGGAACCCGATGATCGCATCAAAATCAACAACCACGAAGTCACCGGAAAATGGAACTTTCCTACTTTCACAAATACGCCCTCGGCAATGCCAAGAGGACGGGATATGGAACGATCTCGCAAGCTCGAGAGTCATGCATGTAGGAGTAAGTTCGGAAGAGAAAGTTTCTTCCATATCGAATAAGGCATCGATTGATGCTTGCACCAAGATCGGCTAAGGCAAAGCATTCAACCATTCCCGAAATACACAAGGTAAGAGAAATTTTCCGGATCTCCAAGCTTTTCAGAAGCTTCTTCAAGATAACTGCAGAGCGCAATTCGTTCAAAGGAGTTTTGCCATTTCAAACAGCTTTTCCTTGTTGCTTAACATGTGTTTGAGAGTTGATGCAAACTTGGGCATCAAGATGATAGCATCCGCAAAGCTTATGTCAAAATGTAACTCTTGGAAAATTTGGAAAAATTTGTCCATTTGATGACCGGCTTTCTCGCGAGCTTTGCTCATTCAAACGTGATGGGTAAGGAATAGAAGATTTGGATTGGTTTTCAACGGAGCTACTTGAGGTTCAAAACAACTCCCGGATTAGATTTGGGTTTCGGACAACTTGAGGTTAGACTACCGAAGGTGGGACGTGTCTTGGTACTTGGGGCTTGAAAAATGCACCTTGTCCGTTGTATCCTTGGTAACTTGACTCATTGCTCCTAGTGGAGGAGGCATTGGAGTCAAAGGTCCATTGTGTGTCTTAGGTTCACTTTCTACTACCTTTGGGAGAGAAGAAGAAGGTAGTAGGAATAGTAGGTCCATCATATGAAACACCACTTCGGTTGTGATCGCTTTGCATCGCCCCTCGGGTTAGCGATCGTGTTGCTCGGAAGTTTTCCGAGCCCGAGGGTTGATCATTTAAAGACTTCTTAAGATCGCCAATCGACCGACCAACAACCTGCTCATTTCATCTTGGGATTTCATGAATTGCTTCAACAACTCATCGATGATGGTCCAGTTGGAACAATGGCGGAGGTGGATTAGGAAAATTCGCCTCTAATGTTAGGATTAGGGCCTTGGTTTTGAAAATTTCCTTGATTAGGATTCATATTCCCATGAAATTGATTCCTCGATTGAAATTGTTTTGATTAAGGTTTCCTTGATGTTGGAAACCTTGATTTGGTGCAGATAGAAATTACCTTGGTTTTGATAACCTTGGTTCATTCTTGGTTGGTTCGATTCGGTTTTGCATGTTATGATTCTCGTTAAAACCGGTGGTGCCCGATTAGTGTTAGCACGGTAGTGTGGTTCATTTTGAGGACGGTATTGATTACCTCCCGATGTGAAGCACCGGCTAGAGCATTGGCTTCAAATGGACTACCATCGGTGGCGATGACAATTGTAGTATGCATGAGGACCACCACAAGTAACACAACTCTCGACTTTCTTCACTTCACCATGTGATGGTGTCTGTGTGAAGGTCACTTTCTTTGGTTAGCAAGAACCAAAGCCTGAACAATATCTGTGAGTTTGTCAATCTTAGCATCGGTGCTAGATGTACTCACAGGAGATGAAGAAGAAGGTCCAAGATGAGACCGATATGTCTTTGCTCGGAAAGGCGGACACGAGACTTGTTCTCAATGATTTGCAAGGCTTCTTTGGTGGTCTTGCTCAGAAATTACCTCCAGCGGAGGCATTCAAAGAGTCTTGATTGGTCCGGTTCGGACCATTGTAGAAAGTATCCATTTGCATTAACTCGGTAAAACCATGATGCGGACACTTGCGAAGCAACTCTTTGTAACGATCCCATGCCTCCCGAATGATTCATCAAATCTCGAGAAAATTTCATTATCTCATTCTTAAGACTTGTGGTTCGGGATGGAGGATAGAACTCGTTAACGAACTTGGTGACTAGATCTTCCCATGTCTCAATAGAACGAGGGGTTGTTTCTCAAGCCAATTCCGGCTTGTCCTCTAGAAAATGGGAACAGAAGAAGCTTGATAGCTTCATGTGGGACATTCTTGTACTTGATGGTAGATGCAATCTTGTTAAACCATCGAATGTGTGCATGAGGATCATCCCGCTCAAAACCATAGAATTGGCTTTGGGTTACTAGATTAAGCAACCCGGTTTGAGCTCAAAGGTATCGACCACGATGGTTGGGACAACAATAGTATCTCCGTAACCCTCGATGGGTGCTTGGAGAAGCTCATTCATGGGCTTATCTTCCGCCATTACGACGGTGGTGGTGGTGGTAGACGCCCTCGATCACGGTGAAGGAGCGAACGTCCTCACGCTCACGAGGAATGTTTCCAAGCTCGAAAGTGGACTTGTAGAATCGGAAGAACGTGCGCATGCACTAAGTATAAAAATCGCCAAAACAAATGCGAGGCAAAACGACAAGTGAACTTAACCAATAATCACAAATGAAATGGCTTTTTGAAAAAGGTACACCAAATCACAAGGACACAAAGGCAAGTTTTAAATCATTGTTCGGGAACTTATTATGGTCACACCCCGCTTAGTAGGTGTCTTGCCTTGATTTGCGGTGGTTGATTTTATGTATATATTAAGTACCACCGAAAAGACGTAGGTATAGATTTGTGCAACGGGTTTAAAACTTTTGGACAATATTTTTGGATCGTCTCGTTTAACCAAATCGTATCTCTTTAAGAATCACCTCAAAGAAAATACAAGATAGAAAACGTTCCGATTGTTTTGTTGTTTTATATTTTTTGGTGTTTGTTAACACTTTAGGAAAAGTGCTAATGAACTTTTGAGATTTTGATAACTTTACAAAAAACTTTTACAAATGGTGGTATATGTGCAAGAATGGGTCCGAAAAGGTTTAGAACACGCTAAAGCCTCCCGGCAATGGCGCCAAAATTTGATTGGTGCTAAACCGTCAAGCTTAATCACACAAGCTAGCCACTTGTGAATGGCTAACCGTAATAAACTTAAAACGCTTCGAAACCAATACAATGAAGATCGAGAATATAATGAATTCCGGTCGTTAAGTCCCACTTGAGACTCAATGGTGTGTAAAAACTTATTCAGATGATAGAATGATCACTAAGGATAGTGATCGGTAAGGATTTAGATTGAATTATTACACTCTTGATTGATTGGAATGGAATTTGGACACGAATTGGAAAGCACAACAATCGATAAGACAAACGTAAAACTTACGTTTAAAAACTACGTAAACGTACAAAATAAAAAGTGAGATCTAAGAAATAAAAGACCTAAAAATATGAAAATGACATTTTGGAATCCTAAAAATAAAAGAAAATTATTAGAAAAAGAAAATTATTTTTAAAACTATTTAATTAATTATTATTAATTAAAACTATTTTAACTATTTAATAAATACTCTAAAATAAAAGAAAATATGAAATAAGGCTAGAAAAATAAAATTATGATTCAGAAAAATCTAAAATATTATAAAACTTATTTTAAAACTAAAAATATATTTTTACACTTTTATCTATTTATTACTAATTAATTATTATTTAAAATACACTTAAATACTAGAAAATATAAAATAAACCTCGGAAAAATGAAATTTTAACTTGGAAAAATCTAAAATATGATAAAACTAATTTTAAAACTGAAAAGATATTTTTATGCTTTTAATTATTTATTACTAATTATTTAATACTTTTAACTATTTAAAATTATAATAAATACTAAATAGATTAGAGAAAATTATGAAACTTTTTCTAAAAATAACTTAAGGTGACAGAAAACTAAGAAAAATATAAAACTAGATTTGCTTAATAATAAGCTAAAAGAAAAATCAAAAAGCTTAATTCTATTAAATAAATGCTATCACTATTTTAAAAATGATGTTTTTCTGGATTTTCTTTTTGAAAACTACTTAACTACTTAAAATATGAAACTTTAATAAACACAAAAATTTTACAAATAAAAAATAAGCTATTTGACAAGCTTATGAGCTTAACAGATATGCTTATGAGCTTATTTTGGTGAAATAAGCTCAAACAAGCTTGTAAACTGAAAACAAAAGTTAAATAAGCTACAAATAGGCTAAAGCTACTTATATAAAGCTAAATTACACAATAAGCACACTAATAAGCTAGAAATAAGCAATAAGCACTTATGCTAAACCGAAAAATGGATGAAATGGGAAAAGGCCACTTATTGCAAATTTCTAGCAAACAAGCTTCAAAATGAAAACTTAAGCTTGAACTTCAAGATGGCTTGGTTGGCTACTCAAAGAACCAAGAATCACAAGCTTTGACCAACAAATAAGCTCGTGTGAGCTTATGATTGAGCTTGTAAAACGGTGCACAGGGCACTTTTTCGAATGTGTACTCAAAAGAAATAGAAAATAAGCACTAAATAAGCTGATGTAGTGAACTAATATTTTCTAATTAAGTTTAGCAACTAAACTTTGATATTCCAAGAGCTTATATCCTAAATCTCAATATTAAACACACAAGTAAAATTAGCTTTTAATTCAAAACGACCAAATGAAGATTTTGACTTTTATAAAAACTCACTAAGTTTGACTTAAGTGAACTTTGATTTGATCCTGTGGACTGAATAAGTTGTATTAAGGTGTGTTAAGGCTGATTTGAGCAATCTTATCAACTTATAAACACAAAATCATGACCATGAATCATTAAAATCCAACAGTGAACACACAAGATTTGATCTAAGATTATTTTGACTTTGGATGAAACAAGGACTGGTTTTCTTGACTTGCTTGAGTTATTAGACACTAATGAGACATGAAACAAGTAAAAGCAAATGCTAGAATACCTTCTAACACAGTTGCTGCACAAGAAACCAAACAACCTTTTCTAAAACTGCTTTGATGATTTTCAAAGCTAAACACAATTTAAAACCATGAGACTAATTACGCACCTTATAATATCATTAAATAAGACTAAATAAACATGAACCAACAACATTAACAACATGAAACACAAGAATGATGATTATACTAATTTGATCATCCAAATGAGATTTTTATAAACTACAAATTTAAAAGAACAACCAACTGATTTTAATGCTTAAATACACTTAACTATAACTAATGAACATAAAGAAATGTAAATTCAAGCTACTAATTACCTTAAACAGCTTAAATGCCAAAATGATAAAAAGGCTTACAAGATGGATTTGGCTAAAACTAAGAACAAGGATCACAAGACCACTCCTATAGGCTTACCACTAAGCCACTAACCCAAGGCCATCCAAAATTCACCCCGCTCCATTTGTGAACACCATTTCCATGGGATTTTGATTTTTCAACTAATTATTTGGTATTTTGGTGATTTTCTTTTGCTTCTAAACTGGATTTTAATGTTTCTAAAAGCTTGAATAAGCTTTATAGAGCTTACATGTGCTATATCACCATAATAACACCTAACAACAACATTTGAATCATATGAGATTTTTGAACATGAAATTGCATAAACCGAATTTGATACTTGAATACTTGAAATTTATTATTGAAAAGGGTTTAAGGTACACCGAGAATGATTAAAACAAGACTTGAAAGCTAATTTTACACTAGAAAGCTTAAAATGATACAAACGACTAAGAAAAATAAAAATTACACTAGATAGATTAATACAATGCTTCTCTTCCTTCTTTTATAGACTTTTGGACTCCTTGATGACCTCTCGAATGTATCCCACCTCATCCGAGCCATTGAATTGGCTAAAATCATCATAACCATACAAGTGTAGTTTTGGCGCCAAAATTCTCTTAGCGTGTTTTTTATCAATTAAAGCTTTTGGGTGTTAGTGGAGGTGGAGGGACAAGGTATACAAGTTGGAAGATGAGTGGAAGGAGATATGTTGAAAAGGAGAGAAACCACTGGTTTCGGGTTTAGCGCCAAGGAGAGGTAAGGGATGAACAGTCTAGGTTTGACTTTGTTGACCGCGTGGTATTATAATAGCGAAGGGGTCAAAATGGGTTTTGGACTAGGATCAAGGTCGAGGTTCAAGGTCCAAGGTCAAGTTGGGATTGGGCTTGTGAGATGGGCCATTGGTATTGGACTTGGATTGGGTTTGATATATTACAAAGGTGTCCGTTTGGTTTAGTAAGTATACAAGGACCAAATTTGTAATTCGCCAAACTTGAGGACTGAACTTGACACTTTTCCAAACTTATCACAAGGACCAAACTTGACAAACTTTGATAGTACAAGGACCACTTTTGCATAAATTTCCATTTTAAAAGTCCAAGGACTAATTTTGACATTTTTCAAAGTTTAGGGACCTTTTCGCCATTTGACCAAAGAATCATTCAAGGACCATTTTAACAACTTAGAATATTTCAGGGACCTTGAATGATAAAATTCCACATTTTGATATACCGTGGACTGCTTTTGACAACTTTTGAAACTTGGGGACTAAAGCGCCAATTTTGCAAACTTGATACATTTTTCATCCGATTTTGATCTTTTGCATTTAAAACACATAAAACACTTGATTTGTGATATTTTCATCATTTTGATGCATTTTGAGTGTTTTCGGATGATTTTGCGCTTTAGATTGTACAAAATGATGAGTATTTAGACACTCATCGAGACTTTCTTGAAAAGGATCTCATATCTCATGAATTGATGGGACGGTTTATGATCCGGAAGATGATCAAGAAGACACAACACCTTCTCGAGAACACTAGCCAACCTCAAGTAGAACACGAAAGTCCAGGCGTTCCACCGAGATTGAAGTGGTTCCCATTCATAGATCCGCATAAGGGCTACGCTGCACGTGCAAGCGCCTATGTCTCAACTTAGAAGCCGAGGAAAATATGTTAGGGGATCTTGGTGAACCCGCTAACTATAAAGCGCCATGATGAGTCACGAAAAGGAAAAATGGCGAGTTGCAATGAATGGGGAAATGCAATCCATGAAAGATAACGAAGTTCGGATAGAGGTTGACTTACCTCCAAATGCTAAGGTAGTTGGAAGTAAGTGGCACTTTAAGATAAAGACCGACATGGATGGCAATGCACACACCTAGAAAGCTCGTCTTGTAGCTCAAGGTTATACTCAAACCTATGGGGTAGACTACGAGAGACATTTTCTCAGTAGCGAGACATTAGAGCTATTAGGATTCTTATAGCCATAGCTGCGTACTATGACTATGAGATATGGCAAATGGATGTCAAACCGCTTCTTAAACGGTCGCCTAGATGAGGACATCTATATGGCGCAACTGAAGGGTTTGTGAATCCAAAGTTTCGAGCGTGTATGCAAACTTCAAAGATCCATTTATGGGTTGAAGCAAGCATCAAGGCAATGGAACAAGAAGTTTGATGAAGAAATCAAGAAATTTGGTTTCACTCAAAATCTTGATGAGCCATGTGTGTATCACAAAGCTAGTGGGAGTAATGTTATTTTCCTTGTCTTATATGTCGATGACATATTGATCATGGGAAAAGACATTCCAAGTATGCAAGATGTAAAGTCTTATCTTGAGACCTTTTCTATGAAGGACTTAGGGAAGCAACATTTATTCTGGGAATCAAGATCTACCGAGATAGATCAAGGCGGTTAATTGGACTAAGCCAAAGTGCTTACATTGATAAAATCTCAAGAGATTTAGTATGCAAAATTCCAAGAAGGGATATTTGCCGATGCAAGTTGAACATGGCTTAAGTAATAAACTATGCGCGTCAACACATGAAGAGGTGGCTTACATGAAGAAAGTTCCTTATGCTTGGTTGTAGGATCTATCATGTATCTTGTGAGATGTACAAGGCCCGATGTGGCGTTTGCACGAACATTACCGATCGGTATCACAGAACCTAGGTGTGAAACATCGGCAAGTCGTTAAGAACATTCTTAAGTATCTAAGGGCTACTAAAGAAATGTTTCTAGTGTATGGAGGAAATCCGGATGCGAACTTGACGTTACGGGTTTTGGATGCATCATTCCAAACTGATAAAGATGATACGAAGTCTCGAGACGGGTTATGTCTTTGTCATTAATGGAGGAGCATTGATTGGAAGAGCAAGAAGCAAACAACGGTTGCGATGTCTATTCTGAAGCTAAGTACATAGTCGCTTGTGTCGCGATGGAAGTCGTTTGGATTAGGAAATTCATTTCGGGACTCGGAGTAATGCCTCAATCGAATTACCTTTAAATGTGTATTGTGACAACTCGCTGCAATAACATTTGCCAATGAGCCCGGAGTCATGAAGGCGCCAGACATTTTCCTCGTCGATATCACTATGTTCGAGAACAAGTCGATATAGGTGAAATCAATCTACTCAAAGTTCATACAGATGATAATCTAGTGATCCCTTTACGAAGCCTTTGCCAAAAGAAAAACTTACCGACCATGCCGATGGGATAGGACTTCGTTTAGCTAGTAGCTTCATGCGAGATCCGTGATTAGTATTTGGATAAAGGATGTTATGAACAAATATTACTTTAATGAAATAAAATAGTTGTTTATGTTTATTTTCATTTTCTTAATATTATATCCTATATTTGCATGTTTAATCCATGAATAACTTATGTTATTCTAAATAGTCCGTTGTCAATCAATGATGTGGGAATGTCATTGAATTAAGACAAATCGAGTTTGGTAGAATATACTTTTAAAGTATATTGATGCGTGGGACATACCAGATTCACATGATATTCAATGAATTGAATATAGGACTCATCCCAACTTTACATGATGATACTTTTGGATTTTGTCATTAAGTATATCATGAAGTGTTTATCCTCGGACTTGAGATACGGATAAGCGATATGAATGTAGTGCATTTGTGTAAGATAGTCTAACGCTATCCGAATCGGTAGTTATAAGGGCTATTTTCTAAGTGTTGCAAAATTCATGAGTTATGTTTGTAGTCAAGAGAATTTGTTCCTTTGAATTTGTTTCAAAGCATAATACTATATTTGGGCCCCTCGTAGGGTTGACAAGATGTTTGTATGGCCATACCCAAGATCTATCCGGAATACGTTCGATGATTTGATAATCTTGTTCAATCATATACAACGAGAAATGAATATTAACTTATGAAATGACTTGATCCATATTCATAGTTAATGTAGTATTAGTAACAAAAGGATAAGTAAAATGATGAATCGTTAAATGGTTTTTTCCAGAGACCATACTGATTCGATCCGGGGCGTTGGCATGTGAAAGCTAGACTAACCAATGTCATTACTATATTTAGTAATATCCAGTGGGAGCTGAAAGGTTTTATGGATATTTAAATATATGTATGTCCGATTCGAACTCGAGACTTCGGATTGCACACATTACGTATGAGAATTGATGTATATAATTAATATATATAAATCGTTATTATTATTAATTATTAGTCGCGAAATAAAACATAACGATAGTTAAATAATTAACGAGGTTTTGACTAACGGTCGTTAAATATTAACTAGAAGGACTAGAGATGAAATTACAAAGTCGGAAAGTTCTAGAATCCCTTTGGGGCTTTGGCCGATCGGTTGGGTATTCCAAACCCAATCCCACTCAAACTTGGTCACCAAGATAAGTTAACTATAAATACAATTCATTGTATTCATTCTTAAACGAATCTTGGATCACCAATAACCTAATTTCTCCTCTCCTCTCCCTCTTTGTGTGGCGGTCGAAACTCCCTAACCCAAGGGATTTCGATTTTGCTTAACCCAAAGAAACAAGTGTTTGGTTTATTTGTGATTCAAGGAACTAGCTTTTCCACATCAAATCGCTATTAGTACGTGTGTACAAGAACGAAGGACAAGCACGCTGAGCTTGAGAATCTTGGTGGTCGATTTCTTGATTGGGTCGATTTATATATACCCTTAATTAGGGTTTTGGGTTTGGTTCTTGTTAAATCAACGCTTGATTCTTGAATTGCTAAAAGGTACGCACTTTCTTGTTTGGTTAATTATTTACATATATTATTCCTATTGTCTTCCGCTGCATGCTTTGATGATGTTATTTGATTTATTTATAGTTGTTATGAGTATTAAATTCCAACACATATGTGTCCAACTAAGTCACTATTCAAGAAGATGAAGAATAGATTTCGAATGGAAGGGACTGAAGAAAGTGAGAAGAAGCTTATTTTTTTATGGGGTTGGAGAAGAAACTGTGGAAACAAAAGATAGGAATTTGGTGATACCTTGTGTACTTCACACACCGTAAACAACCTTAAACGTGTTAAGCATAGATCAATTGGAGGATCAAGGGTATATTGTGAAGTATGGTCACAATAAATGTAGTTTACACTACATGTTTGATGACGTATGTGGAAATACAAGAATGTAGCAACACAAGAGGAAAATACCAAGGAATATGATGGAGCAGAAGTGTAATCTCAAAACACAACAAGTTTCTTGATGAATACTTTGAGTCAATAGATCCAAAGGAAGAATGCTCACCGTGAAAGGTTTAGAATAATTAAAGTGGGACAGAAATGAAGTACAAAATTATTTGGATGAGGAATACATTAGTATGAATGGATCTTTGTATGCTATTAAAGTAAATTCATTCCCTAGGTTTATTTCTTTCTTAAACTTGATCAAGAAAGATAGTGTGGTGTACAAGAATTGGGACGTATTCAGGAAGATACTTGGATATGGTAAGATGGTTCTATCCGGTTTACCGTAATCAAGATGTGCTAGGACGGATACCACCGCTATTGGAGTGGTAAAGTTGATTTGCTAGGTCTACATAAGATGGTAGATAGCCCGGAGGTTATCTAAGTGTCACCTTTGGTGATAAATGGAAAAGGTTGCAACATTACTTGGAATAACAGAAGAAGATGAGGAAGCTGTGAAGAAATGCTACAAGCAATTCATAGAAATGGTGCAGGTGTACTATGAGAAAACAAAGAAGCCCTGGTATGAGAAAAGGCCTGAAGAGAAAGTGGTTGATGGTGGCATTGGTTATGCCAAGGAAAAAGGTCCACAAGGCTATGAGAGGTCAAGTGTTGAAGTAGGAAAAGCACTAGAAGAAACTGAGAACAGGAAAGTCAAAACAGCTCATTTTTGTGTTAACTTGGACAAAGCAACATATGAAGAAGAAAGTGAGAGCACATCAGACATCAATGACTTTGTTGTCATTACTTGAAGAACAAAAGAACCTATTCAAAAGGATGTTGGCATTAAAACATTAGGGAGGAGATATAGGCCAGTTAATGTATTTATATGCCAAGAAAAATTATGTATGTTTTAGTATTTGTATTATGGGTCAAGGTTTAGGCCAAAGGCCAACAAATCAAACAGTCGTTTATGTGATCAGATAGGATGGAAGTTATAGTTAGTTATTTGGTAGTTAAGTTAGTTTATGATGGTTATAGTCCAAACGAAACAATGGTCCATGTTAATTGTCATGTGTCGTTTCATTTAGTATAAATGTGTTCATAAGTGTCTGTAAACAATCGTCCATTCATATCAACACAATTACATTGTTTACTATCTTACACTGTTTCATTCTCAACCAAACTATGGTGAACTATAAGCATGTCATGAATTGAAACTGGCTTCAATACCAACCTGTTCAACATAGTAGACCAGTCGGAGCAAGTGTTTGGTATTTGTTTTGTTGACATACCAAGAAATTTTGCACAAGAATTTTTAAATCACTCTTCATTTTTTGCCAAAAGAAATTTTCGGATGGGTGCTTAAGCATTTTAAGATAACTACCATGCCCTCTTGTTAATGAATCATGGCACTCAGACAAAAGTTTCTTTCACAAGGACGACCCATCTGGGATAACAAGACGATTTTGATAGAACAACTTATTGTCACTTATTGAAAATCCAGGATGAATTGTTGGGTCTTGTATAATAGAGGTGATGATATTCTTGGTGCATGGATTGTTGAGAAAAGCTTCTTGGAGATTTAAAAAATTAATGTTAACGGGTATTGCAAGGGCTAGAAAATTAGCATGTAGTGGCATCCTTGAAAGAGCATTAGGTCCTTGATTTTCCTTTCCGTTTTATATAAAATGGTGAAATCGAAAGGAAGTAACTTCATGAGGAGGCTTTCTTGTTCACTAGTCGTTACTCGTTGAGCAAGTAGGTGCTTTAAACTCATGTGATCCGTCTTCACAAAATTTCCTACCCATTAAATAATGTCTCCATTTCTGCGGTGTCAAAACCAAGGCCGAATTCTCTATCATATGTTGATTTTAATCAATTAGAAAACGAAAAACCTTTATCGAAAGATGGAATCGATTCTCGATTGTAGCAAAATAGCTCCCACGAAGAAGTGTCACACTCGACCGTGAAAGGTTCAAGAAAATTTGGAAGTTGCAAACGGGTATTGTGTTTAGAGCCAACATCGCTTTATTGAAGGTCGATTGTGCTTCCTCGCTCCACGTAAAACCATTCTTTGCAATCAATCCATAACCGATTACAAATCGGCAATAATATTCTATTAATCCAAGGAGATCGCGATTTATTTCGCATCACAGGGCAATGGCCAATTCAAAACATCCTGGACCTTTTCTCGGTCCACGACTACCCCATCTTTTGACAGAACTTGCCCTAAAACTTGAATTTGTTGCTCACCAAAAGCACACTTTTGCATTGGCAAAGAAATTATTTCGTAAAGATCTAAAGCAATATGCAAATGTTGTAAATGATCTTTTGTTTACAATCAGAATTATGATATCATCAAAACACCAAGATAAATTTGCGAAGGTGAGGCCGAAATATGTCATTCATGGCTGATTGAAAGGTTGATGGGGTGTTTGTCAACCCAAAAGGAATGACAAGAAATTCATAATGTCTTGAGTGGGTTCGAAAGGCTGTTTTGGGTATATTAGAGGGGTTCATGCGGATCTGGTGGCATCCCAACTTGAGATCAATTTTGGAAAAAATGGTAACACCATGGAGTTCATCAAGGAGTTCGTCTATGTTAGGGATTGGTATTTAATGGGGATCGTTTGTTAGTTTAATTTTTATAGTCAATATAAAATCACCATGACTTGTCTTTTTTCTTAACCAACATAACATGAAAAGCAAATGGACTCGAACTACGTTGAGCGAACCCACATTTAATAATGCGTTAAGTTGTGCATTGATCTATGTTTTTTGGTTATAAGGATAACGGTAAGCTCTATTATAAGGTGTGGTTGAGTTGGGTAGGAAGGTAATAGAATGAGTATGTGATCGGTTTGGGGGTAATGTGTTGAAATTAGCAAATACATCTTGATAAAATGATAGAAGTGATTGAATGCCTTGTATTTCAACTCGTGTTTGTGGTGAATCTGAAGTGGCATCAGAAATTTTTGAATAATATTGAAGGACACATCATTTGTGACAACCGGCAAATTTAGGGAGTCTATTTTAGATAACCGCATTACGTTAAACTAAACCGAGTTTTGCTCAGATCACTATTTTTATAAACCATGACTTGATTTTATATCGCCTATTGGTTTTATGATTTATTTCATTATTAAATGCGTTATCGTATGAGTTTTAACTCTATTTGTTAGGCACTATTCGATTCGGCACTAGAAAAGCCTAAAACAAGAATTATTGTAACTTGTAGACCGTAACTCGAAAATTGACAAATAAATAGTCAAAACTCGTGGAAAAACGTAAATAACGATGTTAGAAAGTTGAATAAACGTTGTGGCACACTCGTGGGACAATATATGAGCTCGGGAATGGGTAAACGGGATAGTTACGAAAAATTACAACTCCGACCCTTCCCTTTCTCTTGAGCAGGCCACCCCCTCCTCCAAAATAATTATTTTGAGGTCCCTAGTGGCCTATTATATATATACCCCATCCAATCCTCATTTCACCTCTTTCATTCTCTCTCTAAAACACACACACTAATACATTTCTCTCACTAAAAACCCTAGCCACCACCTTGTGGCCGCCGGCCATATTCCGGCCACCACCGCTACACGGCGGCGCATCACCATACACCACCACCACCATCTTGAAGCTCTCTTTCTCCTCTTTCCAACCATATATTACATGCTCCATTTGGACTTCAATAACACCTTCAAATCTTTGAATCAAGATTCGTACTTTTAGGGTTTCAAGTGGGTTTTGCATTTGGTGATTAGAAGGTAAATAGAACAAGTTTGTAGCTTGATAGGGCAATAAGAAGCCACAAATTAACATCTAGGGTTTCACCCATGGATGAAATTTGGGGCTTTGGGTGGAATATGAAATTAAAGCTAATTAGTGACTAAATAAATAAGTAATTAGTGTTTGGTAAATGTGTGGTGTGTCAATTTGACGGGTTTGTGCATTTAGGGTTTAGTTGCATGTTTTTGGTTAAGATAGATGATGGGTTTTGTGTTTGGTTAGTGTTTGGAGCTTGAATGATTGGATTTGAGTGTTGTGGAATGGATTTAGTAGTGTTTGGATTGGGTTGGTGAGGTGACGAGCCTGAAAGAGGCACGCACGAGCCCTTTGGGTTGCGACGTGACCCACTTGGTTCATGGGTCCGAGTCGGGTCGATTTGGTAGCTTGTTGGTTGGTGTAGTTGAGGTTTGGGTGAGGCGTGTGGAGCCAAAAAGCGTCTAGAGCTTGTTTGGTTCACGTGGTCTTGATCATGAACGTGTCATGACCATTAGGGTCATAACATTGATTTCGAGTTTATTTGGTTGATTGATTGGTTGGCGAGATTGTGTTTAGTTGGTTTGGGATTGAATTGCTATATTGTGACTTTTACATTGGACTTGATATATATTGTTGACTTTGAGCTACGTCGGCGCCACTTTGACTTTTACTCAATAGTTGACAACGACAAAGCCGTAACATGGAGTTTAGTATAAATTGGACTATTGATTGATTAAAAGCGAGAAGTTATGACTCGTGCTCGTGGACTCGAAACGAATAACGATATGAGATTTATATTGGAATTTGGCGAAATATATATGTAAACATGAAAATGCTAATAAACTATGAAATAGAAATAATAAATGAGCTTTTGTACCAAAAATGTCGATAACAAGTCTTATCTTGTTATTTACTATTTTTAAACGAAACTAACGACTAAATTGGAAATGTTTTGTAATAAATAAGTAATTAATGTTTCGAAGTATCGTTTATCAATAAATGTCAATTGTGGACATTTAATGTTAGTTTAAGTATTTAATTGCTTACGTTGTGTGCATGGGTTACGGATAACCTAGCATTAATAGTGTTGATCCACTTGGGTAGCGGACTTATCGCTTAGAGGTCTCATTGTGTCTCATTGAGTTATATATTTGTTGTTTGAGTGCATTCATGGCATCGTATTGAGTCGATACACCCACATGAGGAATACCAAACACTAGGATTAAATGGTAAAACGAGACGTTTTTGGAAATAAAGAAATGGAATATATTGGGGTGATAACGTTGATTTTGAGGAATATGCGTATTAAAGTTGGTCTACATTAATAGGTTGTGCCGAGTCGATAGTTGTTGTCTTTGTGATATTGTTATCTTCTGCTAGTGTTTATTTGTGTGCCGATTGCTCGAAAGTGAGTTTCATAGCCCCACTTTTATCTACGCTTTTAGCTACGCTTTGAACTATTTTGGGGTGAGAATCATGCTTACATTTTGGACCGTTGAAACTATTTGGATTTGCTTATATGCTTAACTTGTTTAGATATATGTGCGGTAGTTGTTTCCTTAGTCTAGGTTTAACCGTGCCTAACTAAGAATTGACTTCTACCTCGACCTAGTCCGGGTTGGCAATTGTTCTAGATTTTGCCACGACAAAGTCTTTGGACTAGAGTCATGGGGCCCGAGTAATCCCCGGATGCGGATATAATTGGAGATCCGGGTAGGATCAATTGTGTGATACTGGTACTTATCTATCTAGGTCTTGCATATCAAATCAACACTTGCGGGTCCACTATGATTTTGTTGAACTTAAACCTATGAACTCACCAACAGTAGTCGACCTTTTAGCATGATTTCTCATGTATTTGAGAGATGTTTGGATTACTTGATCGGTGGAAGCTTGGCAAGAAGGCGGGTTCAAGGATCATTTATGACTCGATAAACTATGGGACCTATTTTATTAAACTATGTTTTGGGCCTAATAATTACTCTTTTGGATTAAATGTTTTAAATGACTAAATTTGGGATTGGTTTGAATGTTAAATGACTATCTTTTACTATACTTGTGTGCGATACCAATCCAATAGTAACGCTCAAAAATTGATTAAGTCTTCCATTTGCATCGAGATTTGGAGGTGTTACAGATTGGTATCGAGCTCAAGGTTATAGAGAATTAGGTATTTTATAAACCCTAAACTATAACCACTTTTAAGAAAAATTGATCCTCGACCGACGCACGCCCGCTTGCCAAGCCGAAGCTTCTTATTTGATTATGGTATGAACTGTGAATTGAATAATGAGATGATATGTTAAGGGATATTGTGAACGGATTATGGAAACGTTATTATTTGGAGATATGATTATTGATTTTGGAAACGAGATACGATTATTGATTTTGGAAATGAGATATGATTATTGGTTTTGGAAAATGAGATGTGATTATCGAGATATTACGTAATTTGATTTGAGTAAACGGTATATTATGATTTGATATGGGATTATGTGATGGGCCCGAGCTTATGTGTTTTATTTAAAGGCATGTTTTGAGTAATGCGTACCTCTACATTTAAAGCTTTCATTATGTGATATGTGTTTTGGTTAAGTTGATGCGCTTATTAAAACTAGTTGTTTTGAACACTTATACCTACCCTATGCCGCTGTCACGCACTATGCCTTCACAAGCTTTTGATGTGTCCGAGGAGGTCCTTGTTTGCTGCTCGTCGCCAACATTGACTCTCATGAAGGTCAGCAGGTGATCCTTATGAGATTGCCCGTCACACTAGTTCATCAACATCGATCGCCCTAGCTCATCTAGGCGACTCACTTTACATCGTGTTTTAGCACGAGCACGTAATCCTAGGCTTGTTATAGCACCGCCCGCATGTCCGTGAGACCACCATCATCACCTATCCGCTTAGCAAGATCACCATGTCTTAGGAGGCCTAGATCTCCTAGTGTACCACCTCGTGATTTACTCAAGACAGAGACTCCGACTCATGGACTCTCCCCATGGATGAGGACGAGGAGGAGCATGAGGTCGAGGAGGAGCATGGCATTGAGGAGCGGTATGTTGATGAGGATGAGGATCCTCGTGAGGAGGATGATGAGGATATCCTGAAGGGGTACTCCTCCATTGCAGAGTCCTCGCACATTCTCCGGACCAGTTCTCCTTTGCTCGAGCTCGAGTCCCCGGATGCCTTTAGACATCGAATCACCACCTTACTCACCTTATATAGGTAGCCCGTTAGGATCGGAGATACCATCGGAGATTGTTTCTAAGCCCGAGGAGTATGGTGAGGCGGGTCCGATGTGGGAGTGGATTACATCGCGGGTACTAGGCTTAGTCGGTTGACGGATCGATTGGTTGGAGTATCTAGGGCTAGTATAGAGGATCCGAGAGTTGATATGGGCACCGTAGTCGGGAGGACTAGGGTTTTGCGTGAGGTATGTCTGAGCTCCGTGAGTAGGTTGGGGACCCGCCGAGAGGGTTCATGACATTCGTGATGCGATGGAGCGATTTGGTGTAGGATTGGTGAGTTGGAGAGAGGTCGCAGAGCTTAAGAGTGATCGCGATGCTCGACGTGTTGAGCTAGCCTCATTGTGGAGAGAGGTTGATGATGTTAGAGGTCGGTGAGTGGTATTCGTAGACGTGCTAGATAGTATTAGATTTATGGTTTTGTACCATCTTGAAACTAAGTAGTACTTGGTTCGAGATGTAGGATTATCCCGCTTATCTACTAGTATCGTTATTAGGATCGTTTTTGATTTCTTCGAATCCTTCCATGTATTTCCACTTTTGAAACTTATGAGTTATGGTTATTGGAACGTGCATCCTTAGTTATGATGCGGTGTTTGATTGGTTCGCTTTGATATAGCGTTATCCCTGTTGGCCTTGATTATGTATTTAGGCGTTATTGGGTGACCCTTGGAACCCAACTCTATCTTTAGAGCGTGAATTGTGGACTTATGAAACTGTTCTTCTTGCCTCTAGAATGGTGGCAACAAGACGAAACTCGCTTAGGAACAACCGAACAGCTCCTGCTGCTGTTGTTGCCCCTGGTCGTCGAGGTCGTCGTCCGCCCCGACCACACCACACGCTGAGAACCCGAACATTGATAACCCAGTGAAAAACCCGAATGTGAACGACTATGCCGAGAATGGTCCTGCTCCACAAAACCTCCACTTGCGAACCCAACCTACATTGACCGGCCTAGTGTCGCAGTGTCGTCGAATCGCTAGCCGAGGCTAATCTTTCTAACATTTCTAGTGGAACCCCAATGTCAATCGAACTCGAGATTGTACCTACAAAGAGTTCCGATTCGTGGTCCCATTGATTTTGGAGGAACCGAGGAGTAGTTTACCCGACTAGGTGGTTGGAGAAAACCGAATCTGTTTTTTTGTGAGTAAGCGTGATGAGGATTGTAAGGTTAAGTATGCAACATTCACCTTGAAGGACGAGGCGCTGACCGGTGGAACAACTATCACGCATCGGTAGGAATTGATGTAGCTTATAGTATGACTTGACTCAATTTAAGACTCTCCTAATTAAGACTTCTTCGTCCTAGGAATGAAGTTAAGAAGTTGAGAGTGAGTTCGGAACCATAAGGTTAAGGGTATTGACATGGCGACTTATACTTGTCGTTTCCAAGAGTTATCATTGCTCTGCCCTGAAATGGTTTGCACCGAAGAACTTAAGATTGAAAGGTATACTGATGGATTGCCTTTAACTACTCGAAATTATGTCATCGCTGCCAAACCAGTCAATTTGCAAGAGGCAATTGCTGTGGCTCAGAGTTTGATGGACTCTTGTGTGCTAGAATTAGGAGATAAGGGTAAGAGTGTTAAGAGTGATAAGAGGAAGAGGAACGAAGTTGCTAAAGGGAATGGCAAGAAACGGCAAGAGACAGCCAGAGTGTTCGCCATAGGAAATGGAGGTAGGAAAGATTATGAATGTAGTAAGCACGTGTGTGGTCATAACCGACACCACCATGGACTATGCCCGAATGTGTGTAGGAAGTGCTCTAAGGTAGGACACTTGGCCAAAGATCAGAAGTCCCGACCACTTGCCACAACACAAACTTCACAAGGAGAGGACTTGAAGGCCACTCACACTGCTTTGGATGTGGAAAGAAGGACACTTTAAGAATGAGTGCCGAGAGCCGTGGATGAGAGGAAATCCCGGTAATGTAGGAGGATTTGCTAACCGAGGAGTAGGAGGTAATGGCTTAGACCACGTGAAGCGTGAGGTTGTGGAAAACCAGGAAACCATGGTGCTAGGAATCGCAGAGACATGGGAACAAAAGCGTGTTTACGCTTATCGGGAAGGAAGTCGGTGAGGACCCTAACGTAGTTATGGGTACGCCCTTCTCAATAATCACTATGCTTCCATCTTGCTTGATATCGGTGCGGATATGAGTTTCGATCCACCAATTTTATGCCATTACTAGGAATCTCCCAAACACCTCTAGGGTTTAGTTACGATGTGGAATTAGCGAACGGGAATAGAGAGAAATAGACACCGTAGTTCGAGGTTGTACCTTAAGTTTCCTTGACCGCCTGCTTAGTATAGAATTATTGCGGTTACCTTAGGAAGTTTTGACGTCATTATCGGAATGGATTGGTTATCAAGAACGGTGCACACATCATTTGTGATGAGAAGATTGTGCGTTACCGTATGGCTAAAAGTTCTAAGCATACAAGGAGATCGGAGAGACTGTGGAAGTCCTTCCGGTTGAGCATCATCTCTTGTATTAAGGCCCGTAGTACATCGATGAGGAGGTTGTCTTTTCTTGGCTCGAATTTCAAAAGAAAAGTGAGGAGAAGAGTGAAAGAAACCTCAACGATGTACCCGTCGTTAGAGAATTTCCGGATGTGTTTCCCAATGATTCGCCAGATTCCACCCGTCCGACAAGTGGAATTCCAAATAGAGTTGATACCGGTGCGACACCCGTAGTCGAGCACCTTATCGACTTGCTCTAAGAGAATTGGAGGAACTGTCTAAACAGCTAAGCGTAATTGTCGAGAAGGATTCATTCGACCAAATTCACACCGTGGGAGCACCAAAGGTTGTTTGTGAAGAAGAAGGATGGATCGCTTTGGGATGTGTATTGATTATAGGGAGTTGAATAAGTTAACAGTGAAGAACCGATATCCGTTACCTAGAATAGATGATCTATTCGACCAACTCAAAGGAGCTAGTGTCTTTTCTAAGATCAATTTACGATCCGGTTATCACCGACTTAGAGTTCGAGAGGAGGATATCCCTAAGACCGCTTTAGGACTCGTTATGGACACTATGAATTCCAAGTGATGTCGCTTGGTTTGACCAACGCGCCAATGGGTTTTCATGGATCTCATGAACCGAGTGTGTAATCCATACCGGATAAGTTTGTGATAGTATTCATAGATGACATCTTGGTATACTCTAAGATTAGTGAGGAGCACGAAGAGCATTTGAGGCTCATTTTAGGATTGCCGAGAGAGAAGTCAGTATGCCAAATTCTCTAAGTGTGAATTTTGGATTCCGTCTGCAATTCTTAGGCCATGTGATAGATAGTCAAGGTGTTCATGTTGACCCAACTAAGATTAAGGCCATTAAGGAATGGGCAGCCCTAAGAACCCATCGAATCCGGCGGCTTCTAGGGTTAGTAGGCTATTATAGGAGATTCATTGAGGATTTTCTAAGATAGCTAAGTCACACCAAACTAACGCAGAAGGATGTTAAGTATGAATGGGAGAAAAGTAAGAAGAAACATTCCAACTTCGAAGGAGAAGTTGTGTAGTGCGCCCATCCTAGCATTGCTTGAAGGAAGCGAAGACTTTGTCGCATCGCGACGCTCGCATAAAGGCTTAGGTGCTGCTTTGATGCAACGAGAGAAGGTGATTGCTTATGCATCCCGACAACTTAAGCATGAGAAAACTACACCACCCATGACCTTGAGTTAGGTGTCAGAGTGTTTGCTCTTAGGATTTGGAGACATTACCGTATGGAACCAAGTGTGTAGTATTTACCGACCATAAGAGTTTGAAGCATATCTTAGATCGGGAAGAACCGAATATGAGACAACGTCGTTGGTTGGAATTGCTTAGTGATTATGATCGTGAGATTCGTTATCATCCCGGTAAGGCTAATGTTGTGGTGATGCACTTAGTCGTAAGGAGGACATTCCACCCCTACTTGTTAGATCATTAGGAATGACCATTGTTTCGCCATTACCATCTCAAATTTTAGCCGCCTAAGCAGAGGCATTGACGGAAGAGAACCGTCCTTATGAGAATCTTCATGGAATGGTAGAAAGTGAAAACGGCTTCTTGAAGCGCCCGACGAAACATTATGCTTCAAAGATGAAGTCGGATACCATTTCATGGTGGAATCCGTGAGTTGATTATGCACGAGTCACATAAATCAAAATACTCTATTCATCCCGAGCCGATAAGATGTATCGATCTTAAGAAACTTTATTGGTGGCCCAATATGAAAGCCGATATAGCTCAAGATGTCGCTTGGTTCCCGACTTGTTCTAAGGTTAAGGTCGAACACCGTAAACCCTCGTGACTCATAGTTCAACCCGAACTCCCGAATGGAAATGGGAGCGAATAACCATGGACTTTATCACTAAATTACCGAGAACAATTAGCGGCAATGACGCTATATGGGTAATCGCTCATCGCCTAACTAAGTCTCGCCACTTAGCTATTAGTGAAACCGATAGTCTTGATAAGCTTGCTCGATTGTATCTTAAGGAGATAGTATCGCGTCATGGAGTACCGATATCTATCATTTCGATAGGGATAGTCGCTTTACATCCCACTTTTGGAAGTCGTTATGCATAAAGATTAGGAACGAATTTGGATATGAGTATCGCTATCATCCACGCATCGATGGTCAAAGCAAGAGAACCGCTCATACTTTAGAGGACATGCTTAGAGCATGTGTTATTAATTTCGGCAAAGGTCGGAGAGACACCTCCTTTGGTCGAATTCTCTTACAACAATAGTTATCACTCTAGCATTATGCCGCCCATTCGAGGCAATCGTATGGCCGCAAATGTCGTTCTCCTGCTTGTTGGGCTGAAGTTGGCAGAGTCAACTTACGTGTCCCGAACTTGTCTTAGAAACCACCGGAAGATAGCACAGATTCGTAATCGGTTGCAAACCGCCGTGATAGACAAAAGAGTTATGCCGAGCAAGAGACGAAACCTTTAGAATTTCAGGTCGAGATCGTGTTATGTTGAACGCTTCTCCTTGAAAGGAGTGATTCGCTTGGGAGGCGTGGAATACTCAATCCCGATATATTGGTCCCTTTCCAACTCGAAAGAATCGGACCGGTATCATACCGCCTGGAGCTACCATCAGAATCGAGTAGTGTACACAATGTCTTTCATGTTAGTAATCTTAAGAAATGTCTTCAAGGAAAACATAGTGGTGCCTTTAAGAGATATTCGTATTGATGAGAAATTGAATTTTGTTGAGGAACCGATTGAGATTATGGACCGTGAGACCAAAAGGGTGAGGAATAGCCGATTCGATTATTATGTTCGTTGGAACTCCGGCATGGACCGGAGTTCACTGGGAACGTGAGGACATTTTCCGTAGGAAGTATCCTAAACTTTCATGACATCAAGCAACTCGGAGTGAAACCCGGACGGGTTTCTTCCGAGGTCGGGAGGCTCGACAACCGGCAAATTTAGGGAGTCTATTTTAGGTAACCGATTACGTTAAACTAAACCGAGTTTGCCTTTATCACTATTTTGTAAACCATGACTTGATTTTATATCGCCTATTAGTTTTTATGATTTATTTCATTATTAAATGAGTTATCGTATGAGTTTAAACTCTATTTGGTAGGCACTATTCGATTCGGCACTAGAAAAGCCTAAAACAAGAATTATTGTAACTTGTAGATCAGAACTCAAAATTGACAAATAAATAGTCAAAATTAGTGAAAAACATAAATAACGATGTTAGAAAGTTGAATAAACATTGTGGCACACTGTGGACAATATATGAGCTCGGGAATGGGTAAACGGATAGTTACGAAAAATTACAACTCCGACCCTCCCTTTCTCTTGAGCCGCCCCCCCCTCCTCCAAAATAATTATTTTGAGGTCCCTAGTGGCGTAGCATGTATACCCCATCCAATCCCCATTTCACCTCTTTCATTCTCTCTCTAAAACACACACACTAATACATTTCTTTCTCTACCTTTCTCTCACTAAAAACCCTAGCCACCACCTTGTGGCCGCCGGCCAAATTCCGACCACAACCGCCACACGGCGGCGCGTCACCATACACCACCACCACCATCTTGAAGCTCTCTTTCTCCTCTTTCCAACCATATATTACACGCTCCATTTGGACTTCAATAACACCTTCAAATCTTTGAATCAAGATTCGTACTTTTAGGATTTCAAGTGGGTTTTGCATTTGGTGATTAGAGAAGGTAAATAGAACAAGTTTTGAGCTTGATAGGGCAATAAGAAGCCTTAATTGACATCTAGGGTTTCACCCATGGATGAAATTTGGGTCTTTGGGTGGAACTTGAAATTAAAGCTAATTAGTGACTAAATAAACAAGTAATTAGTGTTTGGTAAATGTGTGTGTGTCAATTTGACGGGTTTGTGCATTTAGGGTTTAGTTGCATGTTTTGGTTAAGATAGATGATGGGTTTTGTGTTTGGTTATTGTTTGGAGCTTGAATGATTGGATTTGAGTGTTGTGGAATGGATTTGGTAGTGTTTGGATTGGGTTGGTGAGGTGTACGAGCCACAAGAGGCACGTAAGAGCACTTTGTGTTGCGTCGTGACCCACTGGGTCATGGGTCCGAGTCGTGTCGATTTGGTAGCTTGTTGGTTGGTGTAGTTGAGGTTTGGGTGAGACGTGGAGCCAAAAAGCTTCTAGAGCTTGTTTGGTTCACGTGGTCTTGATCACGACCGTGTCATGACCATTAGGGTCATAACATTGGTTTCAGTATATTTGGTTGATTGATTGGTTGGCGAGATTGTTTTGAGTTGGTTTGGGATTGAATTGCTATATTGTGACTTTCACATTGGACTTGATATATATTGTTGACTTTGAGCTACGTCGGGCCACTTTGACTTTTTAGTCAATAGTTGACTCCGATAAAGCAGTAACATGGAGTTTAGTATAAATTGGACTATTGGTTGATTAAAAGCGAGAAGTTATGACTCGTGCTCGAGACTCGAAATGAATAACGATATGAGATTTATATTGGAATTTGACGAAATATATATGTAAACATGAAAATGCTAATAAACTATGAAATAGAAATAATAAACGGGCTTTTGTACCAAAAATGTCGATAACAAGTCTTATCTTGTTATTTACTATTTTTAAACGGAAACTAACGACTAAATTAGAAATGTTTTGTAATAAATAAGTAATTAATGTTTCGAGTACACGTTTATCAATAAATGTCAATTGTGGACATTTAATGTTAGTTTAAGTATTTAATTGCTTACGTTGTGTGCATGGGTTACGGATAACCTAGCATTAATAGTGTTTATCCACGCTGGTAGCGGACTTATTAGGTTGACGAATCTAATAAGAGCCCGCTAAATACGCTGGGTAACCTTATTAATGGGTGACTTATCCTTATGACTCGAGGTGAGTTTCAAAGCCCCACTTTTATCTACGCTTTAGCTACGTTTTGACCTATTTTGGGGTGAGAATCATACTTGTGTTTTGGACCGTTGAAACTATTTGGATTTGCTTATATGCTTGACTGCTTAGATATATGCGGTAGTTGTTGCCTTAGTCTAGGTTTAATTGTGCCTAACTAAGAATAGACTTCTACCCCGACCTAGTCCGGGTTGGCAATTGTTCTAGATTTTGCACGATAGTGCCGGACTAGAGTCGTGGGGCCCGAGTAATCCCTGGATGCGGATATAATTGGAGATCCGGGTAGATCGGTGTGAAACAGTACTTAGGTATCTAGGTCTTGCATAGCAAATCAACACTTATAGGTCCACTATGATTTTGTTGAACTTAAACCTATGAACTCACCAACAGTAGTCGACCTTTTAGCATGATTTCTCAAGTATTTGAGAGATGTTTGGATTGCTTGATCGGTGGAAGCTTGGCAAGAAGGCGGGTTCAAGGATCATTTATCACTCGATAAACTATGGGGACCTATTTTATTAAACTATGTTTTGGGCCTAATAATTACTCTTTTGGACTAAATGTTTTAAATGACTAAATTTGGGATTGGTTTGAATGTTAAATGACTATCTTTTTACTTTACTTGTGTGCGATAGCAATCCAATAGTAACGCCCCGAAAACTTGATTAAGTCTTCAGCTGTACCGAGATTTGGGGGTGTTACACTGTTTTAACAACTTATGGTACTCCTTGCAATTTATATTTCTTCCCATTCGCATAAAAATCATGAGCATCCCATTCCAATTTGCTTGTACCATGTTTATAGATGCTAGCCATTTGATTCCCAAAATAAGATCTGCTCCTCCAATGGAAAAGGAAAATAATCTTCTGTAATTTTCAACCCTGGTAATACCAAAGAAAGGTCTCGAAAAATCTGATTGCACTGAATTATTTGTCCATTCCTAATTTGAACTCCAAAAGAAGAAACTGTACGCACCTTCAATCCCATTCTTTTCACGAGTGATGCTGAGATGAAGTTGTGAGTTGAGCCACTATCGATCAGTATAATACTTTTTTGCCCTCAAGAGTTCCCTCAACCTTCATAGTTGTTCCAAAAGTCTTGGCAAGGATGACATGAAAAGATATTTCAGCCATGTCTTGCGGATTTATACATTCTTCATACCCATTCTCATCAGTTTCCACTTCTCTATCCGCTAGTTTCTCATTATCATTTGAAATTTCAAGCAACGAGAAAGTGGATGGTTTGGATCTATGTTGAGGTGCGAATTTCTCATTGCACCTAAAACAAACCCGTTTATCACGACAATTTTGTCTTTCGCTCTCCCAATTCTTAGGTCCCAAAGATGATGTATTTTGGGATATGGCAGGTGGGTTGTGCTGGTCACAAGAAGAAGTTGAGGAAAAATTCAGTTTGTTGTAACTAAATGCATTCATTACTCTCAGGTTGCTAGTCGGTGGATACTTAGCCTCAAACTATAGTGCCAAACTCACAGCCTTAAAAACATTTTTTGGCTTTTGAATTCGAGCGTCGATTTTAAGAAAGACTCCCAAACGACAATGATCGGGCCAGTCGTGAAATCGTGAGACTATTTTTTCAAATTCTTATCTATATTCTTGTACCGCCTCTGTTTGCTTAATGTTGTAAAGATGTTCATCTCGATTTTGAAATTCATTGGACCATAATTTTCATGTAAAATTTTTCCCAATTATTCCCAACAAAGATGATTAAGCTTAGACGATGATCCATGCAAAGAGATCGAGTGCATCACCCTCTTGGTACATGGAAGAAATTTCCACCTTTGCTTCATCGGGGAAAATATTTTTCCGCTTTTATGATCCAAAACCACGAGGTTCACCTCCCTAAAATTTGGAAATTCCATCTTGGTGAACGGTCTCCTTGTCGAGTTATCATACCAACCACTACTTTCCAAGTCATCATCCTCGTGACGAGATACAAAGGTGGTTTCTTTTGACTTACCCTCTTGGACCTGTTTCGCCAACTTGTGCCTTAAGAACTGCTACATAAGCGCAAGGGCATCAAGAGCATTGAGTTTGGAAGCAATGGAAGAAAATTGTTGTGCGAGGTTGTCGGGATTTTGTGTAGGTGAAGAAATGTGGTGTGGTTTGGTTTTCATTGTGACAAGTTGAATCTCCGTGTTCACCATTCGTGATCATGGACGGCCCTAATACCAAATGCTAGAACAAGGCTAACATAACATGTTGGTGATTTTGCATCACCAATATAATTTAAGTGTAGTGGATTGACTTAGTTGACCAATGTGTAATTGTGATAAAAGTTCAACAAGTCGGGTTGTGTGTAGTGCGACTTATATGACGTTATTATAGTTATCATTCGGGGCGAAGCCCGAATGACGGGGTCCGGGCGCTACTGTCAGGTGGTCCAAGGGCGACACATTACAACCAACCGTTGGTTTATTGGTCATATATACGATTTCTGGTTCAGTTTTCATAACTAACAAAACATATTCTCGTTTCAAAATCTGAGTTTTATCCGATTTAAGATTTCGATAGAACCATCGAAATACTTCAATCTGAATGTGTTAACACGACTCTCAGATTACTGTGATCCTATTTTTCTAACAAAGATTGAAGTATTTCAATCATGACGAATGGAAAATCTGTGAAGGATATGACGAGCAAGTTCGATAAGTTGGCAAAGTTTGAAGGGCAGGACTTTCGTCGCTGGCAAAAGAAGATGCACTTTCTTCTTACCACCCTGAAGGTTGTGTACGTTCTGAGTACACCCAGTCCCGAATGGGACGAGAATGAAAGTTTGGATACGACCAAGAAGAGGATGAAGTGAGAGAACGACGACTATATATGTCGTGGTCACATCGAACGTATGTCCGATTCCCTATTTGATATCTATCAAAACTCTGAATCTGCAAAAGCACTATGGGAGTCCCTTGAATCCAAATATATGGCAGAAGATGCTTCTAAAAAGAAGTTTCTTGGGAGTAATTTTATGAATCACAAGATGGTTGATACCAGGCTTGTCATCGAACAATATCATGAAATGTTAAGGATTCTGGGACAGTATACCCAACATAATTTTATGATGGATGAAGCCATATTGGTTGCAGTTATCATTGATAAACTGCCCCCTTCCTGGAGAGAATTCAAACATGGTTTGAAACATAAAAAGTGTTAGCCTTAACAGTTTTATTAGAAGTGATGGTCATTCACGTTTAGGAACTTTGTATCGTGTGTTAGATATCGTGATAGAATAGTCAACGGGCTTGTGGATTGGGCTAAGCTAATTGGTTAAACTTTAGGTATGATTAGCCGTATAAGCTTAAGTACCCCAAGCCCAATCCAAGTCCAACGAGGCCCATAGGAAAGCCTTTAGGTTTTCATGTATTCCACTATAAATACCCCTCAAATGGTCATTTGAGGGTGTGTTGAAAGTGTGTGTGTATTTTCTCTCAAGAAATATACAACTTTATTGTGTTTATCTTTATCTACACATACATGGTTTTGTATAAACATCAAGTCACCATTTCTTAATCTTTCCTTCTTTGTTTAAGCTTTACGTTTGTGTTTATGTTGAACGCTTTTCACGCCGTAGCGTGGTAAACGTGGTGATACTGTGTTTGGTAAGTGGGTTTGTGATAAGGTTGATATTTGTAAGGTCCTACAAAAGGAAGAGTTAAATTTGGTTCAACTCGTAGTCATCTACTAATTCGGAAAGATTAAGAAATCGAACTTGTTAATAATCCTAAAGGAAAGAACCAAATTGGATATTCTTCATTAACATGGTTAAAGGAGATGGAGCCAAAATTCTAAAACAATAAAACAAAAGAAAGTTCAAAAGTGGTGATGATAAATTGCCAACAAGAAGGGTGCATTGACTTGTCGGAAATGTAACTAGCCTGGTCATATGAAGAAGGATTGTCGCTCTAAAAAGGGAAATGATGGCGCTGGTCCAAGTGTGTCTAAGGATCCTGGAAAGCAACAAGGGTTATAACATATTGGATTTCATAAACACATCAAATAACACAATATGGTTCGAATATGAGTACGTTCTAGAGAGAGAAAGTGAAAGATGGGAGCCTTTCTAGAAAGAGAAAGTAAACAAAAGAAAGAAGGTTAGATTGAGTGAAGGTCCAACCTCTACCTGGGAGGTAGAGGTATTTATAGTTACATACTACACGCCCTCCTTCGGATCGTGAATCAAGCATACTGATGGGTAAAGACCCGTCCTTCCTCCACGGTGATACACTAAGCTAATCTATGCTAATAACTAACTAACTAGAACAAGAAGTAACGATATGTCTACGAGCTAACTTATGCTAGATTATATTTGGGGTGATCGACTCTTCACTATGGAATTTATAATTCCTAACAATCTCCCTAAGGGAGGTCACCCCATGTTTTACATTTCAATACTAGCATTCTATTTAATCTTCGGTCTTGAGCTCGAGGCTTTAATTCTTCAAGTTCAAGAATCTTTGTGCTTTAGCAATGACTCTTCATAGTCCGAATGATTTGTACTTTCAAGGAGGTCTTTGAACGATCCACATCATGATGATCTTCGAGCTTTATTTGAGATCGCCACCACAAAATCTTTGGATCACCCTTTGTTGTGTTGCCATCATGTGATGTTGTGACTTTTGGACCGACATGCTCACACTTTCGTGATCCCGACATCTTTCCATCGAGTAGCGAAGCTTTCTGGTTCATGATATTTGCGTAAACGTAGCGAAGCATAATATAAAAATATCGTAGTCGGGTTATGTAGATATGCACTAGTCATGATTTCTTCAATTAAGTGTGGATGCGTGAGCATGCGCTTTAGATTGACTTCTCAATTCGATCACCGCAACCGTCAAATGTACATGCAAACAATAGTTAGCGATAAATCACACGAAAGTGTCTTTGACCACTTTCGTTGAATTGAGGTACATGGCCCACTTCTTCGTTGATCAAGATTAGTAATCGCCTGTGATCGTATAATTCAAGAATCTCCTTGACAGGTTTCGCAGCTTGTAAGATATAGGATTTCACAAAACATCAAACCAAATCCATATGGGGCATACACTTTGTTTAGAGAGAAAGTTCTAGAGAGAAAGGGAAGAGAGTTAGGAACTATGTGAAACAAAGAAAATGGTATTGAGCTCAACCCTCTACCTTGGGAGGTAGAGGTACTTATAGTGTCTTACAATAAACGCCTCCTACGGCCGGGATCGTATATGGTGGGTAAAGACCCGTCCGTCCTCCACGGTTTTACTTAACTAACAAATTAAAACATAACTTGACTACGACTACGAGCTTTCTAACGAATACATATACTTGAGGTGACCGATACTTTAATGACCGAATTTTCTAATTCCTAACAATCTCCCCTAAGGAGGTCACCTCAATTTACACGTAATACAAACAGATATTACATTAAGATTGTTCTTGAATTCTTGTTTAAGTTCTTTGTCAGATAGCTCGTAGTCTTTGATTCTTCATGTTCCGATGTTTGGAAAATTCTAGTGGTGGTCTTTAACCGATCCACGAGATGATGAGTTTTGAGCCAACTTTGAGATCATCGCCAGCATAAATCGACTCTTCCATTGTGGTGTTGACATTATGTGATGTTGTGACAATTGACCGACATGCTCACATTCGGATCATGATTTCTTTTCATCGTAGTAGTGGAAGCTTTAGTTAATTCATGATATTTGCAGCAGTAGTAGCGAAGCATGGAGTGAGAATATCGTAGTCATTGATGCACTAATCATGATTTCTTTGGAAATGAATGTGTTGTGTGAGCATGCGGCTATGGATTGACCTCTCCATTCGATCACCACAAAATTCGAGCGCACTGCATTCAACAGCTAGCAATAAAGCGCATTAAAGTGTCTTAGACCACTTTCGTTGAATTGAGGTACACGCCCACTTGTTCCCCATTGATCAAGACAAGCATCGCCTGTGATCAAGTATAATTCAAGAATCTCCTTGACAGGTTTCACAAATGCTCTAGTTGTTCTCAAACCGGAATGTCTCAATGAATACAACACGGAGTGAGTGAACCAGCGAATTTTGAGATTCATTGATTGATGAAAAGAGAATTGAAAAACAATCGTGCACTGCTCAAAATAAAGTGTTTTTGCAATACAATGACGGTTTTTAAAGAAAATCAATTATCAATCATAAACACCTTTTTAATTTTGAAATATTAAGACACAGTCGATGTGCTAGAGAAAAGAACTTTTAAGCACAACGACCGGTTTTTCAAAGGTATCCGTCAATCCATAACTCGAACCAGATTGATTCAAAGTTTTGAATCGCCCCATTGTTTCGCTCAGTTGTCACATGGTTGATCTATTGATAGATCTCACATGCCACCTACCAAGAGCTTGTTTGATGTTGGCTCTAGAAGGCTTTCCATCTTTATTGTGAATATGTTTGCATATCACTCGATGTTCCGCAATACCACAAGGATAATGCGAGGACTCTAAAAGTATATTCTCTCTTTCCACATTGTGTGAAACAGAAAGTCTTCATTGATTGTGTCCTTAATGAGATTTATTGATGATCTCATGGATCTAGACTCAATAGTGCACATTTGGTTCCTATGCCGGAGACTAGGGAGAGGGTCTCCTTCTTCAATATCAACAATCTCTAAGAGACAGTTGATAGATTATGTCGGTTCCCCGTGAGAATGAAACAAGTCCTTTTAGGAGGAACTTGAGTAGCTTGAGAAGTTGTAGTGCAGTGCATCACTGGGTCCATGATGTCTTGTCTTCAATACCAGTGTTACCTTAGTAAACACCAAGAGCATATGTATTGAACCCAGATATCCGCCTAAGGTTGAATTATTGAGGCTATTTCTTTTCACCCTTTCTCATTTCATTTCTTTTTCATTCTTCAACCCTTCAAGCTTACCGAGACTTCATTACTAGAACCTTGTTGGGTTTATTCCAGCTTCTAGCTTTATCTCACCAAGACTCTTCCCATATTCTCATTTTCTCCTTTTTCATCATACCTAAGGACTTCTACACTATCTAGTGGATTGTCCTCGGTAGATCCCTCCTATCAAGGGGATCGGGAACGAATACCTAACCTAACCATCCTTATAACACCATGCATAAAATAAATTGGTCGGTCTTTTGGTATTGTTCATCACCATTGGAACCAATTGAAAATCAATCCAAGTACTTGTGAATTGTTTTTGATATTTTAGAAAACGGCCCCTCAACATGAATAGTATATGTTTGAAATCTTTTGGCACATGGAGGCAAGAGGAAGAATTCACTTTTGATAAATATTTTCTAAAAATATCGACATCACTTTCCGATCAAAATCGGTGATTTTTTGGGTAAAGGGAGTAATCCCGCACCGTAAATATATTAACCAAATAAATGTTTAAGTACAATGTATATGAGTGAGATCCCATATATCGACCCGCTATATAAGCATAGAGCTTACATAACAAGATACTTCCAATTATCTAAACAAGAAACAAAACACTACTCAAATGATAACATATGACACAACGAAAGAAGATTATTTCCTAGGACCTTGAAACGTTGTGCCATACATGGCATTAAAGGCATCCAAATTCCGTGAAGATCACGAACCTGCTTCGCATAGTCATCAAGTCATATTCATCATACTCATCTTCATACCCTTGGCCACCACCAAATATATTAGCAGACTCATCAAATGGGTTAGCAACAACCTCATCTTCGTAATCGACACCTCAATCTCTCCTACTTTAGAAAAGGGTTAGCTCTCTTAGTAGAAGAGGTAGACGGAATAGGTTGACCATCATCATCCACAAGAGTAGCTTTCCCAGCAATAAGTAGTTTTTCAATCTTACCAATTTTCTCAACAATGGGAGTAGAACCAACATCCATTGTTCCCATTGAATCACTCACAAGCGGAACATGTGATGTAGAACCAGTCTTATTTAACACATCCTCATTAAACTCCATTGTACGACCCTTATCCACATATGCTTCCTTAGAACAACCAGTAGAATCCCAATCATCGCCTCCTCATTAACCTCCTCAAGATAGAATCAACCACGTGACTTTGAATGCCCATGTCCTCATGCACCTCAAGTGTCCCAAAAGAGTTAGAAGTAGTAAGAGTACCTATAGCATTAACAAAGAGTAACGTCGACGCCTTCTTCTTTGGGATATAAACCGCTTCCTAGGAGCAAATTTAGGACCCTTACCCATATTAATACCGCTAGACAACTTCGGACCTTGGGGTTTGGCTTTCCGATTCGCACCACCTTAAACCATCATCATTCACATCCAAGTTCGAGGTGTGAGCATCAAGATGATGCTCCTTAGAGACTTAGGACAACAAGCATTATCATGCCCAAACACTTTACATTCCATGCAATGCGGAGGTTTCATTCATATTCAACCTTGATACTAGCCGTCAGAAACCACTATCATCCTTCTTAGGGATAGCCATAGTTACCACATGTTTAAGATCGCCCGATGATAACTCAACAAGAGCACGAGCAAAACTAATATGACCCCATGAGTCAACGCACATGGAGCTAGTGAATGCATCTAACATGATCGGCTTACCCACCGAGTAGCAATAAGGCTCAACCCGCCTTCCGAATATGCAAGTAATGGCACATTATGCAATTTAATTCACAGTGCACTTTGGTAACCTCACTTTTGGACAATAGCACGTCAGAGTCCATTTAGTGAGAATGATAGGAGAATTACTAATTATCCAAGGTCCTCGTTGAAGAACATTCTCAACACCCTCTTTAGAATCAAATTTAAAGAGAAATACACCATCATCATTCTTCATAAGTTTCTTTAAACCAAACTTACCCCATGTATTGGTGACATAATTCTTGACCAACTGAATGCAATATTCTTGCCGACAAAGAAGCCAACAAGAGTATTATCATAGCGGTTAAACACACCTCCATAGCAGCCTTTAGGAAGAACTCAGATCATGATTAACAATTCGATTCTCATTCACCAAAGAACGGAAGTTAACTTTCGAGATACACGCTCCGAGTTTAACACATTAGCAAACGACCTCACTTCATTGTGTATACTATCACCACATTAAGACCGTAAGTAGAAGCATTCTTCCCATCCATCAAGCATTAAGATCAAGTAACAGATGATTAGTACCATACAATTGGGATTGCATAGCCACATCAAAACTCGATGAGGAGTATTTGCGTAATAAACTTTAGTACCATTAATACCACTCGAGTTTTTCACATCAAGATGAAGCCATCTTAGCAATATCATCATCAATTTTATTCATTGTCGCATCAAATTTCGATGCGCATTAGCAATCAACCGCCCACATTAGGTCGTTTTGAAACATTAGAGGCCAATCGTAAGGTGTATAACATGACTAGGGCTTGAATCATGAAACCGGCTCCACTTGTCCATCAAGACCAACAAGAGGTGTACCTTTGTCGGCCGCAAAGAAACAATCGTAATCCATACCACCAATAGAATCCATATCACCAATAGTACCATTAGTACTCTTACTTTCTTGGCCGAGTCACCAACAACGAACTCGATGATCCCTCCTTATTCTCGCCACTCTTCCCACCACCAAGCACTCTTTAAGAACCTTTTTCCATCTCTAGAAACCCACGAACACCACAAATTTTCTCAATCAGCAGACAAAACCAAGTACAATAGCAAAGATGCACAAACCCAGACAGTAAGAAAACCCTAACTTAACGTTAGGTTTTAAGCTTAATAGAATGCGAATTAAACCATACAGAGTTAACGATCATTAAATATCATGAATAGAATTACCATGCACAAAGGACGACAATGATAAATAAAGACGACAATCGACCCACTATTAATGATCAAAATTCCAAGCAATAATAAGAGAGCCCTATACCAACCAATTAATTTAACCGATCCACAATAAAATTGACCAATAGATGATAAGGATCCAGTAATTGACAGTATAGGGATAGAGAAACAATGAATCAAACGAATAAAATTGGTGAAGCAATTAAAAAACGATCGTCATTATCGCCGCTAGAGAGAGTATTTTAGGGTTTTTTAATAATGTTAGAAATGATCCTCAAAATCAGTGATTCACATACACTTAAAGATATTTTGGGAAAGAATGTGGTTTTCAATAAAACTCGCTCCCTCAATATGTGCATTTAGATTTGAAAGAGTTTTGCACAAATTAGGAAAACCCGCACTTTGGAACAAATTAATCACGCTTTCAATACTTTTGGTTTAAAATAGATGCTCCCCTTAACATGTGCATGGAAAATTTGAAATCGTTTGCACATGAACGGAGTAGAGTTTGCTAAACACTTATAAAACCAATTGTCAAGTTATCGCTTAAATCCAATTTTAAGTCACAAATTCTCCTCGATCACAATTTTCAAATCCTTATAGAGAATAGTGACTTGCTTTTGAAAACATTTTAACCGATAAGGATCGGATTTTCGACTTTAAACTTCATTGTATAAGCATGCATGTGTATCTTTTGAAAACATAACATTTGCAAAGGTTTTGAATCAATTGTATAAAACATTGTTCTTTTGATTATCCAAAAGTAAACCTTGCTCATTTACGTGCAATTGTTTGAAAAATAACCTTTTGATTTGATTGAAATCATTCTCCTTCTCAATCAATGACACAAGTTGTTGATTGAGAGATAGAGATTTTGATAGATGATAAGCTCGATGATTTTCAAAAATAATGAGTACGAGGCATTTTCAAAGCAATTTTGTTTTCATTAGATGACAAATATTTTCGTAAGAATCATTAGATGGAAAAATATTTTGAAAGAAAACATTTGTCTTTTTGGTGTCAAATATTTGTTTTAAGACCGTAGCATGAGATTTGAAAATAAGATTAAGCATGGCTCGTTCTTTACTTTTTAAAACGGTTATCATCTCGAAATGACAATAAACCACCATTTTTCTCCGCCTCATTTTTTTTTTCTTTTTTAAAGTAATTTTATTTACATTCAAGAACATCTAAAACCCGTGACATTCTTTGAAGGTCAACACAAAGTCCGTAGATGATATCGAATAATAATAATAAAAAACATGACAAAATAACAATAATTTTGAGATTTTCAAGATTTTCTAATTTTTTTTGAAAATTTTATAATTTTCTATTTTTCTTTTTGGTTTTGAAATTTTGTATTTTTCTTTTAAATAAATATATACAAGAGATAGATGAAGAAAACCATTTACTCCTCGCCTTCCTCTTGAAGACGTTTGAGTGTTTCCGGTTGTAGGCTTTTAGACCAAGTCGTGGAAGGATAAACTCAAAACGCTCTTTAGGAAGAGCTTTGTGAAGATGTCTCGCTAACCGGTATTCAAATCCTTACAAAATAGAGTTCCACCACACCTTTTTCCACTTGTTCCCGAATGAAATGATGTCGAATGTCAATGTGCTTTGCTCTTGAATGTTGAACGTTGTTGCGGAGAGAGCAATGGCACTTTTGTTATCACAATACAGAGGGATTTTGTTGAATTCAAAGCCATCGCCGATAATTAGATCTCATCCATAGGATTTGAGCACAACAAGATGACATGGCTATGTATTCAGCCTCAGAGGATATAGAAGTTCTCATTTGTTTCTTTGAAGACCACTCACAAGCTTATCACCCAAAAATTGAGAACCTCCGATGTACTTCGACGTATCTTGACACTGCATGGTCTCAGATCCGCATATGTCGTTAGTGACATACCGGTGTCCTTCTGTAGCAAAGTCCCATGTTGATGGTTCCTTGACATACCGAAGACCCGCTTAACCGCTTCAAGGTGCTTTTGGTAGGCTTAGCCTCGATATCTAGCACACATGCATACAACGAATGTAATATCGTAAGGTACATCGTGATCCAATCATACTGATATTTCGCTTGATCTACCATGATCCCCGAGTGGTCCTCATCCATTTTGGCACGCTCCACCATGGAGTGTCAACGTGTCACAAGTGTCAAATCCAAATTTCTTTAAAATTTCATTAGCATATTTAGATTGATTAATAAAATGCCTCCGGACTCGTGAAATTTGTAATCCCAAGAAAATGATATTTGTCCCATCATTGACATTTGAAATTTGGAGCCCATCTCCACGTAAAAATGGTCACATCATTGGGGTCACGAGGCAAAATAATATCATCAACATAGATTTGAACGTGAATTAAATGTTTTCCTTACTTTCGTGAACAATGTCGGATCAATCGCTTCCTTTGTCAATCCAAGAGATAGAAGAAAGTTTGATAGCGCTTCATACCATGCCTTGAGCTTGCTTCAAGCCGCATAAAGCCTTCTTAAAGCGATAGACATGAGTAGGATGCTCTAGATTCACAAAACCTTTCGGTTGGCCGACGATACGACTTATTTAAGATCTCCGTTAAGAAAATCCGCCTTTACATCCATCCGATAGACAATCATATTCTTACTTGCAAGATTAGCCAGAAGATTCGATTGCCTCGATGCGCGCCATCGAGCAAATGATTCTTCAAAGTCAATACCTTCCTCTCGACGGTATCCTTTTGCAACCAATCTAGCCTTGTTCTTTAATACATCGCCATGCTCATCAAGTTTTACTTTGAAGATCCACTTTAGAGCAATGATCATAGCACGCTCAGAGCAAGTACTAATTCCCATACATTTAGTCGATCAAACTCATGAATTTCTTCTTGTATGGCATTGAACCAATTGCCTTCATTCATAGCGCTTTAACATCTTTGGTTCGACCTTGGATAGTACGGAGTCAAGAAGCACCATAAGGCATCGCTGTGAGTTGTTTCATGAGTGGATATCGGACGAGAGGGATTTCCAATGATGTTGTCCAATGGATGATCATGTGTCAATTTTCTAAGGTGTTCGTGTGGTTGTAGATGAGGAACTCAAGTAGCAGAGTCGATTTCTCCCGATGATGGTTCCGGAGAAAATATGTTCTCAAAGGGGCATCTTCGAGTAGCAAAGGGATTATCTTCATTATCGATGCTAGAAATAATTCCATGATGTACACTTGATGATTGATGATTTGTAGATGAGACAGAGTGATCGCAGCAGCGCTTGTTGACTTAATGACATAGAAACCAAGGATTAACTTCATTGATAGGGATAGGAGCACTGCTGATGGATTTGATGATCATTAGCAATTGGCTCATAGTGCTCATCAAACATTGGATCAAACAATTTCTTCAAATCATCTTCAAGGAGGTACATAAGGAGTCATGGCGAAGAATCGTGTACAAGAGTAGAACCGATGGGACTACTTGATGATGCGGTCCGAACTGGGTTGCCTCGGAGCCATTGGACCGTCACCATCGAACTTAACGTGATTTGTTTCCATGATATTTCGTGTTCTTTTGTTGTAGATTTGGTATCCTTTTCGCTTGGTGGATATCCTACAAAGACTCCAATGTCCGCTTTAGCTTTAAGTTTGCCTAAGTCTTGGCCCTCATTAGTTGGATAACACAATGCACCAAACACACGAAGGAATGAGAGATTAGGTTTCGATTGTGGACAAGTTCATATGGAGTTGTTCCATGAGCAGTGTGAATTACGGATCGATTTTGAGTGTAGCATGCAAGGGCAATGGCTTCACCTTCAGAAACATTGGAACCTTTGAGTAAATCAAGATTGTTCTTGCGGCTTCCACAAGAGTTCGATTTCGTCTTTCAACTACACCGCTCGCTGAGGAGTTCGTGGAACACTTCTTTGATGACCGATTCCAACACTTTCATAAAACTCACTAAGTTCTTTATCGACAAACCCGGCCCATTGTCTGCTCGGATGATTTTGACAGCTTTATTAAGTCGAACCTCAAATGCTTGATACGCTTAATGATGATATCCGAGTTTCATCCTTTGTCCTTAAGAACTTAACCCAAGTAAATCGAGAGTAATCATCAACCACAACTATCACATATTTCTTCCCAAAATATTCTCGCACTCTTATGGGTCCACATAAATCCATGTGAATGGTATGAAGAACTTCCATAACTAAGTTTGTAGGTTTGGGTTTCAGGGCATACTTGATTTTTCTAATTGGCATGCCGAACAAAGATGATCCTTTTCATACTTAAGTCTCGTAAGCCCATAACTAAGTCCTTTATGGAGAGATCATTTATGGTGCCAAAGTTCAAGTGATTAAGACGACGATGCCATAACCATGACTTTGTTTTCAAGCCTTTGCCAACAAGCAAATTGGAGAAGACTTCATCATATCTTCGATAGAGATGGTGTATAGGTTTGAACCACGTGTTCCTCTTAAAATTTCTCTACCATCAAGTTCTCTAACTAAACAAGTATAGTTTCAAGGCCACTTCTAGATCGTAATCACGTAATCGACCGACGAGAATAAGTTATGACCAAGACCTTCAACGTAATATACCCCGGAGATAACACTATCACCAACAAAATAGTCTCCATAACCCATAATTGCACCGAAATGATCGCTCCCGAATCTAACCATCCCGATGAATTTACTCACGGTTCATGAGTCATGACCGGTCTCTAGTTATATGCTTGGAACAACTCCGAGTCCGTGTACCATAGAACGATTTGAACGATCCGCAATTGAACACAAACAAGAATGGATAATCGGATAATTGGGATTCCCATGCAATAATGGGTTCCATTTGGTTAGTAATGATGATTGGAACATCCACATCAAGTAGAAACAATGGAATCATCGTGATAGATGCAATGCTAGTGTCCGTATTAGACCTATTCAAAGTATGTTCACTTTAAAGGAATAGTTCTACTAGTAGGCATCCATTTCCTAATGGGCATTGATCTAGATAGTTTAGGCACATCTCATTAAGATTGAATTTATGCCGAGGGTATCCACCGATAACCTATGTTACTAAATTTCCTTCCTGGGTTTCCAATTGACAACGCCAAATTGTGCATGTTTTAGTAGCGTTATCCGTGCTTTTATGTGTGTTATTTGGCTATAATCATATGATTTTGTTACTTAATCGCATAAAAGTGTGTTTGCTAGTTCATTTGTAGCCAAGTACAGAAAGTGGAGAAAAGGCGAAAAGAAGTAAATACGAAGATTTCTCCATATATGAAGAATTCGACAAAAGCAAGACTTGTGGAGTATATTCAAGAAGATAAAGTTATCTAGATGGTGGTCCAAAGACTCAAGAATAAGGTTCAAGAAGGAAAACGAGAAAGAAATGAAGAAAAAAGTTAAAACGAAGACATATTGGAAGACTCGTTGTTCTCGACACACCTTCATCATTTTGGCCATAACTTTTGCATACGGACTCGTTTGACCCCCGGTTCATGGCCACGGAAAGCTAAGAGAAATATCTACAACTTTGGTTTTTGTCATTTTCTGCCAACTTGCTCCAACCGTTCGGTCGAGCCCCGCAACCGGATCCGGTTGGAGAATGGTCAAGTAGACCAACCGATCCGGTTGGAGCCCAACCGATCCGGTTGGAGCCCAACCGATTCGGTTGGGAGGCCTGGTACAGCCATTTCTTCATCACTAAGGTTCCAAACTTGTTCCAAACGATTCTAGGTCATTCCCACTCAGTTTCTAGTCCCTTCCAAACTCCTTGGAGGCCAAGTTCAACATTTAATACCCCTAAGCCTTGGAAGTAGTATAAATAGAGGCCTTTGCAACCTCATTTCATGCACCACAACTTGAGAGATCTTCTCTTACACCTATCTTACCACCACTACTCTCTCTCAAAGCATAAATTCGTCCATTAAGTTCCGTGAAACCTTGAGGTCCAAGAAGTCATCATTTGGAGGTCAAACCATAAAGAAGTCATCACCAATACTTGAGGCATCATTACTACATCATTTGTAATCTTATTTCAATCATTGTAAGACCTTTAATCATGTTTTCTAATGTTCAAAGTTTTGAGTTTATGTTTATGTTTGCCATTAGTGGCTAGTTTCTTTATGCACTTGCTTAAATGATATTGATTATCGTATGATTAGTTTATGATTGTGTTAACATGTTTTAATTCAATTTCAAGTTGATTCTAAGATCCAATTGTGCTAAAGTTTCATAGTGGCATTTGTTAATCAAGTTTGACTAGTTGATAGTAATCGTAGAGGTCTAAAGAACTTATTGTTATTCAACTAGTTATAATCATTTTGTCTATGGATGATTGTTTTACCCATTATTCTTGGTTAAACAAAGAAACTAAAGTATGGTTGTAATAAGAACGCTTTTGATTATCAAGTTGGATTGATTGGAAACATCTAAAAGGTCATAAGATTAGTTGTTTACAATCAATTGTAACCTTTTGTCTATAATCGGTTACCTTTTGTATTGACCATTTCTTAAGCAAATTTGATAAGACAAACGGATGTTTTTGTGTTTAAGTTTATGAAAGTAAACTTATGAAACTTGAATTGATCTTGAATTGATTGGTTAGACTTAATGCTTGTTTTTATAAACTAAACTCTTGATCAAAGTTTAACTTGTAAGAACAATAGATTAGTACACCAACTAATTATCATAACCAACATGTTAAGAATAGGTTAACACAATCATACTAATCAAGGATAAGAAACTAGTTTAAGCAAGTGTAGTTTTAATCTTATTGAATTCCCTTAATCATTATTTTCGTGTTACTTGTTGCTTATATGGTATTTGGGGACGGACAACCATTTACCACTTTCATGTTACTTGCTATTACATAGATTCTTCACAATTGAAAACACCCAAATCCTAGTGAACGACCTCGGCTTACCAACCAAAACTAACTACATACGAAAGGGTAATACTTGCCCGTGTGTTCTTAGCTTAATTTGGTAATCCTTGTTATAAATTTAAAACTAGTAGTCGCGAGACACATCAAGTTTTTGGCGCCATTGCCGAGGATCTGTTTTTGTTTTTGTGTGCTTCGAATCTGTGTTCAAATCATTCCCCAGTTGAGCCGTCTTTGCTTGCGAAAAAAAAAAAATTCTCCCCAGTTCGTCCAGCCGATCGGTACGTCCCCGTAACCGATTCGGCTAGACATCGAAACCAAATCCAACCGGATCGGCTGGAATCCAAGCCGATCGGTTTAACCATTCTATCAAAATTAAAAAAATTTGTGTTTTCCTTGTTTGTTTGTTTGGTAGATTATATATAAAAAATTCTCGAAAGTAAGGCTCACCCATTGGAAACAAACTGTGTGAGAGGTATAAGCGGGTCTCCCCGATTCCCTAAAGAAGTTTGGTTTTAATATGCTCATACGACCGCTTCTCCGCTTCTTTGCAAGCTTCCATGGAGCTACCGAGAACACTTGGAAAAAAAGGGTCTTAGAGTTATTTAGTTTATTTCTTTCAAGTCATTTTCTCGAAAAAATAAAATAAAAAATTCAAAAGATTTTTCTTCATGTTCGCTTTTCATTATTTTTATCTTTTATTTTTATTTTAAAATATTTTGTGAAACGCTTTGGGTTTTTATAAACTCACACTCTTGGAGTGATCAACTCGTTAGTCCACTCTACGAGCTTAAACGTCAAATCAAAGAGAGGATCAAACCCGAACCTTATCCGAAACCACCATTCATCGAGGAACTCTTTGTCGTTATCGACATATTCGAAGAGAAAGTCAAACCTCCACCCGATTCCCCAACCATAATCGTCATTGATCCCGATGACCAACTCATTTGGTCAAGCACTAGGACCGTTGCACCAACACCTAGTTCCGCTATTATTCAACGCCCTTCTCCCAACCATTTCCATATCAAGGGTGCCCACATGCAAATGATTCGGGAGAATCAATTTGATGGGAGAATCCAGTCCGATCCTCACCGACACATAGCCGATTTTCTTGAGATTAGTAGCCTATTCCAATATGGTGAAAATCAAGAGGAAGTGGTTAAATTGAGGACTTTTCCTTTCTCATTAACCGGAGAAGCCAAGACTTGGTTGAATGAATTAAATGAAGGAACGATTACTACGTGGGAAGAGATGAGAGAAGCTTTTATTAGCCGATACTTTTCTCCTGCTAAGTTTAAACATCTCCTAAATGACATTCACAACTTTCACCAAATCGATCCCGAACTCTCGTTGACGCTGGGTCAGTATGAAAGATATGCTTCGACTTGTCATGGACACGGTCTAACCAAAGGAGCGATAATTCAAACATTCTATCACGGTTTAGACGATCCAACTCGAGGAAATCTCGACGGGAGGAATCTTCCTCTACAAAACTCCAAACGAAGCTTTCAAAATCCTCGAGGACAAGGTCGATCTCTCGGAAAATTCTATGATCGACTCCAATCCAAAAGCCGTTGTTTCACGGTGGAAGCAACATCAATACCGATCATGCCTCATTGATCGAGAAATTTGAAGCTCTCTCCACAAACATCGATGCCCAATTCATAAGCGTGCACGGAGAGATGATGGAACCGCAAATAATCACCACGATGCGAGGGATGACACGCGATGTGTGATCCCATGGAAGCGAACCACGCCCAACATGATGGATATCACCAAGGATATCACAACCAAAATTCCGTAAATTGCATCTTTCCATACCACAACCCAACCCAAAACTATTCTCGATATCGCCCACATCCATCACAACATTTCTATACACCTAAAACCTCACCGAGGAGATGATGAGAGAGGATGGTTAGTCAAACGAAGCCAATGAGGATATGACGAACCCGTTGGTTGAATTGGAACGAAAGTCGATCAAGGAAGAAGGAACCAACAAGCGATAATCCAAGACTTGGAGAGGCGTAGAAAGATTAAGCGAGGAGCAGGAAGTCCATCATGCTGAATCTCTTCCTTACACCACGATTCCAACTCGAGACATGAATTTGTCTACACACCACCCTCAATTCAAACGAGAACGATAAGGGTGAGGTTGAATTTATCAAGAGGACGAGACCGAGCATATTCCAACCATGCCAACCAACCAAATCATGTCTAACTCACCAACCGTGACACCTTTTCTTGAGGATTGCACCATGCATATCCCAACCACTCAATTACAAATTTCAACACCATGTTGGTGATAAGAAGTTCAACAAAACCAAGTGGCAACCGGAATGGAGAAATAGAAAGAAAGATAGACAAATGGTCTGAGCCACAAAATCCAGCTTTTTAAATCAAAATGGTAGGACTAACCCACCTCCTACAACTCACCTTGAGAATGTGGATGCAATATTCACTGGGAGTGGAAAGCCCAATGACCCTTTGAAAATCAAAAGATCCGCCACCGTCCTCATTTCTAATGAAACCGACCAAATGTTCAAAATAACGAAGAAGGAATATCACATGGTCAAACCAAAAGAATCAAATGTATCTCCATCGCCAGGAGTACAAACCAAAGATCCCATACCTCAACGCTTAAGAACCGAAATTCCCATTTGAATCATATTGTCAAAGTATCGTAACCCGGGAAGAGTCTAGCTAATGACTCATTAATAAATTAAGCGATCTCGGGAGGCAACCTGTGCTTTTAATTGTTTGTTTGTTTTAAATAAACATGTACACCCTTTTGCAAAATTCTTTTCAAAACTTGAAAATATTAAGTGTGGGGTGTTACATGCTAATAATATCTATTATTGTGTGCATTTTGTTTGTTTTATTTTGTTTGAATAATTTCAAAGTGATGGAGGAGGATGCTTGGATTTGAAATCGATTGTTCTCACAAGCTTATGCGTAGCATTTTATCATATGGATTTCAACCGCGATTTCTTCGCCCGGAAGGTTTTGTTTCTCATAACTTGTTTATTTTATTTTCCTATTTTACATGCTTTGAAGTTTTATTTTTCATTGAGGACTTTGCTTAACTTAAGCGGGGGAAGTATTATTGTGAAAAGTGAAACTTGTTTTTAAATTCCAAATTTTTGGGCCAATATTTAAATTTTGTGAACTTGTTCGCCTTGTGATCTAGTTGTTTTCACGCTTATAGGATAATATATTAGAATAACTCGATCAACCCACTCGTGAAATCACTAAATTTTGAAAACTTGAGATGTGTCCCAATTAATATTGCAATCCATTCTGGGATCGATGACATTTGCTAGCACATATTATAGCCCTTTCCACTAAAATTGTGAGGATTTGAGCCTATTTCTTATATAGCATACATCTTTTATGCTTGAATATTTTGGTATGAGTGTGCCGGTGATTTTCATTTATTCTAGAACTTGTACTTGTAAATCATTACCAGACTGCAGTAAGATCACATTCGTGTGATATAAGTGTATTCGTGTGATAAAGAGGCACCTTAGGAATAAAACCAAATGGTCTTTCGTTTACATCTAATGATATATTAGCTAACCATATCGGTTAGTTAACCATCTTTATATGGACCCATTTGTTAGCGCTCATCTTTAGCGCTAGATACCCTTAGTTACACCCTCCGAGCCATTCCTTTCTTTTTGTTGCATCCAGAAAAATACAAAAATATTTTACACTTTAAACCTTAGCCTACCCCTTGTCAATGTCTAAATGGTTGCTTGCTAGTTGCTTGGTATGATTGGATTATTTTTTATGATTATGAGTTAGCCACACTTTGCCATTCGTGTGTGCCATTCCGACGAAGATGAAGGTGCGCAACTTCATATTTGTATTTTTGTGGTGTGTGCTTATACAAAGTGTGGGGGAGATGTGATGTAAGAAAGAAGGATATGATAAAAAAAAGGTTATGAAAAAAAAAATGTAAAAAAAAAGGAATAAGTCATCCAAAAAAAAAGATATGTGATGACAATGATGAAGTATGTTTTGAGATATCGATTAGCCAATGTGCTAAGACGTGATATTATATATTTGGTGATCGATATTTGAAGAAGAAAAGATTGTAACTATAATCATTTACGGGTTTGCGGATTGTTCGGTGACTAGCAACATGGGTATTAGACTTGACTTTATTTTTCTTTTAACACCAATTTCATAAATATTCCCATGCCTTATCCATACCCTTAATCACCCGAAGCTCGTCGTTATAACCCAAATAAAACCTCTTTAGATGTTTATACTTGGTGCTTACGCCACGCCGGTGGAGTTTTGTTTCTGTACATGCCTATGGTAATATTTAGATCATGACCGAGCAATATGAGTGTACTATTCCTTAATACTATCCATCACTAAATAAATTGAGTGTTGAGTGAATTATACATCTGTTTTATTCGTGAGGTGCTAAGCCATGTTATCAACCGAGAAAATCCATAGGGTATTGTCAAACATCTCGATTTTTCATCGCTTAAAGCTTAAAACGATGAGTCTTATCTCGTACTTGTACTTGGTAGATTTGCATCACATTTTTCTAATCATCTTTCATGCACCATGTGGATTTATTTTCTTAATTTCTAGATTTGCTTGAGGGCAAGCAAAACCTTAAGTGGGGGAGTTTATGCCATTTTCGCTTATTTTGAGTCTTTTATATATATATAAAAAGGTAAAAAATAGAAAAAAAGCCAAAAGATTATAATTTTTATTTTTCTTTTCGCTTTGTCCTTTAGGTTTGTCTTTTAATTTTTCTTTTCTTAGATTTGCTTAAGGGCAAGCAAAGTTTAAGTGGGGAATTTGATAACGCACAAATTGTGCATGTTTTGAGGTCAAACCTTGAGGTCCAAGAAGTCATCATTTGAGGTCAAACCATCAAGAAGTCATCACCAAGATTGAGGCATCATTACTACATCATTTGTAATCTCATTTCAATCATTGTAAGACCTTTAATCATGTTTTCTAATGTTCAAAGTTCGAGTTTATGTTTATGTTTGCTATGAGTGGCTAGTTTCTTTATGCACTTGCTTAAATGATGTTGATTATCGATGATTAGTTTATGATTGTGTTAACATGTTTTAATTCAATTTCAAGTTGATTCTAAGATCCAATTGTGCTAAAGTTTCATAGTGGCATTTGTTAATCAAGTTTGACTAGTTGATAGTAATTGTAGAGGTCGAAAGAACTTATTGTTATTCAACTAGTTATAATCATTTTATCTATGGATGATTGTTTTACCCATTATTCTTGGTTAAACAAAGAAACTAAAGTGTGGTTGTAATAAGAATGCTTTTGATTATCAAGTTGGATTGATTGGAAACATCTAAAAGGTCGTAAGATTAGTTGTTTACAATCAATTGTAACCTTTGTCTATAATCGGTTACCTTTGTATTGACCATTTCTTAAGCAAATTTGATAAGACAAACGGATGTTTTTGTGTTTAAGTTTATGAAAGTAAACTTATGAAATTTGAATTGATCTTGAATTAATTGGTTAGACTTAATGCTTGTTTTTATAAACTAAACTCTTGATCAAAGTTTAACTTGTAAGAACAATAGATTAGTACACCAACTAATTATCATAACCAACATGTTAAGAAGAGGTTAACACAATCATACTAATCAAGGATAAGAAACTAGTTTAAGCAAGTGTAGTTTTAATCTTATTGAATTCCCTTAATCATTATTTTCGTGTTACTTGTTGCTTATATGGTATTTTGGGACGTGACAACCATTTACCACTTTCATGTTACTTGCTATTACATAGATTCTTCACAATTGAAAACACCCAAATCCTAGTGAACGACCTCGCTTACCAACCAAAACTAACTACATACTGAAAGGGTCATACTTGCCCGTGTGTTCTTAGCTTAATTCGGTAATCCTTGTTAAAAATTTAAAACTAGTAGTCATGAGACACATCACCAATGTTTACTAACCTTCTTCCGCCATTGCTTTATAGCCTTCTTACCTTGATTTTTGCATTAACTATCTTATCGTGGCATTTAACATCATTAATCAAATCATTCACACCACATTCATGATTAGTAATGTAAACCAAGCAATCATCATTACAAGTTTTGTCAAAAGTAGCGTAATCAATTAATTACAAAGACGCTTATAGCTAATACTAGAATCAACACGCTTTCTTTTATTCAACTCAAACTTAATGTTCCTAGGTGATATTCTACTTTCTTCCATTGCACATTCTTAGCTTGCGAGGTCTTATCTTGCATTGTATTGCCTCGGAGGCTTTGACCGCTTGCTTTTGTGTCACCGACACTCAGTAGAGGGAATTATGGGAACATTAGTTGGTTGGTCTTTTTGCATTCTCGAACTAGAAGTGCGGATCCGAACTAATCAAGGCACTCTAGAGTTTACTTTCTTAATACTGGGCATAGAATGGGATGCATACTTGGCACTAGGTCCCTTTACAATTCTCAATTTCCTTTTGGTCATTTCTCATACTCCATATTCATCATTTCATAACGGTTCATTCATGATTTTGCATTTCACATTATATTCATCGTAAATTTCATATTAAATAAACGTTATCGCGTAAGTTATTATTTTGAACATTTAATCCGATACTTCCAAAACTATCCCGATATATTTTTATACTTACATTTAGTTTATAAAATAATATTTTGAGTTTACCTAGTGTTTTAAATTTATTTGGTATATAAATCGTTAAATTTATATTATTACGACACTTTTCTTAAAAACTACGCGATAATTACTATATCACTCAAATTTTACAAGAATTATATTTTACAATTTTTATGATCTCATTATACTCTACTTTGATCTATTAAAATTACTTTTACCTAAAACTACCTTAAAAACACTAATGTATATACAAAGTTACAATTTACCTCAACTTACTTTCTTATTTACTTACACAATATTATACACAATAAAAGAAAAAAAAAAAAAAAATATTTGGTGAAATCCTTCCCCTTGGCGACCAAGGGGGTAGGCATTAATTGATTGGTGGAAAATGTTACTTACATAGCTAGACTTATACACAACCTTCATTTCACACTTCATTCATTTTCAATCATTCAAGAAGTTAAGAAAAGTTTTCTCTTTGTTCTTCCTCCCATGAACCGCCATCCTAATGGTGCAAGGAGATTTCATCAAAGTTTTTCCAAGATCAAGTTAAAACAATCTAGTTTACACTCTTGTTTAGGTTTTGAAATAAAACCTAGGGTGTTTAGGTTTAATCCTTTGTTCTAATCACCTCATCATAGTAGCTTGTAAGCATATTACTTTCATTTACATCTTTCATTTTCATTTCATATTTATTTCTTCATTTTCTTGTACAAGCATGCAAGACTTATTGCTATTTATACCATTTTACATTGATTTTAGAGTTTATATATAAAAGTCATCCTATAATTATTCCCTTGTTATATATTGGTCTTGATGATGTTTAGGAACCCATGACACCCTAAGAAGGTGTATGGTAGGATTAGAATAGCTTTGGAGTTGATTTGAAGGGATTGGAATAGGTTTAGTACGAGAAAACTATTTTCGACAAATATATAAAGTGGTCTGATCTTGTTTTGTTTTTCTGGAAAATCCGACAGTAGACATGAGTTTTGGCCTAGATATTTAGAAAATATACTTTAAAACGAATCCGTGGCAGCTTGAACGGATTAAAACGGAGTTATAACGAAGAAGTTATGAATTTTTCAAGTTTGACGACGAAATATATATTTTCGAAAATTTCAAAGACACTATTTTCGTTTTGTACGAGTCAAAACGAGTCATAAGCTTTACAAATTATTTCGACTTATCAAAAATATATTAGTATACTTTGATACGAAGCTAAGGACGTATAATACGTAGAAAACGGATTTGAAACGACCAAGATATACACGTTTTCATAAAATTGCCGTAACTATTATTTTTAGAAAACTATATTATTTTTACGAGACAAGTGTTACGGTAACTAAAACGACCATATTGAAGGCTATTTTTAACGATGACGTAGAACTTTTGTAACGAGATGTCTTCTAATAAAATCGAGATCACCAAGCATATTTTTCAAAACGACCAACCGTTTGTATAGCGGAGTTGTAATAAATTATTTACGGTTGCTTAAACTTTGCCGAAACTCACTTTTTAAACAACATTTGGACAAAATCACCATATTTAACCTTTATTATCTTTATGTTCGAGACCTCTATGACGAAAACTCATGTACTAAAACTTCTAGATTTTGATACAAGCTTTCCAAAACCGTCGAGTTCGTTTCCTAACGTTCGACGTACACCATTTTACGACTAGTTTTTCAAGTCATTTTGTCACTTTCATGAAATTTCCAACGACATTATTTTACGACGAAAAGTTAAAATTTCACAATAAATCATTACGAAACTATTGTAGGATGACATTTTGACGTAAATACTTGTAAAGTAATCTAAGATTGGTCAAGACGTCAAAAGAGTATTTTTCGACGATAAGTATTATTTTCAAAACTCTCAAATGGTATAAATAACATACGAAATGCATGCATAACATTACATCATAACTCAAGTCATAACATTCATTTTAGGTTGAGGATAGTTTCCAAGCCTCACTTTCGTGCACTTCATTTTGTTAGCATATCAATCACACCAGGTGAGTTCATACCCCGCTTTTACTCATTTAAATTCCTATAAACTATTTGGGGCGAGATATATGTTTATTTATCCAAACATTTAAACTCTTTTGCCAAACAACATTACCTATACTTTAGACTTGATTGCGTTATATACTTGATTGGGTTATACTTGATTTCATATGCATACTTGGAACAAACATACAAGAATTAGTGGCTCCAAATTAAGTTGTTGGAAGGCTATTAATTTACAAACATACAAGAATTAGTGGCTCCAAATTAAGTTGTTGGAAGGCTATTAATTTACAAACATACAAGAATTAGTGGCTCCAAATTAAGTTGTTGGAAGGCTATTAATTTACAAACATCCCAACACGAGTTGTTGGAAGACTCTTGTGGTGACATTTATACTTTTAACTACTATGATACATGCATACATGATTGACATACTATATTTTGGCAATGGGTTGTGAACACACAGTTTGCAAGTTTTGTATGGGCGGAACTTGAACCGAGTGGATTTACAATGCCTTTCTTGTGTGAACATTTCTCAAAGTATTTCGATCATTTTATCACAAACTTATGAACTCACCAACCTTTGTGTTGACACTTTTAGCATGTTTATCTCGTGTCTTAAGGTGATAGCATTTCATGGAGCTTTTGGGTCACATGGCATACATTGAAGTCTCGTGCTTTTAACAATTACCATTCGACATGTTTTGTAAACTCTTTATGTATTATCAAACTTTGTGATTTCTTGTTGTGTAAACTTTGACATTGGAAATCGAATGGTAAACTTTTCAAAACGTCTCATTATAGAGGTCGTTTTAGTATCCATACTTTGTGCTATGACGTCATACCCCAATGACACTATCGTTCATTGCGATATTTTGGGGTGTGATGATTGGTATCGAGACTTGGTTATAGAGAACTAGGTTGCATTTAGTTCCTAGACTATAACCGCTTTCACGTCGATCCTTTCGTTTCCTATCACCTTACTCACTTTTCGTATGCATATGTTTTCTTAAGTATTTCTTCTAGAACCACCTCATTAGATAACGTAGTTTCCTTGTACCAATAGGGGAGTCCCAAAATCTAGTTGGGTCATCAAAGATATGGAGCTCAATGTGAGCACTTATCTAACTTGATCTCGTGACAATTCTTGTTTGATGAGATGCGAGATCGAGCTAAATAAGTGTTACTATAAAGTCGGATAGATTTGATGATTTTGCCCGAGGATGGGAGTTCTCTTGAGGATACTTTGGGAACTGCGCGCGACCAAACCTCGTAGTGACTTTAGCACCTAACGGAATTTCCTATACACCAAGTGCGACTCTTCCTAGATACTTACCCTAAATCCCTCCTCCACCGCTTAGAATCGGATGATAGAATGGCTACCTATTTAAGTAACAACAATCGCCGAGACATGTATGCTTGGTGGTATGTACATGTGTGAAATGAGGCAATTATAATTATGGTGGCCAACATAATTATAAATGCGTCACAACTCACGTGGACATATGCGACCACGCATACGTAGATCGGTGTGGACACCTTAGGAACCAATTTGTGGCGTGATATTATGTTTGAGGACGTTAAGTATAGACATTGGGAATTCAACGGTTCTTTCCTTGCAGAGATAATGGCACCAAAGAGGTAACACGCAACAGACCGGTCGAGGTGGTGCGGTGCGAGGGTGGAATGACAGTGGGCGTGGAGGTAGAGGAGGCGGTAGCGACATGGGTAACAATGACAACAACATCAAGGAAACCCCGACTTTGCCGCCATCATCGCTCAACAACTTCAAATCTTGCTTCCCACTATTGTCACACAAGTTGGAAATCATATGAATAACTCGGAAACCACGGAACGGAACGGCATCTTGGCGACACCAACAATGTAGTGGCGGAATAACAACAACAACACCAACAACAACAACAACAATGTGGATGCACATATAAGGAATTTTCGGCATGCAAACCCGTGGAGTTTGATGGTATAGGAGGTGCTTTGGCGTATACTCGATGGGTAGAGAAGACAGAGTCGATGATCGACATCGACAATTGTGCCACACATCGAGGGTGAAGTATCTTTGCTTGTTTGTTATCGTGAAAGGCATTGACATGGTGGAACACACAACTACTGTGCTAGAGGCAGAGAGCGACTATAGGTATGACATGGGACTAATTTAAGGCGTTATTGAAAGAGGAGTACCGCCCGGACAATGAAATGCGAATTGGAAGATGAATTTTATCACCACTCTATGATAGGGGCTGGTCACGCACCTACACCGACCGATTTCATGAGTTAGCCGGACTAGTTCCTCATCTAGTTACCCCGAGTCCAAGAGAATCTCGAGGTACATATATGGTCTTGTCCCGAAATCCGTGGAACTGTGAAAACAAGCGAGCCGCCTACAATACAAAGTGCGATCATCGAGGCGGGAACCCCGATGGACGAGATGGTTAGAAATGGTACCTTGAAGAGCGTTGATAAGAGGAAGGAAGCAAGTGGGTCGAATAAGCGGATAGACGTGGTAGCGAGACAACAAAAGGGCAAGAGTTTTTGTGGCAACTGGTGCTCGAGCAAAGAGAGTATGCGGTACACATCCCAAATGTGCTAAATGTGCTTATCATCACCAAGACCAAGCCACGCCACTTGTGTACAAATTGCAATCGATACGGCCATTTCAAGGAGCGAGTAAAACATGATTGGCAACATGAGGAATAATCAAAGGACTTGCTTTGAATGTAATACCGAATCACTTCCTAATAATTGTCCTCGGTTGAATAAGCCACCGATGCAAGCTCCTCTAGCTATGGCAATTGAAGGAAATAACCCAAACCCTGTACTCAATATCAGTCCACCCCGAGGTCGAGCATTCTATATAGGGACCGAGGCAGCCCGCAATGCATAACGGGTACGTTCTTCCTAGACCAGTAAGTGATCCACCGTATTATTAAGATTCAGTGAGTCTCATTAGATAAGAAACCTAGACGCATAAGTTTTGACATAAACGCTTTGACCATACACTTGATTTCGCGAAACCTAAGGGTAGAACTTTAAGTATCATCGATTGAATCGCGAGGACGCGATTCCTCTAACAGGGGAAGAATGTCACAATTCTCAATTTCCGGTCATTTCTCATACTCCATATTCATCATTTCATAACGGTTCATTCATGATTTTGCATTTCACATTAAACGCGTAAATTTCATATTAAATAAACGTTATCGCGTAAGTTATTATTTTGAACATTTAATCCGATACTTCCAAAAACTATCCCGATATATTTTTATACTTACATTTAGTTTATAAAAATAATATTTTGAGTTTACCTAGTGTTTTAAATTTATTTGGTATATAAATCGTTAAATTTATATTATTACGACACTTTTCTTAAAAACTACGCGATAATTACTATATCACTCAAATTTTACAAGAATTATATTTTTACAATTTTTATGATCTCATTATACTCTACTTTGATCTATTAAAAATTACTTTTACCTAAAACTACCTTAAAAACACTAATGTATATACAAAGTTACAATTTACCTCAACTTACTTTCTTATTTACTTACACAATATTATACACAATAAAAGAAAAGAAAAAAAAATAATATTTGGTGAAATCCTTCCCCCCTTGGCCGACCAAGGGGGGGTAGGCATTAATTGATTGGTGGAAAAATGTTACTTACATAGCTAGACTTATACACAACCTTCATTTCACACTTCATTCATTTTCAATCATTCAAGAAGTTAAGAAAAGTTTTCTCTCTTTGTTCTTCCTCCCCATGAACCGGCCATCCTAATGGTGCAAGGAGATTTCATCAAAGTTTTTCCAAGATCAAGTTAAAACAATCTAGTTTACACTCTTGTTTAGGTTTTGAAATAAAAACCTAGGGTGTTTAGGTTAATCCTTGTTCTAATCACCTCATCATAGTAGCTTGTAAGCATATTACTTTCATTTTACATCTTTCATTTTCATTTCATATTTATTTCTTCATTTTCTTGTACAAGCATGCAAGACTTATTGTTATTTATACCATTTTACATTGATTTTAGAGTTTATATATAAAAGTCATCCTATAATTATTCCTTGTTATATATTGGTCTTGATGATGTTTAGGAACCCATGACACCCTAAGAAGGTGTATGGTAGGATTAGAATAGCTTTGGAGTTGATTTGAAGGGATTGGAATAGGTTTAGTACGAGAAAACTATTTTCGACAAATATATAAAGTGGTCTGATCTTGTTTTGTTTTTCTGGAAAATCCGACAGAGACATGAGTTTTGGCCTAGATATTTAGAAAATATACTTTAAAACGAATCCGTGGCGCTTGAACGGATTAAAATGGAGTTATAACGAAGAAGTTATGAATTTTTCAAGTTTGACGACGAAATATATATTTTCTCAAATTTCAGAAGGTATTTTAGTTTTGTACGAGTCAAAAACGAGTCCTAAGCTTTACAAATTATTTCGACTTATCAAAAATATATTAGTATACTTTGATACGAAGCTAAGGACGTATAATACGTAGAAAACGGATTTGAAACGACCAAGATATACACGTTTTCATAAAATTGCCGTAACTATTATTTTTAGAAAAACTATATTATTTTTACGAGACAAGTGTTACGGTAACTAAAACGACCATATTGAAGGCTGTTTTTAACGATGATGTAGAACTTTTCGTAACGAGATGTCTTCTAATAAAATCGAGATCACCAAGCATATTTTCTAAAACGACCAACCGTTTGTATAGCGGAGTTGTAATAAATTATTTACTATTGCTTAAACTTTGCCGAAACTCACTTTTAAACAACATTTGGACAAAATCACCATATTTAACCTTTATTATCTTTATGTTCGAGACCTCTATGACGAAAACTCATGTACTAAAACTTCTAGATTTTGATACAAGCTTTCCAAAACCGTCGAGTTCGTTTCCTAACGCTCGATGTACACCATTTTACGACTAGTTTTTCAAGTCATTTTGTCACTTTCATGAAATTTCCAACGACATTATTTTACGACGAAAAGTTAAAATTTCACAATAAATCATTACGAAACTATTGTAGGATGACATTTTGACGTAAATACTTGTAAAGTAATTTAAGAATGGTCAAGACGTCAAAAGAGTATTTTTCGACGATAAGTATTATTTTCAAAACTCTCAAATGGTATAAATAACATACGAAATGCATGCATAACATTACATCATAACTCAAGTCATAACATTCATTTTAGGTCATGGATAGTTTCCAAGCCTCACTTTCGTGCACTTCATTTTGTTAGCATATCAATCACACCGGTGAGTTCATACCCCGCTTTTACTCATTTAAATTCCTATAAACTATTTGGGGCGAGATATATGCTTATTTATCCAAACATTTAAACTCTTTTGCCAAACAACATTACCTATACTTTAGACTTGATTGCGTTATATACTTGATTGGGTTATACTTGATTTCATATGCATACTTGGAACAAACATACAAGAATTAGTGGCTCCAAATTAAGTTGTTGGAAGGCTATTAATTTACAAACATACAAGAATTAGTGGCTCCAAATTAAGTTGTTGGAAGGCTATTAATTTACAAACATACAAGAATTAGTGGCTCCAAATTAAGTTGTTGGAAGGCTATTAATTTACAAACATCCCAACACGAGTTGTTGGAAGACTCTTGTGGTGACATTTATACTTTTAACTACTATGATACATGCATACATGATTGACATACTATATTTTGGCAATGGGTTGTGAACACACAGTTGCAAGTTTTGTATGGGAACTTGAACCGAGTGGATTTACAATGCCTTTCTTTGTGTGAACATTTCTCAAAGTATTTCGGATCATTTTATCACAAACTTATGAACTCACCAACCTTTGTGTTGACACTTTTAGCATGTTTATCTCGTGTCTTAAGGTGATAGCATTTCATGGAGCTTTTGGGTCACATGGCATACATCATGAGTCTCGTGCTTTTAACAATTACCATTCGATATGTTTTGTAAACTCTTTATGTATTATACAAACTTTGTGATTTCTTGTTGTGTAAACTTTGACATTGGAAATCGAATGGTAAACTTTTCAAAATGACGATCATGAGAGACTCATTATAGAGGTTAATTTTTCGTATCCATACTTTGTGCTATGACGTCATACCCCAATGACACTATCGTTCAAGACTCTCAAATTGACGATATTTTGGGGTGTGACATTGGTGTATTGGGGGATATACAGCAGTGTGAAGCATTCTCCTACATGGGGATTCTGCTTAACAAACTCATCGCCTTTTTTCATGTCCATATCCTTTTTCCGAACACTTGTTCGTGGGTCACCGTCTTGTGTTTGAGGTCTAAACTTGTTAAATGCAATCCAATTATCCTTAGCATAGTTGGGTTTTTTATAACTGATTTTCTTTTCTATGCATGAAGGGCTCTTAAGTTTTTTATCCAATTTCTTTCTAGTGATTTCTTCTATCTACTTATCTTCCTCAGTATTCTCAGTGCAACTAGGTTTCTGTCTAGGCTTAAGGATTTCATTGCCATCATAAATTACCTTATGTGCTTTTCTAGCCTTCTTACAAGCCTCATGGTTTGGTTCATCAACTAAAGCAACACTATGTTTGTCACTTAGAACTCTATGATTAGTGATCATGTGAGCAATCTGAATGGTGTTTCCTTGTACGTACAATTTGTTTTCAAGTTTGTTTTCAAAGTTTTAGGTTGGAAAATTCATTTAAAAGTTTTGATTCCTTAGCATTAAATTCTCGCTAAGCACTTTCATATTTTCTTGAAGTTCTTGTTTTGCTTAGCCGCTTTATTAAGATTTTCTTTTAAGGAATCTAGCTCTTGTTTTAGTATTTCTTCCCTAAAGTTACTTTTTCTAATAATTATACGCATTTGGTCATCCATTTCTCGCTCACGAGTGGTTAACTCAAACTTAGCGTTGTTCATAAATGGCAACTTGTTCTTTATAGGCATTAAGTTCGTAGATAACAGAATCATCAAAGCACATGGAGTGTATTCATAAAAACATAGTTATCATTGATCGCAGAAGATGCATCACTTGGTTCAATCACATTTTCACATTGGATCACATATTGATCATATGGGACAATATTACTATTACCTATATTAACAATATCTGTTTCACAAGTTTCATGTGATTGCACTTTGTCATGTATCTTTTGCTCATCAACTTCATCATATAATTTTAGTACCTCTGAGATGATTGATTCTTTGGATGGACCAGCTTGCTTTGATGATGAGACCTTTGGAGAAACCATTGGAGAGATGCTAGCCATGAAGATTGTCTAGGCAGTAGGTTCATCATCGACATCAGAGTCATATGCATCACAATCGGAAACTTGAAAGGCATTTTGATGATTGTGACCTATTTCCTGAATTGGCTGCTCATCCACATCTGCATCATATGTCTTAGCATTCCCTTCTGCAAGAAATAACAACTCCTCTCATCCAAAACTACACCATCGTCTTAGCATTCCCTTCCTGAATTGACTGTTTAGCTACTTGTCTATTGAGACTTGTCACTGATTAGCATTTCTTCCATGATTCTGATTAGCCACATAACCTCCACCAACTCCACCTCTTCCTTGTTCATGCTGCCTTACTTGAACAGGTTGCACCATAACCTTCCCATCTCTGATTGTAGCTTGATTGTATGGATTGGATGCTGTTATGAGGTTATTGTTGGTGTGTGGGATGGAATTCATATTATGACTAACCATGAGGGACACTTGATTGATGAAGTTTTCCATGAGTGTCTTTGAGTCTGGAGGCTTATATGCTGGATCAGGAATGAGCTTGTAATTACCATTACCCGTGGGTATGACTTGAGAGGCTTTGGTGGTAATTCCAACATTGGTGTAAAAGGCTGTTGAGTCATTTGATGAGCTTGATTCTCCATGTTTAGATTTGAACGATCAATAATCATTCGCTCAAACATAGCATGTCTCTCATTCAAGCAGAAGGCATACAGATTGCTCATAGTTGGTGTTCTTTAATCCTTTGGTTAGCATCACAGAGGTAACAAATTTGTGCCATTTGAGATTCATGTTGTTCACAAACTTTGAGTTCAATTTGAATATTTGGCATGGTCATCTTGATATTCCTCATGTCATTCACAAGCTTGTGGAATCTCACGTAATATTCATGGACACTTTCTTCCGGTTTCATCTTAAAGTGCTCAAACTCATCATACGCTTGTGATTCTCTATCTTCCTTAGTTAATTTAGAACCCGAGAGAAGCATCTTGACATTATCCCAAACCGCCTTGGCTTCGTGTTATGATAGATAAGCTTGTAGATATCTTTGGAAGACTCAAGTATAATTTTGAAGCCCGATATCGATGATTTAATCTCTTTTCTCCTTATCACCGAGCTCATCATACGCCTTTGATCCGTCCAATCCAAAGATCATTTTTCCATCCGCAGCAGATCAATTATGTCTCTTGTTGTCTCAACTGATAAGGTCCTTCATCAATAGATTTGAGAATGTTGACCCCATTTTCCTTTCCCAAATAGTACAACCCGATTCGTTGAGCCCATGAGTCATAATCGGCCTGTCAAGCATAGGTGGATCTAGTATCCGATCTAGCCGCTTGAACATCCTCGCCATGTAAGAAACGATAGTAGGCACGTTGTTAGACATGATTACAAGTTCTACGGATTTTACTATTCTTTGATTAAACCGGAAATTGATTCTTTCACGGATTTTACTAAACCAAAAGAACAACCGTAAAAAATGTAGCACGAAGAAATGACAAGTCTCAATAGACAAGTAGCTAAACAACAACTCGCTTTGGTCCGAACTCGCTAAACAGTCAACTCGCTTAAAAAACAAGTTGCTTAAAACTCAAGTCGCTTAAATAATCAACTCGCTAAATAGCCAAGTCGCATACAGAGACAACTCGCTTAATCACCAAGTCGCTTAAACCAACTCGCTGACAATACAACTCGCTTAATAGCCAAGTCGCTTAAAGAATCAACTCGCTTAATAGCCAAGTCGCATATACCAACTCATTGCTAATACAACTCGCTTAATAGCCAAGTCGCTAAACCAACTCGCTTCCAATAACAAAGCAACTCGCTTCCAAGAAACTCAACACCGTAGCTCAACTCGCTTCATACAATATTTGAAAACAACCACTTTTTCAATCAAAAAGCATAAAACCACAATGATTCAAGCCTTCCAATTCAAAACCTAAACACATATGATGATCCTAAACACAAAAGTACAATCAAAATTCAAACTTTAACACTAGAAATTGTCCAAATGATTCAAACTCTCTTAAACACATATAACCCCAAAAACCTTATGAAATCCACCAAAACAAAGAGCATGAAAGATGAGTGATCAAACCATGGCTCTTGATACCAATTGTAAGATATAGGATTTCACAAAAACATCAACCAAATCCATATGGGGCGTACACTTTTTTTAGAGAGAGAAAGTTCTAGAGAGAGAAAGGGAAGAGAGTTGGAAACTATGTGAAACAAAGAAAAATGGTATTGAGCTCAACCTCTACCTTGGGAGGTAGAGGTATTTATAGTGTCTTACAATAAACGCCTCCTACGGGCTGTGGATCAGGCAGAAGTGGGTAAAGACCCGTCCGTCCTCCACGGTTTTACTTAACTAACGACTTAAAAACATAACTTGACTACGACTACGAGCTTTCTAACGAATACATATACTTGAGGTGACCGATACTTTAATGACTGAATTTTATAATTCCTAACACAACTGTTCTAGTTGTTCTTAAACCGAACGCCTCAAAGAAGACAACACGAAGTGAGTGAACCAAATAATTGAGATTCACCGATTGATGAAAAATTGATTTGAAAAAATCGCGTATTGCTTAGAAGAAAGAGTTTTGCATTACGACGAAGGTTTTATAAGAAAGATCAATTTTCAATCGTAAACACTTTTGTGTTTGAAAATGAATACACATTCGATGTGCAAGAAAAAGAAGATTTGCACATCGAACGTTTTTCCAAAAGTATTTTTTCAATCGGAGATACTTTTGTGTTTTAAAACATGAATACACATTAGATGTGCTAGAGAAAGAAGATTTGCACATCGAACGGTTTTTCCAAAAGTATTCGCCACAAGCTTGATCTTTTGGAATGATCTCACATGTTACCCACCAAGAGCTTGTTTGATGTTGGCTCTGAAGGATTTCCATCTTCATCGTGAATACTTTTACATATCACTCGGACTCTCAATATATACTTACTTTCCACATTGTGTGAAACAAAGAAGTCTTCATGAATTTAGTGTCCTAATGAGATTTTGTGGATGATCTCTTGGCTCTAGACTCAATTGTGCACATTTGGTTTCCTATGCCGGAGACTAGGAGAGGGTCTCCTCTTCAATATCAACAATCTCTAAGAAAAAGTCGATAGATTACGAGGTTCCCGTGAGAATGAAACAAGTCCTTTTAGGAGGAACTTGAGTAGCTTGGGAAGTTTAGTGCGGCATCATCGGGTCCATGACGCCTTGTCTTCAATACCGTGTTACCTTAGTAACCACCAAGAGCATATGTATTGAACCCGGTTTCGCCTCTAAGGTGGAATTAATGGAGGGCTATTTCTTTCACCCTTTTCACATTCAACTCTTTTCATTCTTCAACCCTTCAAGCTAATGAGACTTCATAACTAGAACCTTGTTGGGTTTATTCCAAGATTAGCTCTGTCTCATCCGCACTCTTCCCGTATTCTCATTTTTCTCCTTTTTTCAATATACCTAAGGACTCTACACTATCTAGTGGATTGTCCTCGGTAGATCCCTCCGCTTTAGGCGGGATCGTGGAACAAATACCTAACCTAACCATCCTTATAACACCATGCATAGATTAAATTGGTCGGTCTTTTGGTATTGTTCTTTCCTTCTCAAAACCAATTGAAAAATCATTTGGAAAAATCAATCAAGGTACATATGATATAATATGAAAGAATTTTGTACCTTAATAGTTTTGATCATTTAGAAATGCTCCCCCTCAACATGTGCATATGATTTTGAAATTGTTTAGCACATGGAGGCAAGAGTTCTTTGAAATAATTTCTTGATCACAATTTCCGTGGAAAAAGCCATTTGATTTTCTTGGTAAATTCTCCCCCTCAATATGTGCGTTGGTTATTTGAAATCATTTAACACATAGAGGAAGGATGTTTTTGAGAGTACTTCCACGATCACATTTGCTATAGAGAAACCATTAGAAACTCAATCAAGGTACTTATGTTGAAACATATAAATCTTTGTACCTTGAAAGTTTGTTTTCTTTTGAAATGCTCCCCCACAATATGTGCTTTGAGATTCGAAAGCGTTTAGCACATATTGGAGAGCAGCCTGCACTTTTGAATCAAATCGATCACTTGTTATCAGACTTCATATTTAAATCACATTTTCTCCCCGATCAAAAATATCAAACCTTTGAGATTTTGGATCTCAAGTGATTTAAATAGGTTTAGAAAATATGGGAAGAAAATGTGTTGATTAATTTTATTCGATAATGACCGATTTAGACATTTAAAGATTGTTAGTGTCGTATGATAGTTTTAAGAAATCTTTAAGTAAAATAAAACAATTTCACAATCAAACAAGAACGTAAAAATTTCATTTTGAAAGATCTTGATTCAAAAGAAAATCATACCATGACATAACATTAAATCTTTAGATCACCACTTTATTATGTACAAATGGACTCTTTTGATGATATATTGTTTGAAAATACTTAATTTGAAATCACTCTTCCCCTCAATCGATGACCGTAGTCATTGATTGAGTGACTTAAGTTTTGATAAAATGAAGTCCGGTTGATTTCCAAAGTTTAGTCCAATTATTTTCAAACAAATATTTTTCTACCATACGAACATGGTGTCATCACTATTAATCCTGCGCAAAGATACGTTAGGTGGAGAGAATCATAAGCTGCTCCTGTTGTTGCTGAAAGGATTAAAGAAAACCATCCGCTGATGCAGTGAGACCTCTGAAGTTGCATCTATCGTGCCAACTATCCATGGAGAGATCTTATTAAGCTCCGTTTCTTCTTTTGTCGACCCAAGATATAGTTGCCCTTTCCTTTCCGCATCCAATCATCTTCAACTGTGGGATCCGGATCGGGATATTCTTATAAACCATCTTATCTGCATACGTTAGTCAACACAAGCAGATATATGGTGGTCGACAACACCCAAATAGCAATCGACTAATAAAAGTCAATCCAATCATATTAATCAGATCATGTAAAGCATGGAAATAACGTGTTTATCAAACTATAGTCATCTAATCCTCACAATCATATCCTAGATTCCTAGTCCTTCAACATAGGTAAACATCTTTTTCGCCATACACGAGGATAATTAGATAAGTCCGTTAGATTATATAGATTTGAAAACATTCTCCCCCTCAATCAATGACTCATTTTATAAAAAGTTTTAAAAGCGCTGAAGTCATTGATTGAGTTTGCGAATTAACTTAAACACTGATTGATTTCAAGCAACTTCTTTTCCACCATTTTCTTAAAACAAATATTTTTCACTAGAATTTTAGAAAGAAAACATTTGAGTAGGAACAGCAGTCCTTCGACATACTTTCCTCATTTTGATTTAGGATAAGTGCACGAATTTTGTGAAAATCATTTAAGTGTAGCACTTTCCTTCTTTGAAAAACGGGTTGCTATCTGAAATAATAGCAAACCATGGTTTAAGCACTGGTCACAGTCTGAGATAACTGCAAGCCATATTTAGAGACATGTTTTGAAAAGAATATTTACACCTCCCGATCGAACTTCATCTATGGTCCCGTGCCATTATTGAATGACATTTCTAAGACCGCATATGTTATCGATACCGTAAGACATGTCTTGAGAAAACATATTTTTGGTGTTTTTAAATTTTTGATTTTTATGGGTTTTGTTGGTTTTATATTTTTCTATTTTTCTTTTTGATGGTTTTATATTTTTGTATTTTGCTTTTTGATAAATATATACAAATAAGATGATATAGTTTAAGAAGATGATGATACGAGTACCTAGATAAGGATATCGTTCAACACTTAGTAGAAGATAGAAGTTATCATTTCTTAAACTTTCACCACCAAAGCTTTGAGACTCTTGAATGGAAGTCGAAATTGAGCCTACGTAAGTGAGACTTTGTAGCTTCCCCAAACCGACAATCTTCGAATTAATGACCATTTTCCCAAGAAGTAGAATGTGAAGAGAAACAATCTCATTAAATGAAGCCCAAGAACCAAGAAGACGATAACAACGAAGTAACAAGTTAAACGGATCATTTATATGGTTATCAAACCCAAATAAATGATTAAGCTCGATCACATGATCTTGTTGCGGCCCTCGATGTACACATTACTCTTCGAGTTTGAGCAATTGTCAATTCCGGGAACAAAATATCAACATCTTCATTTTACCAAGTGCATTCCGTTATCTTCCATATAACCAATCACCCATAATGTACACAAGTACCCACCCCGAGAGAAACAACGACATCACAAGAATCGGTTTGAATCATCGATCTTCTCTACGGATGTCAAATCCGAAATAACTGATTAAGCTCGATCATGTGAACATGTTGTGCGACACTGATGTACACATATCTCTCCCTTGATGGTTGCGATCACATAGGAATCATCATTACATTGTGTACATGAAGCAATAGCCAGAAGCACTACCATAAATCATATAGAAGATGTCGATAAGCAATTTCATCTCACGCTCAAAATATTCTTCTCATAATTCATCCAACTGAATGGTGAAGTAACACAAACCAAAAGTTTCCAGAGACCACTTCCCCAAATGGTTGGAATAATACATCCTTCCCCAAATAGTTGGAATAATACACCAAAGGGTATGAGTAAACACCGAGTTTCTACGGTTATGACATTTGTCTTTCCGGATTACTTCAATAGAAAAGAAGTATTAGGTTCATCACGTATACTCATTGTGTATTTAGATGTATGTCTCCTCCCTTGTGGCGGTTTTGATACCACGTAATCGCAACACATTATACGCACCAAATATTCTTGAAAAAGAGAAGAATAAAAATTAGCTCATATGAATCCTGTGAGAATCAACTCTCATGTAAACTCTCCCGACTATCTTTATCAACCCTTTATGTAGACAATTTGAAGTGACCACTAAAGAAGAAAGCCCGATATACCAAACTTGAAATTGAAGTCTAATTTCACATTTGTATCTTAAGCTTGCACTTAATGATGGAAGAATGGTGTCGAGAATCTATGCTTCAAGCAAGTCTCTATACTCACCGCTCAAACAAAGTATGAGACATTAACACCTCTTGAGATTATCCACACCGTTATATGCATGTGACACCGAGTAAAACAACGTAACTCCTAATAGTGATAGTTAACGTGTCTTCAACCATCCCCCGACTCATCGGTAACTAGATAAACCAAGTCTTCAACTCAAATTCTTAAGCCCGAGCAAGTTATCAAATAAGAACACGCCTTTGTGAAAGTCAACTTCAATCTCAAATAAGTGATAAATGATTAACTCCGAAGTAATCAACTTGTGCCAAATGCCCAACACGTGAATAAACATACAATCGGATGTACATTGACCCACTGAATGAACTGGAACAAATGATTCCTCAACATCAATGCATTCTTCCTAAAGTTATACATGTTAGAGACTGATCTGGAAGATTCATCAATAATGTCTTCGAGCGGATGAGGTAGTCATTTTCCTTAATGTTCATGTGATTGATTTATAGCATGCACATTGAGAGGAACAATAATCCGTGAAGATTTGGCAAAGGAATACCAAAGATCGGATCATTATCCAATAGTGCAACTGCAATATTACGATAGTCATTATCAACGCCTTGAGAAATAACTAAAGATTGGGATTCTTTAGTAGTCTGAGTTGTACTTATTAGATGGTGAATCTTGATTAATGGAGATTGAACCGAAACCGGAGCAGGAGCTTCAGGAACTGGATGATCAACATTCGTTGAAGGTTGGAAGTACTCATCAAACATATCTTGAAACAATAAATCCCAGTTATCCTTAGTAAGTGAAACATTAGGCGTTTGAGGAGAGTTGTATGACCATTATTCAAGCATCCATCAACATGTAATATATTTACTTTCTCCCTCAAAATTGCAAATGAAGTTTGCGCTTTTGATTGAGCAAGTGAATGAGAATATACACCAATGAACGAGATCCACTTGAAGGTTGAAAGAGCGTGGGAAAACAGAAGCTTGTTGATGAAGAATGTCGATGAGAATGGTCTTAGCCTTAATATAATGTGTTAGAAAGTGATGGTCATTCACGTTTAGGAACTTTGTAACGTGTGTTAGATATTGTATTAGAATAGTCATTGGGCTCGTGATTGGGCCAAGCTAACCGGTTATTAGTTATGTTATGTTTAGTCATGTATTAATGTAAGCCCAATCCACAAACCAAACAAAGCCCATCCAAAGCCCATAAGGCTTTTATGTAATAAGTATAAAAGGCACACACCTAGTCATTTGGTGTGTGTGCTTGAGTGTGTAGTGTGTGTTTTCATATGGAATAAACCTCTCATGTTTCATCTTTCTCTCTAACCATACGCCCATATACATCATTGTTGTCACCATTTCCTTGCTTCATATTAGTGTTAGTGTGATAGAGTTGATAGATATAAGGTCCTACAAGTGGTATCAATCGCCAAACAATGATCTAGGAGTGTTTTTATTCATTTTGTGGTGAAAAGCATTAAAAGACTCGATTTTTTTGCATTTCTAAGCTTAAAGTTTGTACTTTTAGGCTTAAGATTGTTATATTCGATTAGTTTGGTGTTTAGATAGGTTAGATCGTGCGCTTAGTGGATCATTTGGGTGTTATTCGAGCTAAAAGTCATTTTTTCTACTAAGCGATTTGTCAAAACTCTTTTATGCGTTTTGTGTTTTGAGCGATTTGAGTGGAACAAGACAAAGCAATTTGTGTAAAAGTGTAAAAGACAAAACCGTGAAAGCGACTTGTACTTTTGCGATTTGTCCCTTTTGCATTTTGACGCTTTAAGCGATTTGACAATCTATGCGATTTGTCCCTTATGCTTTGACGCTTAAGCGATTTGACACTCTATGCGATTTGTCCCGATTGTTTTGACGCTATGCGATTTGACACTTTATGCGATGTGTCTTATGCGAGTGACGTTTAAGCGGTTTGAGCCTATGCGATTTGTTGACTTTTCTCATTTGTTGATTTTTCATCAAAACTTCAAACGGCCATAACTTTTGAACCAGAATCTCTTTCAGCGTTCTACCCATCAAAACGACCGTGAGAACGAGGAGAATAGCAAGCCAAATAAACTAACCTTCGAGGCCTAAATCCGCCCGAATGAAGTTATTGAGGTTTTTAAGTTGTCGGACCAAATTTTCACCAAGTTTTCACCACAATAACTGTACTTAATCATCATCAATCACAACTCCTTTATCGTTGAATCGATCCTACATCAACTTTATCACTAATACCTTCATCAATGGCTACTCAACAAGACATTCATGCAGCCGGTGCTGAAAACCGTCCTCCTATGCTGGAAAAAGGTGGATATCTTCAATGGACTAGTCGAATGCTCCGCTACATCAAAACCAAACCTAATGGAAAACTGATGATTCAATCCATTACGAATGGACCCTTCAAGCCTCGACAAGTCCAAGATCCTGGAATTCCTAATGCAACACCTCCCGTCCCACCATCTTTTCGTGATCAAGATGAATCAGAATACACAGACGAGGATAAGAAGCAGATCGAAGCAGATGACATGGCAATTCACATCATCCAACTGGGATCACCAAGAGACATCTTTGTCATCAGAGACAAACCGTGAAACCGCTACGATATGTGGGAACGTGTTAGACGGCTATGTTATGGAACATAAATTGGTCAACAAGACATGGAGAACAAGTCGCTAACCGAATGGGAGAAGTTTACATCAACTCCGTGAGAATCCATTGAATCCTACTATGGAAGGTTTTGCACTTTGATGAATGAGCTTATCGAAATAAGTTGACACCCGTAAATATCGTGAGTAACATCAAATTCATCAACAATCTTCAAGAAGAATGGGACGCTATGTCACTATTGTCAACCAAACAAAGGACTTACATCAAGTGAATTTTGATCAACTCTACGATTTTCAAACAAAATCAAGTCAAGCCAATGAAGTTAGGAAAGAAAGAATGGCAAAGAATCATGATCCCTTGGCACTAATTGCAAAGACACAAACCCAAGAACACACAACAACAACCTTCTTCATCATCTTCCACCAACAACAACAACATGCAACAATACATTCCACCACCACAACCTCGTCATCCTCAACAACAATTCTACCCACCAACATCAAGTCATTCAACAACAACATCCACAATACCGGATCCAAGAATCACCGATATTGAAGTCGAACAAACAGAGGCGTTGTCTAATGCATTCGCTTATTTGACTAAAGTATTCAAAGGACGCTATTCCACTCCAACTAACAACAACCAAAGGATTTCTTCAAACACTGCAATGTACAAATTGCTCAACCAGTTTGAATATGGGTCATCAAGGACAAGTGGTTAGAGTTATTGGGAATCGCCAGGATATGCTACCGGATTTCACATGGGTAATCGTAATATGCAATACGGGTCAATATGCAGAAATCAAAGGTTCAAGATCGTGGTAATCGATGGGTCAAGATGTTGGAAATCGATGGGTCGAATGTTGTAATGTAATGGGTAATCCGAATGGGAATGTTGCAGCCCAGTTGTTGGGAATTATGGAAATGTGAATCAGCTAATCGGGTTATGTGTTACAACTCTCAAGGAGTGGGTCACATTGCAAGGAATTGCCCTACTAAGCCGAAAAGAAGGATTCAACATATCTCCGTAAAGCATTGTTGTTGGTACAAAAGGCGTAAGGTGGATGCAATGAGTGTCGAGGAACATGACTTTGTAGCAATTATGGATGAATTGAAGACCGAGAAGATATCAATGCAAACCGCATCTTCATGGCAAATCTTCGTGAGGCTAAGTACGACACCGATTCTTACACACCTCATGCTTATGATGCCAATGCAGATCCGAGGTACCAATCACCGATCCATGCTATAACAATGTCATATTTGATGTGTTTACTCATGACGAACAACATTCTCGTGACACCGCACCTACCTATGATACATACTTGGACAATCCGAGTTGTAGCAATACTAACTCAAAATCCGATGTGGATCCTAGTGGAGGCTTTGTGGCACAAAATACCGAGACCGATGAGGAAACACGTGCTTTATTTGAAACATTAATCAATAATTGTGGCATTGAAATTGAGAAAGTTAAACGGTCAATCGCGGTTAAGGCCGCGAATGATAAATTGACCACGAGCTTGAGAGGTACAAGGAGAATGCAAAAGCTTTTGAATTTCACAAAACAAAGAGTCGAATTAGAAATTGGTTATAGAAAGTCTGTTTTAAGAGAAAAACAATTGCAAATTAAGTATGACACACTTGATGTTAATTTGAACTTAAAAATCAAATCTTTAAACGAGGTAATTTCTGATCTTCAAAACCAACTTTCTAAACAAAAAGAAACTTTTTCTGATCTTGAAAAAGAGAAGAAACAGTTGATTGCAGACTTTTCAAAATGAGAAGATTCTCTTCTTGATGAAATTCTTGAGAAAAATGAAAAAATCAACAAATTGGAAAATTTGCTTGTTACAACGGGTCATTCAGCTAAAACAACCAATATGTTAATGAATCAAACTAATCCATATTATCATACAACACAAAAATGGCTCTTGGTAACAAACCTCCTTGTTTCCTCAAGAAAGCTCAGAAAAATCAGAATGTGTTGAATAATGGAAAACCTTTGCATGAACCCATAAATGTTTGTGATTCTCATGAAACGTTAGAACTAGCTGATGAGAGTAGATCAAAAATGAAACAAAAGAATCCAGAAATCAAACCAATTGATTACAACAAATGGAACAAAATGTCTGGAATTAATTTTGTCCCTCAAAAAGAAAAGTCAAAGTTTTCCATCACACCAAGTGTTTCAAACAAAAAGTCAAAATCGTTTCAAAACCCGTTTCAAAACCGCCGTAACCCGTAGTTGTTTCCAAATCTCTTTCGAACATAGAACAAATGTCTTCAAACAATCCTTTTAACACAAGTGATGCTAGAAGCATTTTAGATGATGTTAAGACTAGAATTGGGCAACTTCAACAAATTGTTAAATCGAAAATAAACATCAAGACTAACAACCGGTTTTCTAGTTTTGATGATGAAATGAAAAGGTTTTGAAACTCGACACACTCCGCTAAATAACATCAATGAGGGTAATACATTTTGAACAAGCATTTTAGAAGAAACATGTGACTTTGTCAAGGACCATAAATCCGTAAAGAAAGCTAATGAATGTTTTGAACACATCAAAGTTTTGGAAAATTTGAATGATTCTCTTCAAGATGTTCTGTACCGATATTATGTCCATTGTTTTACAAACATATTCTGTTGAAGACCATGAAAGACTCCAGTCGAGACCTCCGCCATTGTTTCAAAATATGAAAAGCTCTTGAAAACTTGAAAAGAAAATGTCTCATATTTTAAACAACTTGATCGAAAACCGAGGAATGCAAGTATGACAAACTATCGTATGAGCGTGCCTACAAGGACATGAAAGAGCAAAATGATCTTTTGAGAGCTCACCGAATGTCAAAAAGGAAAGGTCAGGATACTAAGTTTGCAAAACCATTGACCGAGGAGAAAACAAATGTTCCCAAACCGTTTTCAAACCAAAATGTCTATTTCTCCCTCCTCCAAAAGTCAATGAGAAAATGATTTGTCAAAACCAATACTCCACATGCCTTGCCTAAGCAAAAGAAAAGATTGTTGAAAATGAAAAAGCGGTTATCGAGAAACCAAAAGTTTTAGCACCGCCTTTTAAGATGAGTACCACTAATGCGTCTCGCCTCCACATCTAAACCATATGGAACAAACGACATAAGTTTAAACAAGCACTCTAAAGAGACTAGGAAAGCCGAAACCACTTCTCTTGATAAAATGTGAATCCTAATGCGTGCCTTACCTTCTACAGATTAGAAAGCACCTCTAGGAGCAAGCAGACTAAAGCCTAAGAGCAATACAAGGAACAATAGAGTCTCGCCTGCCTCTAAGAGTAGTAGCTTGAATAAAGAGAAGAAAGTAGAAGAACACCCTAGGAATTTACCGCTTTGTAATAAGAAAGACATTTCATCTGAATGTAATGAACCTATGAAACTTGCTAAGTGTAATGAATGTGTTGAACCTATTTGTGTAACTTGCAAGAAATCTTTAATTACTATTCAAGATGATTGTGTTTCTAAAATGTGAATGATAAGCTCGCTCGTAAGAACGCTCCAAAAGAACTTATGCTAAACCAATAGGATGTCTAGTTGCAAGATTTAGGTCTTACACTATTGATAGGAAGCATACTGCTTACTTTAGGGATGATATTTGGAAACCAACGGTAGAATTTTCTCACCCGTAATGGTAGAATGAGTCGAACCAAGATACCCAGAGAAAACTTCTATGAGTGTGATCGATTTTACCTCTAACCCAAAGGAACCAAAATCAAAACGGTTTCCAAAATCTTCTTCTTCAGATTTGGCAAGTTATCGAAATATGTCTTTGGATCGTCGACTCGGTTGCTCCAAGCACATGACCGGAATTTGAAGTCACGATCAATTTCGTCTCGAAATTCATGGAACCGACGCTTTGGAAATGATCATGTAGCAACTATCATGGGTTATGGAGATCTACCTTTGGAAATTATTTGATCACCGGTTTATTATGTCGAAGGGTTGGGACACAATTTGTTTTCACGGCAGCCTGATGATGCGATTTAGAGGTTGCATTTAGGAGAAATTCATGCTTCGTTAGAAACTTGGATGGCATTGATCTCTTAACGAATCGTGACACAAACTTGTATGCTATCGACATCAATCAAATGGCCTCTTCATCTCCAATATGTCTTATGACACGAGCATCCGAACAAAGTCCCGGTTGTGGCATGAAGGCTATCCCATCTCAATTTTGACACTATCAACAAACTTGCCAAAGACAACATCGCAATGGACTTCCAAAGTTCAAATACACCAAGGATCACTTATGTCCATCATGCGAACAAGGAAAAGCAAAAGAGCATCATATAAACCTAAACCCGCACTCTAGTTCGGAAGCAAAGTTACATATGTTGCACATGGACTTATGTGGCCCAATGAGAGTTGAAAGCATTAATGGGAAAAAGTATATTCTTGTTATCGTCGATGACTATTCAAGATATACATGGGTTAAGTTTCGAGGTCAAAAGACGAAGCACCGTGCATCATCATCACCTTTCAAGCGTATTCAAGTACTTCTTCAAGCTCCAAGAAGGATTGTAAGAATGATAACCAAGACATAATTTACAAATCGTGAGTTAAGAACTTATTTTGAAGATGTTGGAATCACTCACCGACATCGCTTGTTAGAACTCCACAAAGAGAATGGGGTAGTTGAAAGAAGAAATAGAACTCTTGTGGAAGTCGCCGCACAATGCTAATCTATTCTAGTGCACCGTTATTTTTATGGGTCGATGTTGTTGCCAACGCTTGTTTCACTCGTAACCGATCCCTAATCCATCCAAGATTCAATAAAACCCCATATGAACTAGTGAACAATGTAAAACCCGATATCTCTTACCTTCACGTGTTTGGTGCTCTATGCTATCCAACGAATGACAAAGAAGATCTAGGAAAACCGAAAGCTAAAGGTGATATTGGAATCTTCATTGGATACTCGATAACTCGAGGGCATTTAGGGTGTATAATGTAAGAACTAGGAGGATAATGGAGACGATGAATGTGAATTTTGATGAACTTTCACAATGGCTTCGAGAGACTCGCCTAGAACCCGCTTAATCCAATGGCTTCTAATCAAAACAGATTAGGACCCGCACCTAACCAAAGCAGACTGGACACATCGCTCAGGACTCATACCTCAAGGAGCTCCATCAACTTCGCTTGACACACCTTCAGGACAAGAATGGGAGAATTTCTTCGAGTTAATGTTCGATGAATACTATGGTGGAACTTCGACAAATGCATCAAACCATCATTCCACCGCACCCGCCAAAATCATCCACCACCACCAATGTAAGATGCATCTACCACGGTCGAAACCAATGCACCTACTCCATCTACATCATCTACATCTACTCCAACAACTCCAATTCTTGAAACTATTCTACCAACAGCTGATGAGCAAAACCAAAACATATCATTTCAAGAAGAACCAACTCAAAACCAAAACGATGCAACGTTAGATGAAGACGATTCAAAACCCGCTTGCTACGGAATCACCGAATCATCTTCAAGCTTACAAGAACCATCTAACTCGTGACACGCTTAATCTACTTGTATCCTTCTACTCAAGTGGACAAAAGACCATCCAATTGAACAAGTTATTGGTGAACCTTCAAGGCCAATTCGACGAGACGCCAACTTGCCACAGATCGCGACTTGTGCATTTACCTTTGCTCAATTAGCAATATAGAGCCAAGAACATTCGAGAGGCAATGGCGTAACCCGCATGGATAGAAGCGATGCAGAGGAACTTCTCCAATACCGCCTACATGACTCATGGGATCTAGTTCCAAGACCAATTGATATTCGTGTCATTGATCTCAAATGGTTATGGAAGAACAAAAGGGATGAAGAAATGACTATAATTCGCAACAAAGCTCGCCTAGTGGCCAAAGGATACAAACAGAAGAAGGAATAGACTTTGAAGAGTCATTCACGCCGGTAGCTAGACTTGAAGCGCCAGATTTTCTTAGCCTATGCACTCACAAAACATCACGGTTTATCGATGGACATTAAGACCGCATTCTTGAATGGAACTCGAAAGAAGAAGTGTATGTGAGTCACCGTAAGGCTTCATAGACATGGAACATCCGACTACGCCTACAAACTCAAAAGGCAATCTATGGTTTGAAACAAGCTCGAGAGCGTGGTATGACGAATCGTCTCTTTCTTGATCAAAACAATTTCACCAAAGGAACGGTTGATCCTACCTTGTTTACTCGAAAATACAACAATGACATTTTGATTGTTCGATTTACGTGACGACATCATTTTGGGTCCACTAATCCGAATCTTTCAAAACATTTTGAAAATCTCATGAAAAGCAAATTTGAAATGTCCATGATGGGGAACTAAATTTTTTCTTGGTTTACAAATACATCAATCCCCTGTGGAATTTTTATTAATCAAGCTAAATATACAATTGAGATTTTGAAAATCATGGTATGGATAATTGTGATTCGTTGGCACACCAATGGTAACTTCACCAAAATTGGAGCCGATTTATTTGGGAAACCTATCGATCCAAGAAATATCGAGCATGATTGGTTCTCTCATGTACCTCACCGCTAGTCGACCCGATATTCATTTTGTCGTTTGCTTATTAGCACGGTTTCGTGCAAAGCCTCATCGAACTTCACCTCAAAGAGGTTAAACGGATCTTCGATACCTAAAGACATCCATTCACATGGGACTTTGGTATCCGAAGGAACCGGATTTGATCTAATAGCCTTTTCGATGCGGACCACGCAGTGATCAAGTTACAAAAAAAGTACATCGAGGAGCACAATTTTGGGTGAAAAGTTAGTCACCGGTCTTCAAAGAAACAAGATTGCACCGCACTATCAACCAAGCCGAGTATGTGTCTCTATCTGCATGTTGTGCTCAAGTTCTATGGATGAGGACACAACTCACGATTATGGCTTTACTTTCGATAAAATACCTATGTATTGTGACTCAAAAGTGCCATAGCCATATCGCAATCCTGCTCATCACTCAAAGACTAAGCACATTCGTGTCCGCTACCACTTCATCAAAGAGCACGAGAAGAGGGTATCGTTGAATTATTTTTCATGAAGACAGATTACCAACTCACCGATCTATTTACTAAAGCCCTTCCAAAAGAACGGTTTGAAAATTTAGTTCGACGAATTGAATGCGAAGCCTAACCCCGAGGAGTTAGAACGCCTTCTCGAATCTTCTTGAAAATGATTTTCCAAAAGTCATCAGAAATATTTTTGAAAACAAAATACAAAATTTGAAAACCAACAAAAGCAAAATATAAAAATATAAAACTTTCAAAAATACAAAACAATATAAAATCAAAATCCAAAATATTCTTCTCACGACATGTCTCTCGATAATCGATATTCAGACGCTTTCTAGAAATGTCATTCAACAATGATACGGACATGTACGATGCTTGAGCGAGAGTTATTTAAATGTTTTCTAAAACATGTCGCTTCTCAAAATTTTTTCAATATGGCTTTCAGATACTTCAGTACGAAACCCGGACTCAAAATGATGACTTTTGATTATTTCAAATCAAAACTCATTTTCAAAAGAAAATCTAGTGTACGCTTCAGTGCACTAAATTTAAAACTGGTGAGAAATCATCATCATCTTGAGCACCTTTTCAAGATTGTTCAAAAAGATTTTTTAAAATCTTTCAAAATATTTTGTGCTCAAGATAACTCCCTCCAAAACCCTTTAAATTGATTATGCTTTATTAAAGGGGGAGTATAAAACTAAAATGTTCCAATTTCATGCTAAAATCAAATCCGTTTGTCTCCCCAAAAGATTCTAAAAATGTGGTTTAATCCGTTGATATAAAAATATCACGAATATGCTATTTTTGAGGGGGAGAAGACGTGATTAAAATGTGATCAAAATTTTTAATGATCGTTGTTTGAATCTCAAAAGAGCTCGACTCAGACGAAACCAATGAATTGACGAGAAATCAAAGTCTGTATATGTACCATCTCGAGAAACTTGTGATAGACATGCACTTTCATGGGTCTAACCTTCTTTTCGAAGAGTTCACAACTTCAAGTTAGTTATTAGAGCTAGTTGTCACCTAAAAACTGACAATGGAACTCTTTAACTAAGCAACGTAACCGTGTCTCGTGGGGAATTGTCTATCATGAGCCGATCAATTCAAAAAGTGTGAACTCTACTCTCACTGTGCAGATTTCAGACAAAACAATATAAGCACATGTGAAGGGGGAGTATTTCTGAAAATCAAAACTCTCAAGGTGTTAACAAAATGTTTTGATAATCATAAACACTTTGAGAGATTTTCAAGAAAAAGGTTTTATGGCAACAATAGGACAGTCATGGAGTTATAAGGTGACTAAGGATAGGAAATCCGTCCTATGATCCGCCAGAGCCGGAGGGATCTACCCAAGGACAATACCCATAGTTAGTATTAGAAGTCCTTAGGTATGATTGAAAAAGGAGTAATGTGAGAAAGGAGAAAGAAGGGTTGAAGAATTAAAAGAAAAGTAAAAGAAAGGGTGAAAAGAAATAGCCTCCATAATCAACCTTAGGGCGTAAACCGGGTTCAATTCATCTCACATCGGTTGTCACAAGATGACACCGGTATTGAAGACAAAGACGCTATGGACCCAGTAACGCACTGCACCTAACCTTCTAGCCACTCAATTCCTCTTAAAAGGATTTGTTTCATTCTCACTGGGAACCCTACATAATCTATCGACTCTCTCTTAGAGATTGTTGGTATTGAAGAAGGAGACCCTCTCCCTAGTCTCCGCTTAGGAAAACCAAAATGCACTAATTGAGTCTAGAGCCACGAGATTCATTAAAAGATCTCTTAGGAACACTAAAACATTTCATCGCTTGTTGTTCATCAATAAGGACACAAGTGATATATTCTAGAGTCCTACGCAGATCTTAGCAATCTACCAGAACATTTATGAGGGGATTCACAATTGTGATCCTCAATGATTGAATGGAAATTCCCGCCAGGTCAACATCAAGCACCGACAAAGCAGTCACTTCGTAATTATTTATGGGTTATGCTTAGTGTGTCTCAAACGGTCTACAATGGAGTGATGCTTCGTGTACTTCAATGACTCACCGAATTGTAGATATACTTTGGTATGTCGTGTTAGCCTTCTTGAGGGCCTCCAATTTCGTGAACAACCTTTGTAAGAATTAGAGACGTGTTTTCACAATATGTCATTAACACCCCGACATTCGAACTTGTAAGTGCTGGAAATCCCGCTAAGGAGATTCCTTTCACGAATCGAATCCTGAAGATGAGGGTCGTTACTTGAATTTATTCAATGTAATGCCAACTGTCCCTTATGGGATTAGGACGGCTGATTCGCCCGACCAAGGTGAATGGAATCAAGACATTCATCAAGATAACAATCGTAGTGGTCAATTCTTTAAGAAAAGCCCACAATGATCGATTGGTATTTTCACTAACATATTCATGCAGTATCGATGACTCGCCTTGGAGGAGAGACCGCACCATCTTCCCATGCTCATACCAACAACACGTGAAAGTTCTCATCAATATCAAAGACAACATAAAGTTAAAGATGATTCTTCATCAATGTCAAAGAATCTACAAAGTTCAAAGACTAGAGAACTTCACATCATTGGAAATTCAAAGTCAAATAGAAGTGTGAGCATGGTGGAGAAAGACGGAGACACCTATTCCAAAGAAGTCGACGAAAGGCGTAAAACGCCATTATCTCGATCACAAAGCATGAAGGAACAAAGAATCAAGACTATTCAATATCAACACACAAAGTTCAAGCTCAAGAAGTTTAAAGACCTAATCCAAAGTGGAGCATCTTTTGAATGACCACCCTTGAGGGGAGATTGTTAGCCTTAATATAATGTGTTAGAAAGTGATGGTCATTCACATTTAGGATCTTTGTAACATGTGTGTTCGATATTGTATTAGAATAGTCATTGGGCTCGTGGATTGGGCCAAGCTAACCGGTTATTAGTTATGTTATGTTTAGTCATGTATTAATGTAAGCCCAATCCACAAACCAAACAAAGCCCATCCTAAGCCCATAAGGCTTTTATGTAATAAGTATAAAAGGCACACACCTAGTCATTTGGTGTGTGTGCTTGAGTGTGTAGTGTGTGTTTTTCATATGGAATAAACCTCATGTTTCATCTTTCATCTTTAAATGCCCCATATACATCACTTGAGTCACCATTTCCTTGCTTTATATTAGTGTTAGTTGAAGTCACCAGCTTCTTCCTTCCACAAGCTTCATATTAGTGTTAGTGTTTTGATAGAGTTGATAGTAGCTGCTAGGTTTAGGTCCTCGTGCATACTTTTCCCTACGCTTTCCTAAGCTCATTTTTAATGCAACAATAGCGAAACTCTTTTCACAAGTTGAGCTTTGAGTTCATCAATTTTTGTTATCAAAGAATTTGTTTGTTCCATTGACTTAGTTCTAGCTTCTTTGACAGAGTCACTTAGTTCTATGTGATGCTTTCTCAAAGACTCATTTTCCTTTAGTAATTTGGCCACACAAACTGCTAATTCATCATTTCTCATTTGAATATCATCAATAGCATTAATATCAGAATTACTTGTAACCAAATTAATTTTCACATGCATACCAGAAATATGTTTCTTCAAATTTATGATAGTCGAGTTTTTGGCTTGAAGCTGAGCTTTTAAATTGTTTATTTCAAAAATTCACAAAATTCAGGAAATTCTGGATTTTTACATGGTTTCTTAGTTTGAAAACCTTCTTCTTTACTCTGTATCGCAATTTCATGTGAAATGCAATGTTTTTCAAGATTTTAGAGTTTGTTTGAAAGTTTATCAAAAGCCTCTTTATCAACCATATCTTTTGTTTTGAAACACTTAATCTCGATTCACCTCGCCATGTAACATTTATCAAAGTCATGTTCGAGATCATGATAAGTTTGTTTAAGTACTTTCAGATGCACTATGTTGAACGAAGAATGGTACCTCATTACATGACACTGCTTAATTTTCGGTCCGATATCCGCATCCACATCATGTGTGTTAGGAGAAACCGAACAACCGGTTACATCATTATTTGTTGTCTCGACATTCGCATTCAAGAACACCCGATTCTTAAACCGATACATTACCCAACTCATCACAACTTTCATCAACCGCACTGCACTCTCATCTATTATTTCATATTTTGAGTAACTTCCTCAATATACTTCTCCACATTGTCCATGAGATGGATAAGTGTCTCTATGAACACGCCAATTTCCATCCCAGTGTGTCTCTTAAAAGACAATTCAGTCATGTCTTGATCATAATCTGATGTAAATTCCCCACTGATGAATGACTGAAATTGGTTGTGTATCACTTGTAGTGCAGCACTGGAACTATCCTTTTGAACATTTTCTTTATCAACTTGTTGTTCTAATTGTTCTAAGTTTAACAACAAGTTTCTAGTCAGTGTAGGTATATCCTGACGGAAGATGGCACTACATGTTCGATCCATAATTGTGGACAAAAGTTGTACGAGTTGAAAGTGAAGTAACTGATAAGGTTCAATGTTACTTTCCTTTAGCATGGCATTTTGTAGCCTAAACTGGTGCAATTCTCTCTTTAGATTCGAACACGTATATCTCACATCCTCATTGATTAATTCAATCATCTTTAATCGTTGAGTGTAGCATACATTATCATTTTTGTCCACAAGATCATACGCTTTAAGTACTCCGAAATCATCGGGTCAAGAGTGTAAGACATGATGTTGTACTATACACGGATTTGACAAGTCTATGATTTAAACCGAGATATAGATTCTTTCGCGGGATTTTACAAAATCAAGAAGAAACTGTGATACAATGTGTCACACCCTCGCCGGAGGCGGAAATACGAGGTGTAACGGAAGGGAACATAAGCACAAGATAATAGAACATACCAACGTTAAGATTAAAAAGAAATAATACGCCATTACAATACTAGTTTAGCCATCACCGGCAAATATATTACAAAGTTTAGTTCCCAAAATATTGCGTTCTATTACATAATGATTTGTAGCAACAAGTGAAAACTTCATTATGCAAGACCCGGTAGAAAAACTTACTAACGATCACCTGAAATGCATGAGAGAAAAACGGGTCAACTATAAAAATAGTTGGTGAGTAAACACGTTTAGCAAAATAAGAAAACTCGAAGAAATATTCAAAGGTTTCGGTCATCGGAAATAGTCCACAAAGCAAAGGCATTGTAAATCCACTCGCCCAAGTTCACCATACAAAACTTGCAACCCGTGTATTCACAACCCAAAGGCACAATATATAGCGATGAAGTAGTCAAGTATAAGCGGTCATAATAGTTCACAATATAGTACCACGAATATAATAATTCGAGGATGCTACCGAAGAAACCAAATTAAGTCAGGGTGCCACTACCCAAAGTTATGTTGGGTGCCTCTTCCCAAAGATATAATGGGTGCCTCTTCCCAAAGATATACTTGTGCCTCTTCCCAAAGATATACTGGTGCCTCTTCCCAAAGATATACTCCAACAAAGGAGTCTTTATAGTGATGCTCGAACATGGGAGACTTTATAGTGATGCTCCGAACATGGAGACTTTATAGTGATGCTCGAACACGGGAGACTTTGGGACAAGGTCATAACACGACGGTTCAATAAGTTCAAGTAAGGCATTATTTCATAATTAAGTTCAAGGATTTGTTTCAAGTTCAAAATTTCTAGTCAAACTAGTTAATAAAAGTAGTAAACAATTTAGCTCAAAACGGTTCATGCATTTCGCCCAAAATATAGTAAACGGTAAAAGGGGTGTGATTACTCACTTGATGAGTAGATGCGATGACAAAAGTGGTTACACCGAAATGTAGCGTGAATCCAAACCGACCTATTATGAATGATATGATATGCAATGAGTTGCAATGTAATGTTATGCATGCATTTCAGATGTTATTTATACCATTTGCGAGTTTGAAAATAATACTTTTCGTTTAAAAATACCCTTTGACGTCTTGACCCTTCAAAAATTACTTTACAAGTATTTACGTCAAAATGTCATCCTACAATGGTTTCGTAATGATTTATGGTGAAATTTTCACTTTTCGTCGCAAAACAATGTCGTCGGAAATTTCATGAAAGTAACAAAAATAGCTTTGAAAAACTAGTCGTAAAATAGTGTACGTCGATCGTTAGGAAACGAACTCGACGGTTTTGGAAAGTTTGTATCGAAATCTAGAAGTTGCAGTTCAGGAGTTTTCGTCATAAAGGTCTCGAACATAGAGATAATAAGGGTTAAAGATGATAATTTTGTCTAATTGTTGTGTAAAAAGTGAGTTTCGGCCAAATTTAAACGTCCATAAATAATTTATTACAACTCCGCTATACAAACGGTTGGTTGTTTTGAAAAATATGCTCGGTGATCTTGATTTTACTAGAAGACATTTCGTTCCAAAAAGTTCCACATCATAGTTAAAAACAGCCTCCAACATGGTCGTTTCACTACCGTAACACTTGTATCGTAAAAATAATATAGTTTTTCGTAAAATAATAGTTACGGCAATTTTATGAAAACGTGCATATCTTTGTCGCTTCAAACCGCTTTCACGATAATACGCCCTTAGCTTCGTATCAAAGTATACTAATAGATTTTTGATAAGTCGAAATAATTTGTGAAGCTTAAGGTTCATTTTGACTCGAATAAAGTAAAATAGTATGCTGAAATTTTCGAAAAATATATATTTCGTCGTCAAACTTGAAAAATTCATAACTTCTTCGTTATAACTCCGCTTTTAATCCGCTCAAGCCGCCACGGATTCGCTTTTAAAGTATATTTTCTAAATATCAAGGTCAAAAATTCGTGGCTACAGTCGGATTTTCCAGAAATTGGTTTTAAGGACAGACCCTTATTAATACTTGTCGAAAAGTGTTTTTCTCGTACTAAACCTATTCCAATCCCTTCAAATCAACTCCAAAACTAATCTAATCCTACCATACACCTTCTTAGGGTGTCATGGGTTCCTAAACATCATCAAGACCAAAGTATACCAAGGGGATAATTATAGGATGACCTTATATATATATCTCTAAAAATCATGTAAAAATTGGTATAAACAACACAAATCATGCATGCTTGCTCCAAAAATGAAGAGATACTTATGAAATGAAAAGGAAACATGAAAAATGATAGAAACATGCTTACAAGTTAATATGATGAGGTGCAAAGAACAAGGTTTAACCTAAATACTCTAGATTTTTATTTCAAAATCTTAATAAGAGTATTATCTAGATTGTAGTACTTGAACTTGAAAAATTTTGTGATCCCTTCACCCTTATGGCTTGGACGATTTGGAGAAGAAGCAAAACCAAGAGAGACTTTTCTAGCTTTGAAATAATGAGATATGTAATGAAATGAATAATTGAAGTAATGGAGTGAAGATCTATACTTGTTGAAATTTTACCATCAATTTAATGTACCCTCCCCATAGGGCCTGGATATGGGGATTGTGTCCTTCCATATATTTTTTTTTTTCTTTTTATAAAGTGTAAGTATATACTTGTATAATTGTTAAAAGATTTAAGTGAAAGGTGTAGGTAAAAAGGTAACTTGTAAGGTAAATGGTAACTTTTTGGTACAAGTAAATTTTTAATAGATCAAAATAGAGTATAATGATTTTATAAAAATTGTAAAAATACATTCCTTGTGAAATTTGAGTGATAAAATAATTACCGAGTAGTTTTAAGAAAACGTCAGAATAATATAAATTTAACGATTTATATACGAAATAAATTTAAAACACTAGGTAAACTCAAAGTATAGTTTTTATAAACTAAATGTAAATATAAAATATACCGGATCATTTTTAGAAGTAACGGATTAAATATTAAAATAATAACTCACGATAACGTTTATTAAATATAAAAATTACGCGTTAAATGTGAAATGAAATGCCATGAATGAACTAATATGATGCATATTTAATTTAAGAAATGACCGAATTTGAGAATTGTGACATTCTTCCCATGTCGTGAATCACGTCCTCGTGATTCGATTAACGATACTATAGTCCGAACCTCGACAAGAGTTCTAAAGTTCATGCTCGCATTTAATACCTAAATGATCATATCAATGCCCATGCGTCATGTGTTCCCCATTCAACTAAGTACGTGCCCGTGATTAGATTTGATAGGGTAAACTTGCCCAATATCGAACGTAGCTCTCAAAAGACCTTTAGGTAGTCGATTCTAATTTAATCTCACAACTCATCAAACAAGAACCGTCATGAGATTAAACTAAACCGACTTGAGTAAACCTGTCTCTTAGCTTGATTTTCGCAACTCATCAAACAAGAATCAGTATTAGATCAAGCTAGGAAACAAGTTGTTAGAAAGGTAGGATTCAACATCCTTGAATGAAGTCTTTTGAAAGATCCGCATATTCGATTTGCTTACACAATCAAATCAAATCAACAAAATATATAACAACTAAGGTCGATACCGATAGGTCTCAAATTAATCAAGGTCGTGAACGTGGTAAGAATTGGAAGGAAGTTATGCACTCAAAATCATGTTGCACAGAAATAAAGTGGTTGTTCAAAGGAATGTACCCGTTCGCGTTGCGGGCTTCCTCGGCCCGAGATAGAATGCTCGACCACGCATGGAGGAATTTCAATGTTCGATCTTGTGGGCCTTCTATTGCCAACGCTAGGTTTGGACGATTACCTCCTTGATTGGGAGTTCTTTTCACTTTGGATAGGTATTGCGGGGTGATCTAGACTTCCACACTGTAACATGCTTTTCTCATCCCTGATTTCCAGCCTGTTTGAGCAATTTCGCCAAGTGGCCCGTCATCTACATTTGTCGCACCTTCGCGCCTCCTCGAGTGATGATAATTACATCGAGTACACAAAGGATGTGGACCAGATATCCTTTGCGCCTCGGTGGTCGCCCATAGTTCTCGGGTCATTCGCGCCTCTTGTTTTGGCCGATTCGGTCTCGGTTTCCTGGTGATCCTCCCGCCGCTTCGCCCATTGTCGCTTGCTTTTGTTAGTTCTCGGCACTGATCACATCATTTGTCAAGCGATACGCCATACTCACAGCTGACTTGCGAGTGGTTGGTTTCGACGAGTGACATCCCTCCCAATTTCGTATCAATCCCCATATATATCGGTCAATCAACTTCCACAAAGGAAACCATGTGAGGAACCATCCTAGTTAACTCGTGGAACCGAATCGTACTTGTCGATTTCTACCCTACCATCAGTGGTTCCAAAATTCTTCTTCCGGTTCGACTTCATCTTTTCTCGCAGTACTCATCGCTAGTAGTTTCTTGAATGCTTCCCAAGATAATGCATTTGCAGCCCTCTTCCTCGATCCGTAGTTGGTTGTTCCACCAAGTCAAAGCTCGTCCCCTCAGTAGACCAACAGAGAACTCAACCTTATTTTCTTCAAAGACATTTCGTGATACTAAGCTTCGACTCAACATTCTCGAACCAAAGTTAGCGATTCAATGGCACCCCGCACCATGAAATTCCATTGGCTTACACGTCATGAAAGTTTTGTAGTCGCATCCTTGACCAGCGTTGAAGTACCTTCTCCGGCGTTGGTTCTTCTAGCATCGAGATGTGTTATAATTTGAGTGAGTAGATCCGCTATTCCAAAGCGTTGTTGTTTGGATCGTCATTGTTGTTTGGGTTGCCGTTGTTGCTACCTCCCGAGCGTGTGTTTCTTGCACCATGATCCTACAAAGGACCAAAACATCGGGTTGAGTAAACGACATTCGAACGAAGTCAGATGAGGTGTAGAACGGTGATAATGTGTTATAATGTTCGAAATGTGACAGGAACGGAATCATGATATGTCTAACAAGTCGAAAGATGGAAAAGAGAGGGTATGAACAAGGTACGGTAATGTGGAAGTGAACGTAAAAACATGCTATGCATACCCACCCAACCAATTCAACTTCAGGTGACCAGACTCTAAAGACTTGACTAAATATGATTTAAAACAACCACTCTTATCATTGCACGGTTCTTCATAAATTAGACATAGTTGATCAGGCTATGTATAATTTATGATTAACGATGCAACGATAGGACTGGATGACTCGGATGATGTTCAATGTTTAATAAAATAAAATAAAAATTTTTCCGGTTATAGCTGTGATTTTATTTTTGAAAATCGGCATTCTCTATAACCTTTGGCTCGATACCAATCTGCCACCTCCGGAGGCGGAAATACGAGGTGTAACGGAAGGGAACATAAGCACAAGATAATAGAACATACCAACGTTAAGATTAAAAAGAAATAATACGCCATTACAATACTAGTTTAGCCATCACCGGCAAATATATTACAAAGTTTAGTTCCCAAAATATTGCGTTCTATTACATAATGATTTGTAGCAACAAGTGAAAACTTCATTATGCAAGACCCGGTAGAAAAACTTACTAACGATCACCTGAAATGCATGAGAGAAAAACGGGTCAACTATGAAAATAGTTGGTGAGTAAACACGTTTAGCAAAATAAGAAAACTCGTAAGAAATATTCAAAGGTTTCGGTCATCGGAAATAGTCCACAAAGCAAAGGCATTGTAAATCCACTCAGTTCCAAGTTCCGCCCATACAAAACTTGCAACCTGTGTATTCACAACCCATTGCACAATATATAGCGTATGAAGTAGTCAAGTATAAGCGGTCATAATAGTTCACAATATAGTACCACGAATATAATAATTCAGGGATGCTACCGAAGAAACCAAATTAAGCTGGGTGCCACTACCCAAAGTTATGTTGGGTGCCTCTTCCCAAAGATATAATGGGTGCCTCTTCCCAAAGATATACTGGGTGCCTCTTCCCAAAGATATACTCCGAACAAAGGAGTCTTTATAGTGATGCTCCGAACATGGGAGACTTTATAGTGATGCTCCGAACATGGGAGACTTTATAGTGATGCTCCGAACATGGGAGACTTTGGGACAAGGTCATAACACGTACGGTTCAATAAGTTCAAGTAAGGCATTATTTCATAATTAAGTTCAAGGATTTGTTTCAAGTTCAAAATTTCTAGTCAAACTAGTTAATAAAAGTAGTAAACAATTTAGCTCAAAAACGGTTCATGCATTTCGCCCCAAAATATAGTAAACGGTAAAAAGGGGGTGTGATTACTCACTTGATGAGTAGATGCGATGACAAAAGTGGTTACACCGAAATGTAGCGTGAATCCCGAAACTGACCTATTATGAATGATATGATATGCAATGAGTTGCAATGTAATGTTATGCATGCATTTCGTATGTTATTTATACTATTTGCGAGTTTGAAAATAATACTTTTCGTTTAAAATACCCTTTTGACGTCTTGACCCTTCAAAAATCACTTTACAAGTATTTACGTCAAAATGTCATCCTACAATGGTTTCGTAATGATTTATGGTGAAATTTTCACTTTTCGTCGCAAAACAATGTCGTCGGAAATTTCATGAAAGTAACAAAAATAGCTTTGAAAAACTAGTCGTAAAATAGTGTACGTCGATCGTTAGGAAACGAACTCGACGGTTTTGGAAAGTTTGTATCGAAATCTAGAAGTTGCAGTTCAGGAGTTTTCGTCATAAAGGTCTCGAACATAGAGATAATAAGGGTTAAAGATGATAATTTTGTCTAATTGTTGTGTAAAAAGTGAGTTTCGGCCAAATTTAAACATCCATAAATAATTTATTACAACTCCGCTATACAAACGGTTGGTTGTTTTGAAAATATGCTCGGTGATCTTGATTTTACTAGAAGACATTTCGCTCCAAAAGTTCCACATCATAGTTAAAAACAGCCTCCAACATGGTCGTTTCAGTTACCGTAACACTTGTATCGTAAAATAATATAGTTTTTCGTAAAATAATAGTTACGGCAATTTTATGAAAACGCATATCTTTGTCGTTTCAAACCGCTTTCACGATAATACGTCCTTTGCTTCGTATCAAAGTATACTAATAGATTTTTGATAAGTCGAAATAATTTGTGAAGCTTAAGGTTCATTTTTGACTCGAATAAAGTAAAAATAGTATGCTGAAATTTTCTGAAAAATATATATTTCGTCGTCAAACTTGAAAAATTCATAACTTCTTCGTTATAACTCCGTTTTAATCCGTTCAAGCGGCCACGGATTCGTTTTAAAGTATATTTTCTAAATATCAAGGTCAAAAATTCGTGGCTACAGTCGGATTTTCCAGAAATTGGTTTTAAGGACAGACCCTTATTAATACTTGTCGAAAAGTGTTTTTCTCGTACTAAACCTATTCCAATCCCTTCAAATCAACTCCAAAACTAATCTAATCCTACCATACACCTTCTTAGGGTGTCATGGGTTCCTAAACATCATCAAGACCAAAGTATACCAAGGGGATAATTATAGGATGACCTTATATATATATCTCTAAAATCATGTAAAATTGGTATAAACAACACAAATCATGCATGCTTGCTCCAAAAATGAAGAGATACTTATGAAATGAAAAGGAAACATGAAAATGATAGAAACATGCTTACAAGTTAATATGATGAGGTGCAAAGAACAAGGTTTAACCTAAATACTCTAGATTTTTATTTCAAAATCTTAATAAGAGTATTATCTAGATTGTAGTACTTGAACTTGAAAATTTTGTGATCCCTTCACCCTTATGGCTTGGACGATTTGGAGAAGAAGCAAAACCAAGAGAGACTTTTCTAGCTTTGAAATAATGAGATATGTAATGAAATGAATAATTGAAGTAATGGAGTGAAGATCTATACTTGTTGAAATTTTACCATCAATTTAATGTACCCTCCCCATAGGGCCGGATATGGGGATTGTGTCCTTCCATATATATTTTTCTTTTATAAAGTGTAAGTATATACTTGTATAATTGTTAAAAGATTTAAGTGAAAGGTGTAGGTAAAAGGTAACTTGTAAGGTAAATGGTAACTTTTTGGTACAAGTAAATTTTAATAGATCAAAATAGAGTATAATGATTTTATAAAATTGTAAAATACATTCCTTGTGAAATTTGAGTGATAAAATAATTACCGAGTAGTTTTTAAGAAAAACGTCAGAATAATATAAATTTAACGATTTATATACTAAATAAATTTAAAACACTAGGTAAACTCAAAGTATAGTTTTTATAAACTAAATGTAAATATAAAAATATACCGGATCATTTTAGAAGTAACGGATTAAATATTAAAATAATAACTCACGCGATAACGTTTATTAAATATAAAATTACGCGTTAAATGTGAAATGAAATGCCATGAATGAACTAATATGATGCATATTTAATTTAAGAAATGACCGAATTTGAGAATTGTGACACAATGACCAATAGAACGTGTTAAGATAATCGTGGACCCACACAATGATAGAGGATTATGTGTTAGGAGTGATGATTATTTGAAGGATTAGTCAAGTGTTATTTGGTTGTGAATTGGTTTTGTTAATGCACGCTTACGGTGAAATTTAGGTCTAAAATTTAAAAGCTCAATAACTTCCTTTCGGAGGGATTTGGGCTCGAAAATTTGTTTCACAACTTTGTGGTGAAACCTCACAATATTCAAATGCACAGTATTTCAAAAATGGAGTTACGGATCAAAAGTTATGGCCGTTTGAAGTTTTGACGTAAAAAGTCAACTTTGGTCAAACCTCTTCTTTAGACAAATAGCTTCTTTAGACAAATCGCTTCTTTAGACAAGTCGCTAGAGTGATAAGTCGCTGGAAAGACAAGTTGCTAGATTGATAAATCGCTAGAATGATAAGTCGCTAGAGTGACAAGTTGCTAGAAATCCAAGTCGCTTATGTGACACAAATCGCTATGAATACAAATCGCTAGTGACAAATCGCTAGATAAAAAGTATGTCCACTACTTTGTCCTTTTTGTCGTTTTGTCTCAAAAGACAAATCGCTTAGTGCACAAGTCGCTTCACAAAACACAGAAAAGTCGTTTAAATATAGGGACAAGTCGCTACGAAGAAATCAAGTACGAGACACAAGTCGCTAGGATGAAATATTCAAAAACACCACTTTTCAATCCAAAAACAACCCAACCACGCTTATTCAAGCCTTCCAAATCAAAACCTAAGCACTTATAATGATTCTAAACACAAAAGTACAATCAAAATCCAAACTTTAACACTAGAGATGATCCAAATGATGCAAATAATTCTAAACTCTTTCAAACCCAAAAACCATATAAAACCACTAGAAATCCAAGAACATGTAAGAGAGATGATCAAACCATGGCTCTTGATACCATTTGTAACATATTGGATTTCATAAACACATCAAATAACACAATCTGGTTCGAATATGAGTAGGTTCTAAAGAGAGAAAGTGGAAGATGGGAGCCTTTCTAGAAAGAGAAATTAAACAAAAGAAAGAAGGTTAGATTGAGTGAAAGGTCCAACCCTCTACCTTTGGAGGTAGAGGGTATTTATAGTTACATACTACACGTCCTCCTTTGGAATGTGGATCAGGCATACAGTGGGTAAAGACCCGTCCTTCCTCCACGGTGATACAGTAAGCTAATCTATGCTAATAACTAACTAACTAGAACAAGAATAACGATATGTCTACGAGCTAACTAATGGTAGACCGACTCTTCACTATGAAATTTCTAATTCCTAACAAGGTTATAATTATGATTTTACAGAATTTTGATAATTTTTACATTATGTTTCTATAATTTCGATGCATTTTATATTCGGGATGATGAAGTTGTTGGTGGGTTGATTCGGTGCAACAAGTCATGTTTGCAAGGATCTTCGTTGGTTTCAAAATGTAAATCGATTGAAGATGGATCATTTGTAAAGATGGGAAACGCTGCAACCGAACCAATCAAAGGAATAGGGCGGTTTTATTGACTTTCACTTCTAGAAAAATTTATGTTTAGATAATGTATTGTATGTACCGGATTCGAAAGAATCTTGTTTTTAAATTGTGTTGAATAAGTTTGGCTACAAACAAGTGTTGGAAAGTGACAAGTATATCTTGTCAAGACATGGTTCATTTGTTGGATTTGGTTATGTATGTAATGGAATGATTAGATTAAATTTGAATTATCATTTTTTTAATGCTTCTGCTTGTATGATTACTTCTAGTCATAGCAATAGTTTAAGCAAATCTGAATTATGGCATGCTAGACTAGAACATGTTCATTAAAGAGAATGAAAGATATGTCTAAAATGAGTTTAGTACCGCTTTTGATATGACACCGAAAGTTGCAAGACTTGTATGTTAACAAAGATTACTAGACATCCATTTAAGAGTGTTAACCGGAAAGCAAAGTATTATATCTCATACAGAGTGATTTATGTGATTTTCATGCCAATCCTTCACTAGGACATAATAAGTATTTCATTACTTTTATTGATGATGCATCTAGATATTGTAATGTCTATCTATCGCATGCTAAACATGAAGCTCTAGAAGTTTTCTAGGACATGCCGGTTAGATGTTTTCTAACGTTAAAGCCATTAGAAGTTTTCTAGGACATGCCGGTTTCTACCGCCGCTTTATCAAAGATTTTTCAAAAATATCACGTCCGATAACAAAACTTCTTGAGAAAGATTATGTCTTTGACTTCAATGCTGATTGCATAAAAGCCTTTGAAACATTGAAATCTCAACTGACTAGTGCTCCGATCATGGTTTCACCTAATTGGTCACTACCCTTCGAGCTTATGTGCGATGCCAGCGATTTTGCTGTCGGAGCCGTCTTAGGCCAACGAGAAGGAAAACACTTTCGACGCATATATTTTGCTAGCAAAACACTGAATAGTGCTCAGCAAAATTATACAGTCACAGAAAAAGAATTACTGGCCGTAGTTTTCGTGTTCGACAAATTCCGATCCTACCTCGTACTCTCAAAAACAGTCGTGTTCACCGATCACTCAGCACTCAAATATCTGTTCACCAAGCAAGATGCTAAACCGCGTCTTATCCGATGGATTTTGCTACTCCAAGAATTTGACATCGAAATCAAAGATAAGAAAGGAGCAGAGAATCTGGCCGCTGATCATTTATCACGTCTTGAAAATCCAGATCTAGAGGAGTTAAAGGAAGAAGAAATCGATGATTACTTCCCGGATGAAACCCTCATGACCGTTGATGGAAATGACGATCCTTGGTTTGCTGAATTTGCGAACTATCTCGCTGTAGGAATTCTCAGAAAAGGTTTAACTCACGCTCAAAGGAGCAAATTCTTTTCGTAACTTAAATACTACTTTTGGGAACTCACGCTCAAAGGAGCAAATTCTGACGGAATGATCCGAAGATGTGTTTCTGTTTCCGAAACCCGCAAGATTCTTGACGAATGTCATCATGGCCCAACTGGGGGACATTATGGTCCTTCCACCACAGCTAAAAAAGTTTTTGATGTTGGATTTTATTGGCCAACAATATTCAAAGAAGCACATACACTTGTTCAGAACTGTGATGCTTGCCAACGAACCACCAACCTTTCACGAGAGACGAAATGCCATTGACAAGCATTCAAGTGTGTGAAATATTCGATATTTGGGGAATTGATTTCATGGGACCATTTCCTATATCCCTCAAATACGATTACATTCTCGTTGCTATAGATTATGTGTCCAAATGGGCAGAAGCTGAAGCTTTACCAACGAACAATGCTTGTGTTGTCGTTAATTTTCTCAAAAGCTTTTCGCTCGTTATGGAATCCCAAAGCCCGATAAGCGATCGAGGAACCCATTTCAGAATCGAAAAATGGAGAAAACCATGAAAGATATGGGGTTCATCATTGATTCACGACGACTTATCACCCACAAACCAAGGGCCAAGATGAAACACCAAAAGAGCTCTTAAAGAATACTCAAAAACAAGTGAAGGACAATCCTTGATGTGGTCGAAGAAACTTGACGATGCCCTATGGGCGTTTCAGACGGACTTACAAAACTCCTATTGGCACAACTCCTTACAGACTCTGTATGGAAAAACTTGTCATTTGCCGTTCAAGTTGAACATCGTGCTTCGGGCTCTTAGAAACCGCAACACCGATCTCAAAATAAATGGAGCAAAGAGATTTTTGCAATTGCACGAACTCGATGAATTCAGACTCTGAGCTTATGAAAATTCCAAACTGTATAAGGCCAGAACAAAAGCTTATCATGACAAAAAGCTGAGAATTTGGAAAGAATTCAAAGCCGGAGATAAAGTTCTGCTTTTCAACATGAAATTAAAATTCAAAGCTCCTAAATTACAACCAAGATGGTTTGGACCATATATCGTTAAACATGGATATCCATCCAGTTATGTCGAACTTTATGACAAACAGGGTGGAAGTTTCATCGTTAATGGGCACCGAATCAAATTATACTACGATAATGAGCAAATGAATGAAATATCAGTTGAGACAATTTCACCTGAAAATGAATTCGAAACCATCACCTTCGTAGCACCTTTTCCAGGAAGAATCCCACAAAGTGTTCCTTGGAAACCATCTGCTGAGTTCGTTTGGAGCGATATTGATGCTACTGGTGAAGAATTCATGTATGTCCCCGAACTTTTAAAAATGTTCAAGACTGCATCTGTGGCCATGTAAATTCGGGAATATTCGAGTCAGGCTGATGACTCGTTAATAAAACAAGCGCTTCTCGGGAGGCAACCTGTGGTTTTAGATTTGATTTTTACGTGGTCACGCCCCAAAGTTTAAACCTTTGGTTGAACTTAAGTGTGGGGGTGCCACATCTTAATAAAACTCTTTTGTTTGTATATAAGATTTCATGCGTAATGATTACTCCAATGGACGCCGAGATAAAGAAAAATAAGCTGACAAACTCATTGGAATATCTGGTTCTATCTCTATTTCCCTATTTCTATACTTTGAAGTTCGTTTTTCACATTGAGGACAATGTTTAACTTAAGTGTAGGGGGGTGAATAGGAAAAATTATAGTTTTTAAGTTTAAATTTAAAATTTTGTTTGCCCTTGTGATCTAGTTATTTTCACGCTTCTAGGATAATATATTAGAATATATGGATCAAACCACTGGTAAAACTAGTAATATTTGAAACTTTGAGATATGTTCCGACTAATATTGCAATCCATCCGGGGATCGATAACATTTGCTAGCACAAATTATAGCCATTACCACTAAAATTGGGAGGATTTGAGCCTGTTCTACATAAAGTATACATCTTTTATGCTTGAATCTTTTGCAATGAGTGTGCCGATGATTTAATTTATTCTAGAACTTGTGCTTGTAAATCATTACCGATCAGCAGATGAGATCGCATTCGAGCGATATAAGTAAATTCGTGTGATAAAGAGGCATCTTAGGATTTAACCCAAATGGCCTTCCATTTTCATATTATGCTATATTAGCTAGACACATCGGTTAGTTAACCACCAACATGGACCCATTTGTAGCGCTCATCTTTAGCGCTAGATACCCTAGTTACACCCTCCGAGCCATCCTTTTCGCTTTTGATAAATCCGAAAATACAAAAGATTTTACACTTTAAACCTTAGCCTAACCCTTGTCAATGTCTAAACGGTTGGTTGCTAGTCACCGGAATGAGAAGATTGTTCAAATGATTATGAGTAACCGCACCTTGTTAGTTGTGTGAGCCATTCGAGTTTATGTTTTAAAAAAATGAAAAAATATGAATGTATTAGCCAATGTGCTATGTTCGAAGAAAAATTGTCATGGCGAATTAAAGCGAAGAGTTGTGGAAATCCGAAGAAAAGAAAATGAAGCTATAATCATTTATTGGTTTGCGGATTGTTTGGTAGCTAGCAACACGGGTGTTAGACTTGATTTCTATTTTTATTTTATCACCAATTTCATTTAACATTCCCATGCCTTATCCATACACTTAGCCCTTAGCCTTAACATTATAACCCGAATAAAAGTCCTCTTTAGATGTTTTTGCTTGGTGCTCACGCCACGTCGGTGGAGTTTTGTTTCTTGTACAAGCTTATGGTAATAATCTAATCATGACTAAGCAATGAGTGTGATTTATCTTGTTACTCCACTAAAAAATGAGTAATTGAGTGAATTATATTTCGTTCCTTTTTCGTGAGGTGTTTTGAAATGTTAATCATGCAAGAAAATCATTGGATATTGTCAAACTTCTTGAAAGTTTCGCCCTTAAAAGCATAATTGATGAATCTTCTCTCGTACTTGTACTTGGTGGATTTGCATCATATTTTTGGTAATCATGATTTTGTACCAGTGGATGTTTTTTCCTAGATTTTCTTGAGGGCAAGCAAAGTTTAAGTGTGGGAGAATTTGATAACGCTCAGATTGTACATGTTTTTAGTAGCATTATGTGTGCTTTTGTATATGTTATTTGGTTATATTTGTATGATTTGGTTTAATCGCATCAAAAGATGTTTGTCTAGTGTTTATAACCAAGTGCGGGAAATGGAAGGAAAAGTAAAGAATGTTCAACAAATGGAAGATTCCCGTTTCAGTTAAGCATGTCAAGCACAAATCAGTATTTCAAGTACCATAGAAGACCAAGATGATTGAAGAACCAAGCTCTACAAGTCCGAATTAAGTAAAGGTTGATTTTCCGTCACTCGGGAAGACCAACCGAATCAGTTACAACCGCAACCGGATCGGTTGCCACCCATAACCGATGCGGTTGGATCACTAGCAGAAGACCAACCGGATCGGTTGGTCATGCGACCGATCCGGTTGGAAGACCTGTTTCTGCCAAATCTTCATCACTAAGTTTTCCCTTTATATCCAAACGATTCTAGGTCCTTCCCTTGGTGTATTCTAGTCCCTTCCTAACTTCTTGGAGGCTAAGTTCAGCAATTAATACCCTAGGACTTGGAACTAGTATAAATAGAGACCTCTTGTGAACATATGAGACACACAATTCAATACAATTCTCTACTCATCAAATAAAGCTCTTAGCTCTCAAATTCGTCCTTAGAAGTCCAGAAAGTTTGGAGTTCCGAGTACCACATTTGGAGGTCAAAACCCCAAGAAGTCTACCCCAATACTTTGGGAATCATTACTTCACCATTTGTAATCTTATTCCAAGCATTGTAAGACTCTTAATCATGTTTTCTAATGTTCAAAGTTCTGAGTTTATGTTTATGTTTGCTATGAGTGGCTAGTTTCTATATACACTTGCTTAAATGATGTTGATTATCATATGATTAGTTTGTGATTGTGTTAACATGTTTTAATTCAATTTTAAGTTGATTCTAAGATCCAATTGTGCTAAATTTTCATGGTGGCATTTGTTAAACAAGTTTGACTAGTTGATAGTAATCGTAGAGGTCGAAAGAACTTATTGTTATTCAACTAGTTATAATCATTTTGTCTATGGATGATTGTTTTTACCCATTATTCTTGATTAAACAAAGGAACTAAGGTGTGGTTGTAATAAGAACACTTTTTGATTGTCAAGTTGGATTGATTGGAAACATCTAAAAGGTCGTAAGATTAGTTGTAACTTTTTTTCTATAATCGGTTACCTTTTGTATTGACCATTTCTTAAGCAAATTTGATAATGAAAATGGATGTTTTTGTGTTTAAGTTTGTGAAAATAAACTTATGAAACTTGAATTGATCTTTAATTGATTGGTTAAACTTAATGCTTGTTTTTATGAACTAAAATCTTGACGAAGGTTTAACTTGTAAGAACAATAGATTAGTACACCAACTAATTATCATAACCAACATGTTAAGAAGAGGTTAACACAATCATACTAATCAAGGATAAGAAACTAGTTTAAGCAAGTGTAGTTTATAATCATCTCAATTTCATTATATCTATTTTCGTTGTTATATGCTTTTGGATTGCCTTAGTTGATTTAGACTTGTTAATCGATTCACTCAAATCCATGCGAGCGATCCCGACTTACCTTCAAAATCTTGCTATAACGGACGAGTGCACTTGCTCGTATGTGTTATTGGTAAAATTGGTAAATCGTCTTTTATAAATTTAAAACTTGTACACACGTAGCACATCGTGAACTCAATCAACGTTAAACATCTTGGAGCCGATTTAGTTCATAAAGCACGCTTGCATACTTTAAGAAGTGAGTTGGAAACATTAAAGATGAAACCGAATGAAAGTGCAAGTGAGTTTGCAGGAAAGTTAAGTAACATACAAGCAAAGTTCAAAAGCCTTGGGGGAACTCTGAAAGATAAAGTACTCGTGAGAAAACTGCTTAACTCAGTCCCAAAGAAGATTGTGAAGATCGTTTAAGCTCATCTAGGGATAACAATAACAACAATAAATAAATGCACAGCGGATAAACGAAACATCATTGTTATTGCTAAAGGTTCTTCGTCATCATCTCTACCACTAAACACTAATATAACAAATACTATACTAAATACTAATCGAATACTAACTAACTATCCCTAGGCATTTATACACTACGCCTAGGTTACACACACACTTTTACTAATGGTGTTCACATCTTGACACACATTAAATCTAATTCCCTGCCTCTCTTTATATACTAGAGAGTCTAGGGTTACAATTGACTACTAGGGACTAAATAATAAAGTCTTCTTTAACAAGAAAGTCCCTTGTCTTTCTTTCTTCATCAATTGTCTTCATAAGTCCTTAATCTTTCATATTTTGTCATAATCAACTCAAATATAATTCCCAAGAATCTTCCCCTAGTTGATAATGACAAAACCAAATAAACACGAACTTCCCCTGAAGTTAAAATGTTATGAAAGATAAGAACTTCCCCTTAAACATGCAATATAACCAAGGATGTTCAAGTTGCAAATCTTCTATGTAATGCCTTCTTCCCCTTTTTGTCATAATCCACTAGGAGACGCTAAGTAGAAGCAACTTTGATTCCAACCACCACAAACCAGTATCATACGACTAATCCATCCTTCTAATGCCTCAAGATACCCGCCATGAAGATCACCAAAAAGCTTGCTAAAAATGAAATTAAGGCAAAAGAAATCTGAACCAGGAGTGTAAATACCAACAAGTAGTAGTAAAAATCTTCCCCTCGAATGATGCATGTAAATAACCATAAGAACCTGTCGAATAACTAACCACCATGATCACAAATACGTTGTAGTTCCAGCCATGAAGAACATAGTACCACCCAAAATACTAATAAGGATGACTACAATCGCATTTGAAACCAAGCAGTAGTAACATGAAGAATAGTTCAAAGGTTTACCAATCATTCCAATCATCGTCAAAGTCCAAATAAGTATAACAATATCTGAGATCTTGAACTTTGAAATCAACCAAACTTTCGTGTGTGTATAACAACCAAATCTGAGAACTAAATCAATCTCGTGTGTGTGTAATCAAAATAAACTCCATACCAAGCTGAGAATCAAATCCATCTGTGACTTCCCCTCAATTCCAAAACAAACCTATTAGCAACACTTTTTCTGTCACTAAACTGTCGCTAATTTGTCACTATGTTGCATTCTCCTTCCTCCCAAATATGTTAGTGACACTAATTCTGTTGCTAAGCTGTTGCTAAACTGTCTCAAATCACAAACCACTTTTATCCTTCTACCCCAACATGCATGTCCATGTCTATTTATCATAGCTTCAATTAGTAGGTCCAATTAAAGTAGCATACGAATAAAGTATAATCTAAAGCTGTCACCATCCCATGTGCATACCGACATGGGACCAATAAAAGTCACGTATTAAACATACTAATATCTAACGAATAACGATTCGATGAACAATAATTAGTAGCATGGGCGATTTCACATGAATGGATATCTTGGAGGTCGGTGTGCATGCATACAACTCGCATAATCAATAACAATATCGGTTTAAAACTAACGAGTGAAATCAAGAGCTTTAACTAACGGACCCATGATATGATAGAACCTTTTAAATCGCAACAACACCAATCATCTTAAACAACTTCACAATCGTTTGATCACGTGCATTCCAATCATGAATTGAATAACTCATGTTCAACAATATCAGCCTTAATATGACTTAAATCACCATCCAATCGACAATGATATCATTGAACCTCTCGATATAATATTAAACAATCATGTTAGCATCAATATTACTTACGTGAAGAATTGCGGTGGTAATAACCTCACGGCCAGCAGATTAGTTTCTTGATAGATCTTTAACAAATCATAACTAGAGGATTGTACACGAACATCGTGACGAAGAAACAAAACAATAACATCTCGATGGTGACAAAACTTTGAAGCGCCATATCTTTGCAAAGAACAAATGACAACATGTACATCAAAACAAATTAGTTTCATACTATTCTCATCACATCCAGGTGTGTTAACTCCTGTGAGAGGTGAATCATTGAAAATAATGGATTTGATGTCTCTTTACCAATAGCCATCACTACTGGAGTAGCCAAATGTTTCGATTCGACAACTATGGTACATCGATAACCATCGATTTATTAGCAAATCGGCAACCATGAACGGATTTGAAATGTCTTTACCAGAGCCGTTTGATCGGGACTAGTCAATTCTTAGAGTTGGTGAACCGATTACCAAATATGGTATTCCAATGCCTTTACCACAAGCCATATACAAGTGGGCTAGTCAATTCTTGGATTCCAAAAGGAATAAACCATGGTGAATTGATGACCATACAACCCTCGACAATTAAGCATGGGTGATTGCGGTCCCTATGATTTTGAGCAAACCATTACAACTATCAATGATTTGATGTGTCTTTACCAAAGTTGTACCCTTGGACTAGCTAACTCTTTGACATACACAAGGTATATCTGGTAAGTCAATAACCATCAATAATATACAACAAACCTGCAATAAAAGTAGACAAACTCAAATATATAAATGAATTTATTATTTTTTTTTTATTTTATTTTTTTTTAAACTAAGAAATAAAGAAAACAAATATTACAAAAGATATAAAATACCACAATCAAGATGAACCTTTATGTTGCAGAAGTTGAGTCTTAATAACTCCAACACAGTGTGCTGCATGTAGATCATCATTGCCAACTGGATTAGGAGGTACTTCCAACTTCTGTCTAAGCATTCTTTCCATTAATGAAACAGACAAAGGATAAGTCTTATCCGAGAACATACACAAAATCATGCCACATTTTGTCTGAACCACATGGACACATGGCATAGGATAGAATCTCCAACTCTCAAGCTCCCACTTATGTGAATTCTTCCAAATAGAATACCCTTTACCATCCGGAGAATGAGAATCAAACAAAACTTGAAGATCACCCAATAAATATAAACCAACCTTGTGGTGAATGAATAGTATAATCTTGAGTGACATGTTCATACAAAGATCTTCAAATCATGTCTATCCACCAAATGAAAGATTTCCAATCGATAAACGGTGTTAAGCTTCCCATCATCCAATTGATCAATACAACATGTGTTCCTTCAAAAACATCAATAGTTCCTACTTTAATAAAAGTTGACTCAAGACCTTGAGATCTAAAGAGCTACTCTTGGAAAGATGTTTCCTAGCTAGTCTCACAGATCTCCTTAAGGAACTAAGTTTCCTTTTACCCATCCTTTTCTTCCTCCTACCAGGTGTATAAATCCCCTGAGATGATCCTTCCTCAGAAGTAGCAAGAACATCTTCAGCTTGAGAAGAAGCAGGAGTAGACTGAGTTGGAACATCATCACTTAAGGAATTCATTCTGTCAAGCATCTCTCTTGCTTTTTTAGCTTTAGCAACCTTTAGATCATCTGTCTTACTCAATGTATCACCCAAATTATCAACAGATGCAACACTAGGCAATCGTCAAAAGAAAGCGAGAAAAGGTTCGTGAGAGAAAACCATATCACCGAACTTCTCTCTCAACAACCGCTTGATGGTAACAACAGAAGAACTTAATTTTGATGCCACATCATCAAAATTATCTACAATCTCAAATGTCTTGGGTCTCTTTGCTTTAGGAACATCAAACGTATTAGCAATCCTTTCCAATGTAGAAGAAGAAGTAGAACCAGATGAAGAAAACTTCATAATCATATTATACTTTCTGATCAAAGCATCATCAAATAAAGCTAAAATTTGCTTCATTGACATGCCAATATTGTATACAGTAGAACTCTCATTCTTCACAATCCTCCTCATATGAGCTCTCTTCTGAGCTACAGTCATTGGTTTTTCCCTTTTTGCTTTATTCCTTTGAGCAACAATAGCTCTCCTCTTTACATATGCTTCTAGCTTCTTTTGTTTTCCAAGAGCCACCATTTGAGCCACAAAATTCTCACTATCAAAGGTTGCACCTAAAATGCGTTTTGCAATATTAGGATCGATGCACCTTGTTGAGTATAAGCATCCCATTGATCATCGGTGATCCGAGGAAATAATTGATCAAGCTCTAGTTGTCTCTCGTAGACAAATTAGAATCGGATCGAGCATGAAGAAATTTAGCCACCGCACCACTCTTGCGTGATATTTTCATAATCAAGAAACATCCTAGCTTAAGCTTGCTCTTCTTCTTCGCACACCAGATCTGAACCAAACACTTCATCAATCACATCTTCCTTTCCTTTGTCATAAGGTTCCTCGTGAGAACCATTTGGAGAAATATTCACGTAGGAACTTTAGAAGAAACATCCAATTTAGCCTCGAAGAAACATGTTGAGAAAGAACCTCAACAGTGTAGAAAAGACTTGACATTAGAATCCAAATCATAACTTCGTCCGGAACAAACACTGCGAGACATCTCGTGAAGGTTGAGAACTTGGTTGTTCTTTAACAAAAGAAACTTGACCATGTTCGTAGCAACATCCTCCATTTGAACATCAGCAGATACCACATCAATACTTGGTTCCTTAGAAGCTTCAAAGGATTCCTTATTCGATATTGTCTTCTCCTTTTTCTAGTAAAACGAATAGGTTCTTTTTCCTTTGAAGATTCAAGCGAAAGGAGAAGAAACATGAGTTATTAGAGCTGCATCGCCCAAGATTCCTAGTGATGCAAGTGAGTCTCTTCTGCTCCTCATCGAAGAAACCAAAACTCTCCTTTGCCCCTTTTTCCAAGTTGTTCCTCCAAGTTCTTAACTTTATTCGCAACTCCACAATCTTACCACCAAGAGTAGACTTGGTCTCGCAATTTCTGCTTAACATCAAGAACCTCCGCCACATACACCGCTCACTAGAGCATATCATGATGTCGGTAATAAGGTCCTCGGCTCCACCAGGTTGATTGCTCGGTGGTAATGGGAGCTTCATTGGGCCTTCGGGAGAAATATGAACATGCTCAAAATTAGGAAATCCTTCATCAAATTGATTCCTAATAGGACTAGGTGTGGGCGGGTCTATCGATCTCATGCTCAACCTCATTAAGAGACTTGAGTGGGTGGTGGACTAGAACTAGATCTAGGTGAAGGTATAGGCAAGGTAGGTCGAGAAACATTAGATGCTTCACAGTAGTAGAAGGACCCTCATCAATAGCAACCAAGGATTACCATCGTAGTATTGGTAGAAGATGGATCACCAACAACATTATCCTCATCGCCAGCTTCATTGTTTTGAGGCAACATAGCTGCTAGCAAAGGATGATGTGTCCCTCATACTTAGTTCTCATTGAAGCAAATAGTTTAGAAGATAAAGCTCCTATGGGATAAAAGGCTTGGGTTTGGGTAGAAACATCTAAGATCATTTGTAAAAACCTAGGGTACATCAAAAACTTGTTCTTTTTCCTAGTTATATTCTCAATCATATTATCGAAAATAAATCTAGAAAAATTATAAGTTAAACCCTGAGATAGACATATAATACCACATCCCAATTGAGTAGAAAATTGATCCCATCCTCCTGATTTATTGCTTAAACACTGAAGCAATGTATGAACGAAAAACCTCCACATAGGACAAAGCTGATTCTTTAACCACATGTCAGTCCTTGTACCTTGATATCCAATCGCTCTTAGCCCATCAAGTACTACTGCAGCATTCGAATGAAAAACCCCATTTTCATCATCCAAATAAAGTTTTCTTCTTATCGCCTCCGCCACCACATGCTCGCTCCGTCAATCATTGCGGCAATCTCGTATCACCCTTTTCGTAGCGATGCCCGAATTGAGTAACCAACGATTCATAAATCGCATTAGGAGAATGCGTTAAAGCGTAATGAATCTTGGACCTCTGTAAGAATTCCACCATTGGTCTATACAACTCATCACCCTTAGCTGTTCCCAGAAAAGCGACTTTATTATGATCATGCTTGAATTGAAGCGCCATGAGAAAAATCGTAAGTTAGGGTTAAGAATCACACAAGTGGAAGTGTTTTGAACGTGAGTAAAGAGGGAATCGTTTAATTTGAGACGAAGATATGCGAATAGAGAATAAGTAGTAGTTTCCCAATTTTGGTCAAATTGTTGACCAGTGCTGACGTGTACTGCTACTTTTACCCAATTTAACTTTCAACTTCGGTAGAAACACTAGTCATTCTCAATGAAGAATACCAATCAGCCAGAAACATATCACGTATTCAAGAAGCTTCAAGAATATCTCATTTCGTTTCACCCAACTCGCATTAAATCTCATTAAGTCTTGAAACCGTCTATAAAACAATCCCTATGCACACTTAACTCTTCATCAAAACCCCAAATATCATCACAAACCCTAATTTCTCCATGAAACACAATCAACCAAAATTAACCATGAATAACCAACCAAAGGTAGTAGATCTTACTCCTCATCTTCATCATCATCATCATCATCAAGTGATGATACTAACCCATGGCAATATTACTTTCCACAACCATATCGAGACCCAAAAATCACCCTTCGCCTTCTTCGAAGATGATAGTGTAGTGAATCCAAGTGAATCTTCCGATGACTCGATGACTCCTATAAGGAGAGAACATTTACTCCCAACCTTCAAAGACCTCGGCCTCAACAAAGGCCACGCAAGAAATCCGCCACTCCCAAAAGACAAAGAGGTGGTTCTTGGTCTTTCGCATCGTGTTTGGTGCTTCATCACATATAGTATAGAGGAAATGCTTAAGGATGGTGGATTGATTGCTTTTGGTGAAACCAAGTAGATGAAGCACAAAGGACATATTATTTTCTTCATCATCATGTGTGGTCATCGTCATCATCACCATTTTCACCAATCCATCCTTTCCATTTTGATCCTTAGCATCCTCGTCATAGTAGTCATGCATCTCCACCATCGAGATAGAAGGAATGGGTGGTTATGCAAGACCTCACAAACGATATCCGAAGATCTAGTGTGAAAGATGTGAGCGATCATGCATATTGATAAGGTTTTAAAAGGTACCATTTTGAGGGTCGTTTAACCCTTATTTGATCACTTTGTATCCGTTATTGCTTAATATCGTTCCTTTTCACTTTTAGGTCTCTTGAAGGCAAAATGCTGGAATGGCACTTATTTGGACGAAAAGGCGCGAATATACGAAGAAAATGGCCAAAGTCGAATCGAGACACTCAAAGTCTGCGAAATGTGGCGACATCGCCATCGCTAATCGCGACGCCGTCGGAGGAATTTGTGACGACTCGTAAGAGAAAATGGCTTGTTTTGAAGGACGGCGCGGATTTAAAGGAGTAGACCGTCGCAACTCGGATGGCCTAGATGCGACTCGCACGACGCCGAAGTCAAGAGACGGCGTCGCGGACATAAGGTGACGCCGTCAAGGTTAACGTGGCCAAGACGAAACCCTAATGACGGCGACACGACGGCGTCACAAAACATAAGGTGGCCGTCGCATATGTAATATTATATATAGAACCGAATTTTTCGGTTTAAGAGAGTATTTTGGGAGTAAAACCTAAAACCGAACCAAGGGTGTCTTGTACAGATTTTAGGGTTCCAAACCCTATCTTACATCAAGATAATTATTTACTTCATCAATTCAATTATGTCTTTGATTATTTGTGTGTATGCTTGCATGTTCTCCATGTCCGCTAATTTATTTGTGTGTTTGCTTAGGGAATATGAAACTTAATTATTAAATATTGATTGGTTGTTTCTTATCTTAGTTGATTAATGATCTAGTAATGCGATAGGTCATTCGTTGTGTACTTAATGCTTGATTCATCTTTGTGAACCTTAGAATATAATTACCGAGTAGTTGTAAGCTAAACCATCCAAAGAGTGCCTTAGAGTAAGAGTTTATTATCCCTAGTGGGTTTTGTAGACGAGACCCTTTGGTAAGTTCAAAGAGTTAGGGAGAAACGATACCTACAACTTTAGACACACAACGCAACTAAGAATAAGGACGTGACAACTCAACCATCAATAGGAGATAATTAAGGAGTAGTAAAACCAAAGTAAACACATCTTTAAACTATCATACGAGCACACATTAATTAGACATAGACTACCACCACCTTAGCTTACATAATTAGATAATAGTAGAGTAATCGGTGAAATACCAACCCCCAAATCCAATACCGAGATTCGTACTTTTCAATTTCAAAAAACATAAAGAAGATAAAAATAATCTTCCTCAACCTTAACCTTAGCGTAGTAACTTCTCACTAGCATTCCTATTCCCTATAGAACGATATCAATACCCGGCTTACCCTAATACTACACTACAACGATTAGGTTGATCGCCTAGGGTGTTGAAAAACTTGCTTCGACGAAATGGAAGTTCCTTTGACCCCGAACGCGGTGCGTAAGCGTATCAAGTTTTTGGCGCGGCCGGGAATAGAATAGCTAGTTAGTAGTCCACCTCGCTTAGGTTCTTTGCTTGATTCCTATCAAGTAAACTTTTTCTCATTTTAGCTTCCTTGTAGTCTATCCCCTTCTTTGTGTTTGTGTTCGTAAAACCCTTTTCATTTGTCGCTATGGCAAGTGAAATTGCATTTGCATCATTAACAAATGAGAACAGTTGAATTTCGCAGATTGGTTTGGTTTTAATTGTTCTAATGAATTTGTGAGTGAACTTAGAGATATCCAAAAGGAGATGGGTGTAAGGTTGGATGGATTTGATATATTCGTACTTGTGTGGCTTCTATTCAACAATCGTTGTCGGGATCAACTCCTTTTAGTGACACCATCCGGAGAATTTTTCTAAAAGCCTCATATGCATAAACCATCAATTGAATGATCTTAGGCACCATGATCAAAAGACCTAGTTTTTAAGAACATGGAACCTAAACTGAACAAGATTGTGAGATGGTTATAGTTGAACCGCCTAGTTGCATGCGTGGGATAGATTTTAAAGCATATGACACGTGAGGAACTTTAGGAAAATAGAACATAGTGATCAAATTTTTGAGAATAATTCTTATGAATCGGACCAAGAATTTGAAATGGCTAAAGAAGGATTTGAGATGCTTAGGGTGTATTTGGGTCGGATCATACTAAAACACATGATGAACATTTAGAGCTCTAGATATAATGGAGAAAAGGTGGAAACTCCAAGCCCACAAGCCCTACCATCACTTGAGGAAAACACATCACCTATAACTTACCCTAAGAAGTAGAAGAGACTATAGGAACCCGATTGATAGAGAACCTTTGGACCAAACGCCACTAGAGAATGTAGGTTTAGATGCTTGTTGTCATGACCTCTCTCTTAGTCCTAGGGAAGTTCCTAATTTTGATGAACCGAGCCTCAACCAAAACCTTACCCAATTTTCCGTCTTTAGATGTGAATCTTGGAATTGAATTAGCCCCAATCCACCCATCAAAATAGATAGTCCGGGTAGTTGCTTGATAAAGGTGGTAGATTCTAGGCCATTTAGAGTAGAAGCTAATATAGGAGTAACCCATGACCTTACACACTTATATCACCCATTCATGGTTGATAACAAGAAACACTATGGGTTTAAACCGGGTTTATTAGGTCAAGATGGATCCTTAACTAAGAATCTTTTGAAGTTGATAGAAGATGATCCATTTTAGAGAGAGATTTGATTCACCCGCTACACCAATAGACTTAGGTAAGGTTATAATGAATAGAGCACACTCCTTTGAGCATATAAATCACCCATCACCCTCTCCTCACGTGAGAAAATTTCCACCCTAAGGGTGTGTATTGCTACTATCACCCGCACTTAAACTTAAGTGTAGGAAAACCTCCCTTTATCCGTTAAATAAGGGTAGAGTCGGGCTCGTGACTCGAACAAAAACAAGCGCTTCTTGGGAGGCAACCCATGTGTTTTTCCTTTTCATTTTTATTTGTGTGTCATATATCTTTTATTGATTGTTTATTCTCATGTTTAAATTTGTAAAAATGCCTTATTTTGTTTTTAACCTCGTCTTAATCACATATAAAGGTATTCTACATAAAGGATAAGTGTAGGGAGGATTACAAACGTTTTCAAAAGAAACGTAAACATGAGAATTTCAATTAATTAAAAGATATACATGTGTGTTGTTCAAGTCAAATGCTTGTATCGAGTCATAATGGATGTTTTCGAAATTTTCCAGTTTAAAAGATAAAATGTTCCGAATTTTTTCGTAAAATCGCAGCTTTTTGTCGAGATAACCGACGGCGTCAGATTGCAACTGACGCGCCGGGAAGGAGTAAAACATCGATCACTTTTTCTCGTTTCGAGCTACTTATAAATTTTTGAATTTTCCGGTCTTAATTCTCTTAGAAATTCATAAACATCCATTCCACAAGCATTATATCCTAGTTTAAATCGAGTCTTATATATATTATTACCGCCGAATTTACGCGAAGGTTTCGTTTGTTTTGTTCAAGTGTGCGAGTTTAGTTTGTTAAGAAGAAGTTACACAAGATTGGAAGGAGCTTTTCACGCAATAATTCTTCTTGGAAAGGATGTAACCACCACTTTACACGGATCCTACCGAGCTAATCGGGGGTATTAGTTTCTTCGTTTTTATTACCTTCTTTATCATAACTTTGATACTTTCTGGGAACATTGGGACAATGTTCACTTTAAGTGTAGGGAGGAAAATAAACGGGAACTTTGAAACTATGCTTATCCTTGATAATTTGCTTTGTCCAATTGTGATTGTGTAATAAACCATGAGAAAATGTCGGTTAGGGTAATTTTAGCACCAAATTTAAAATTTTTCATGACATATAGGAGTGGGCCATTAGTCTTAACAAAAGCGTCTCACGGATAGGAAGTTGCATGACTAGCACAAAACCCTTTACCACCCAAATTCCACCCAAAATGTGAGGATCGCCTTAGATTAGTAGGAATTAAAAGCATTCACCTTCAATGCTTAGAGTGTGAACCGGTAGTATACTAGATTCTAGAACTTGTTTTGTGATGCATTCCGAGATCGCTAGTGAGACCGCACTTGTGTAGTTAGGAATAACTAAATGATAAGAGGCATTAGGATAACCCTTGTTTGATACCGTAATATAATTACTTCTTCCACATCGGTTGAGTAATTCCCCACCCTTTGCGTTGTACTCATCTTTAGTACACGATACCCTTAGTTAACCCCTCGAGCCAATCCTTTTCGCGGTTCTCGTGATTTTCGGTTTTCCGAATATCAATGAAGAGCATTGTTTACACCCCACCCCAAATATACACCCAAATCGCCTTAGCCTACCCCTTATGCACTCACTTTTAGTGCATTATTGTTATCACCCTAAACCCTTAGTTCAATTATCTCGTTGCTTGCATGAGTTGCTAAGTCGAGTCATATCCTTTGTACACGTTTTGGGACGATTGGGATTCATGGGAAAAGTTAAAGTTTATGAAATGACGGAAGGGAACGTTAAATTCAAATTCCTTTGTTTGCATAATAATGTACCCCAAGTGATTTGATCTTTTCAATTCGGGTCAAATTAGTGTTAGAGTAATAAAACTCAAGTGTAGGGATGTGCCTATAAATCCCTATCATTTTGATGTTACCGTAGAGGATGGTAGAGTAAAAGTGTATGAAAAAAAAAAAAAAAAAAAATCGAAAAAATAAAAGAAAAGAGAAAAGAAAAAATATAGTAAAAAAAAAAAAAAAAAAATTTACGGCTACCATCCTACATCTATCCTTTAAATTTATGTTTGTTTATTTCGTTACCTAGAGTTTTAGAGTGTCGAGTCTTGGTTTAGCAACGCCATTCTTCAGACATGCTTGTGACAATAAGATTTTGACTTGCCACCACTAAATAGCCTATCCCACCAAACCCTTGTTTCCCTACCGAAGCCTAACATTACAACCCTTTAAAAGACCTATTTGATAGTCTTTCCTAGGTGCTTACGCCAAAGCGATGGAGGTTTGATCTATTCTCAAGCCTATGGTAATCTATGTACTAGGACCGGTTAATGAGTGTTTATCTTCCATTTCCTATTTGTTATATTTCATATATACACCGAGAGAGATGTGAGTATCCAAACACCCCATGTGAGGTGCTAGTATGTAATTCCGTGCTTGTTATGACTTTCTTGGGCTTATATGTGTTGTGGACCATTTTACATCAATGCTTCATGACCCTAACTTATAAATTAATTGGCTAAAAGCACATTTGCTTGAGGACAAGCAAATAACAAGTGTAGGGATATTTGATAAGGTTTTAAATGTACCATTTTGAAGGTCGTTTAACCCTTATTTGATCACTTTTGTATCCGTTATTGCTTAATATCGTTCATTTTCACTTTTAGGTCTCTTGAAGGCAAAATGCTGGAATGGCACTTATTTGGACGAAAAGGCGAATATACAAAGAAAATGGCCAAAGTCGTAATCGAGACACTCAAAGTCTGGCGAAATGTATACGACGGCCATCGCTAATCATGACGCCGTCGGAGGAATTTGTGACGGCTCGTAAGAGAAAATGGCTTGTTTTGAAGGACGGCATCGGGCTTTATAGGAGTAGACCGTCGCAACTCGGACGGCCTAGATGCGACTCGCACGACGCCGGAAAGAAGAGGGCGGCCACGGACATAAGGTGACGCCGTCGCCAAGGTTAACGTGGCAAGACGAAACCCTAATGACGGCGACACGACGGCCACAAAACATAAGGTGACGCCGTCGTATATGTAATATTATATAGAATCCGAATTTTTCGGTTTAAGAGAGTCTTTTGGGGAGTAAAACCTAAAACCGAACCAAGGGTGTCTTGTACAGTATTTTAGTGTTCCAAACCCTATCTTACATCAAGATAAGTATTTACTTCATCAATTCAATTATGTCTTTGATTATTTGTGTGTATGCTTGCATGTTCTCCATATCCGGCTAATTTATTTGTGTGTTTGCTTAGGGAATATGAAACTTAATTATTAAATATTGATTGGTTGTTTCTTATCTTAGTTGATTAATGATCTAGTAATGCGATAGGTCATTCGTTGTGTACTTAATGCTTGATTCATCTTTGTGAACCTTAGAATATAATTACCTTAGTAGTTGTAAGCTAAACCATCCAAAGAGTGCCTTAGAGTAAGAGTTTATTATCCCTAGTGGGTTTTGTAGACGAGACCCTTTGGTAAGTTCAAAGAGTTAGGGAGAAACACATACCCTACAACTTTAGACACACAACGCAACTAAGAATAAGGACGTGACAACTCAACCATCAATAGGAGATAATTAAGGAGTAGTAAAACCTAAGTAAACACATCTTTAAACTATCATACGAGCACACATTAATTAGACATAGACTACCACCACCTTAGCTTAGATAATTAGATAATAGTAGAGTAATCGGTAGAAATACCAACCCCCCAAATCCAATACCCGAGATTCGTACTTTTCAATTTCAAAAAAAAACATAAAAAAGATAAAAATAATCTTCCTCAACCTTAACCTTAGCGTAGTAACTTCTCACTAGCATTCCTATTCCCTAGAGAATGATATCAATACCGTGGCTTACCCTAATACTACACTAAAGCGATTAGGTTCACGCCTAGGTGTTGAAAAACTTGCTCGACGAAAAGGAAGTTCCTTTGACCCCGAGCGCGTTGCGTGGCGTATCACATATCCAACAATTGTTGGAATAGATGAAATGAGCTAGTAGATGATAGGATCTATAATAGGTTTAGTACTTAAGAATAGTCTTGTCATTTCCATTTGAAGTTGATTGTACTCAGTCGAAGTCGTGGTATAAAAGCTTTCTTGAATGAATGAATGAACAATTTGCTTCAAGATTCTTGAATGAACGAATGAACATTGTAACTTCAAGACATTGTCTTCATGGAAACAAATAGCTCACTTCAAAGACTTTGAATTCAGTAGAAACACACTTTAGAGCTTTCTTGACCATATTCCAACTTAACAAACATGGTGAATTCCAACTTGAATAGCCAATCGCAAAAAGTAACAAACACGGAGAAACACACAAACCAACAAAAAAACAAACTAAGATTACATTAGCTAGTTAGTGTTAGTGAAAAGCAAAAGCAAACAAAAGTATACATAAAAATTGCAAAGTGTACAAAATCCTCCCCGAGGCATATGCCTCCCTAAGGCCTCCCTTAAACTTTGCGGTTAAGGGTTAAGCATACCAATATGGACCACAAGGTGTTGAAACCTTGGTCCATCAAAAGCCTTTGTTAACAAATCGCCACATTATCATCGGTGTAATTTTAACCACTTTTATCAAATGTTTGTCATATGCATCTCTTATAAAGTGGTGCTGATTTCAATATGTTTTGTTCTCTTCGTGAAAACTGGATTTTTAACAATGCATATGGTACTTTGATTATCAATAAAAATTGTTGTGTTCATGAAGTTATACCCATAATCCAAGAATTGATTTTGTATCCAAAGAACTCGTCCCACAAATTAGCAAACAACATACTACCTTCAAGAGATGAGGTAGCCACTATAGTCTGCTTTGCATTGCCAAGAAATCAATCGCTTTCAAGGAATTGGCAACCTCCAGGTGGTGGACCTCTATCCGATTAGCACCAAAGATAGTCACTATCACTATATGCTTCCAAATTAAATGGAGACTCTTTGGGTACCAAAGGCCTAGATGAGGTTGGCCTTTGAGACTTGATGTCGAGAACAAACACTCACAACAAAAAGTAATATCGGGCCTTGAAGTCATTAAATACATCAAAGAGACAATCATAGACCAGATAAATGAACATTCACGGGTGGATCCGCTTCATTAATGGTCTTTGTCTTTAGAGCTTCATAAGGTGTAGTGGCGGTCCTTACACTTTCCATACCAAACTTTTCAAGATGCCCTCACATATTTGTCCCGACCGATAAAGATACCATCGAGTTTCACTGAACTTGAAGACCCAAAAGAAAGTCAACTCCCCATAGCACTCATCCGAAACTCTCCTTCATAAGCTCCTCAAACTCCCCGCACCAAGCTTCTTTGTGGATCCAAAATAATATCATCCACATATACTTGCACAAGAATGATGTACGTGGAATTCTTCTTAAGGAAAAGTGTCTTGTCAATTGCACCTCGCCTATAGCCATGCTTCACAGAAATGATGAAAGCCTAGCATACCAAGCTCGGGTGCCCGATGAAGTCCATAGAGAGCTTTGACTACTTTGTAAACATGATTAGGATGATCCGGGTCTTCAAATCCTTTAGGTTGAGTGACATAAACCTCCTCTTCTATTTCTCCATACAGGAAAGCACCTTTAACATCCATCTGATATACCATAAAACCCATGTAGGATGCATAAGCTAAAAATATCTGAATGGCTTCAACTCTAGCAACAGGTGCAAACACCTCATCATAGTCAATCCCCTCCTCTTGTCTATAACCCTAAGCAACTAATCTAGCTTTGTTTTTTATCACAACACCTCTTGCATCTCTCTTATTCTTCAAAATCCATTTAGTCCCAATTGCATATTTGCCATCGTGAGTGGTACCAAGATCCAAACTTGCGATTTTGAAATTGTTGCATTTCTTCTGCATTGCTTCAAGCCAACTGGAATCTTCAAGGGCTTGAGTAACACCGTTGGTTCCACTTGAGAGAAAACAAGCAAATGCACAATGTTCATAGTCCTGTGATTGTCTCTTTGTTGATTGGAGACATAAGAGAAAAGCCACTTGACCATATTTAGAACTTGTCACGGTGCCCCTAGTTCTAACAGTGCATTAGGATCACCAATAATATTGGACCGTGGATGAGCATTGTTGATCCTTTTAGTAGCGATGGTGTTGAAATCAATGGAGGTATCAAGATTAGTCACCGTGGTTTCAAAATCGGTGTCATAGGAAGGTGAGGTGAAGATGCCGGCTTTTGGTTGATGATGACCAAGGTCGGAAGGTTTTGGAAAATGTGTATAAGGTTCTCCAAGTGCATTGACTCTAGTAGAAATAGGGTAGAAAGCGACATGTCTTTCAAAGAGATTGGTGATGATAGGAGAAAGCAGGATCACTTTCAAGAATGATTGTTTCCATGATGGCTTCTCTTGCACTCTCCTCAAAGATTTCTCTCGGCTTCTAGGTTAGGCGCATACTCCTGTTTCTTTAGCCTAGCAAGGTCTTCAAAGATAGTGAATCATCATCACTCTCATCAAGACCATTTTAGAAGTATCTCCCAAAATTGTTAGTGGAGAAAGAAGGCACGATGAATGGGTTGTTCAACATCTTCAAGCTCACCGTCGAATCAACATCCAATGTACCGCATTGTTAGTAGGAGACTCTTGAGTACCGCATTTTGGTTAGCGGATGTCTAGAATAACCCAAATAATCGCTTAAATAATCAAGGTCAAAGACCACACATGACCCTGTCCTTGAACATTAGGCTTATCTTCAAGAAATCTCAGGTTCAAAGTCTCCTCTATCTTCCTAGCAGACAAGTTGTACACCTTGCAAGCCTTACTATGAGCTGAATAGCCCACAATATAACTATCATCAGCCTTCTCATCAAATTTACCAAGTGGATCACTAGTATTAAGAATTGTCACTTGACAGCCAAAAGGTTTGAGGTAATGTATAGCAGGAACTTTCCCAAACAAAAGTTCATATGGTGTTTTGAAGTGAGGTCTAGTAATGGATACCCTGTTCAGCACAAAACAAGTCGTGCCAACAACTTGATCAAAACATAGTGGGTAATTTAGAGTCTGCTAGCATTGATCTTGCGACCTCTATCAAGGTCCTATTCTTTCTTTCACCACCCCATTTTGTTGTGGGGTTCTTGGAGTGCTATAGTCCCTTTTAATACCTTTAGACACTGCGAGTTCTATTAGTACAACATTCTTGAACTCGTCCCATTATCACACCGGATTCCTTTAACCTTCTTGTTCAACTGATTTTCCACTGTAGGTAATGAAGTCTTTCAAGACTTGAGATGTTTCATCTTTAGTCCTCGAAAAGAATACCCAACAAAATCTACTATAGCCATCGATGATAACCAAACAAAAATACTTGTGATCTCGTTTCTTATTTGAGTTGGACCAAAAGATCGATATGAAGCGGTGAAGAGGTTCGAAATAATGCTCACAGAAGACTTTTTGTATGAGGCTCGTGTTGTTTTCCTTGTTGCATGCAACACAATTATGATCATTAGTGAAAACTTTGGAAGGAAGACCTTCAACAAGACCCGTTTAGAGCTTGTTTATGGTCTTGAAGTTCACATGGGCCATCCTCCTATGCCATTTGGTAGACTCATCCAAAGATTCTTTAGCCACCAAACAAGTTAAGTCACCTTCGGTTTAACATCGCTTAAGTTGAATGTATAAAGATTATGATTTCGAGGAACTCTCGGCGAATTAAGGTTTCTTCGGGAGTTTGAAGTCTTTAGACAAAGACAAGACATCCATCCTTTGAGAAGAGTACTTTGTTCTTGGTGTCACGAGTTTGTGAGATCGAGAACAAATTGAAGTGTTGGAGCTCCTTGACATAGTATACATTCTCAAATTCCAGGTTGAGGTGTTTTGATGGTCCCTTTCGATGAATCGTCCATCACTTCCTCCAAAGGTCACATTGCCTCCTCCTTCAATAGGTACAAAGTTATGCATCAAATCCTGTTTCGGACATACTCCTTGAATAACCACCGTCAACAATTCAAATATCCTTATGCTTAAGGGATGATCCTACAACAACAACAAAATATACAAAATATTAGTACACTATAGAGGCTCAAGTCATTGCTCACTTGAACACCTTGTGGATCATTAGATTTATGCCAAGCGGATGTAAAAGATCCACTATTGTTCTTGGGTTTCCATTGAAATTTAGGTCCCTTTGATTCCAAGAACAACTCAGGACTTGACAAAGGTATCCCAATACCCTTTCCCAAGATTCATAGTGTCAACATATCCAGCCAAAACCATTATTAAAATATGAACTTGTTGGTTGTACATATGGTTTAGCAAACGATCTTCTCAAGAAAAGGAGAATCAAGATAAGTAGCTTGTGGAACATAAGGTATAGCATTAACATTGGTCCACATTGGTCTAGATGTCCTAGAATCACCATACCTACCCATTCTTTGCTCATTATAATCACAATCCTTAATTAAATGAAATTTACATCCACACACAAAACATGTCTTCTGCTTAGAAGATTTATTCAAACCAAAAGATGTTCTATTACAAGTAGAAGTATTCAAACCAAAACCATGAAAGGAATTGTTTTAACGTAATTATTATGCAAAGAATTAGAAAACAGGTCTTGAGAGGAACTGTCTTGAAGTTGATTCCTTGGCAAAGAACTCGACATGCTTATTTGTAGTCTTGGGTGCGGCGGGTGAAGACTTGGGAAGGTCGACTTGTCATTTGAATCACACTCAGAGACCCTTGCTCGGAGGACTTGTCACTGTTAACACAAGAGACAAAGTCATTAGAAGAAATGTGGTCTGCGCAAGTCACATGACTTTTGCCATATAGATGGTGTGATCCATCAAAGTCACCGTAAATAGAAAGGTCAATGGGCATGTGCTCACCTCTAATAGGTCCACTGACAAACATGTAGGTCACCCTCTTTCACAAAATTAGCTAGGCACTCACGGTGTAGATTTGCGTGTGTCCTCCCAAGCTTCTAATCCTACATACTTCTTAAATCCTAAACCTATAGAAGTATTCGGAGTTTGACTAGCATATATGTGATTAGCTAACTTGTTTCCATTTAGTAACCATTCTTTATGCCTAGCAATCTCCTCATCTAGTTTCGTTTCAATTCTAGATTCTCGACATTACATCTGCTCTTAACTTCTCAGATCTTTTAACTCATTATTAGAACATTCAAGATCACTCTCTAATATCCTAATTTTTTCATCATAAGCTATTTGATTCTTCTGAAACCAAACCTTTTGTCTTTCTAATGTTTTTAAAGCTTGTTTATAAGCTTCAACCTCAACATAGCATTCATTATATTTAGGTTTCAAAATATCATAAGCTTCTTTGAGTTCATTATAACGCTCACTACAACCAAACAAACAGTTTTGTACCTGAGAGATGCCCATCAAGGCAATCTGATCATGCCTATCCTCTGAAGTACAGCTTGCAAACAACCCAGTATTGTCACCATCAAGACCATCATCATTCTCCTGCTCATGTTGCGTCCAGTCCACAGTTTTATCAAGAGTGACCAAAGCAGCTGATCCCTTTGAAGTTCCAGCATCCCTTTGATTCTGCTGATAAAAAGAGTATTTCACCTCATCACCGCCTTTCTGTCCTTGCACTCTCTGAAAGTGACCCATTTGATGACATGCAAAGCACTTGACCTTCTTTTGTCAAACCTAGTGGATCTCTTCTCCGAAAGCCGAACTTCCTTCCAAATTTCTTTCAAATTTCTTGATGTCCATAGAATTCATAGCCACCGCCACTTGACTTCATCTCTTCCATCTCTAGTGGATCCACTTGTTCGAAATCCTCATAGGCAAGTTGCTACTTGTTGGGAATTATGTGAAGTTTGGATTATCTTTGAAATTATCAGAAGAGATTCTCTCAAGTAGTGTGGATTCGCCAAAGACATAATCTGCTTTGAAGTTTAATAGTTGTTAGTATGTTTACGGAAGTGATTATTCCGTGTTTAGTATATTTAGTCGGGATATACATGAGCTTTATTAGGAAGTGATTGTGTATATCTTATTTAGTTTTATGTTTATACGTTTCTTGGGAAACGGTTTAGGGTTTTGTTTAGGGTTCCTTGTCTATAAAAGGAACACAATAGTATGAGTTATGTACCGATTGGAAAAACAAAGTTTTAGTTAATATAACGATCCATAGAGGATCACGAGTTCTTAGTTATTTGTGTTACTTGTGTTTATATTCGATAAATATAAGTAGTAGAGATTGTCTTTTATTGTGCTTGTGATTACATAGGCATAAATAACGATCCACGAGCTCAAGATCTATCAAGGTCCGCATTTGTTTCAACAAGTGGTATCGAGCCTCGTGAGAGTCTCTACGATACTAAGGACAAGTTTTTCGAACACCCATACAACCATAACAAAATTATCATGCCGGATCGGATGTTGATCTTTGAATTCACCAACAACCAAAACTCCACTCATCCGGAACAACTAAGTCTCTAATAGCAATGCTATGTTTCCTTACCTAAAAGGGAGGAGTATGATCTTTGGGTGATGAAGATGCGAACTGGATCTCCAACATTGATTGGAATCTATGGAGATAGTCTTGAAGGAAACAGTTTGAAAAGAACTACCACGGATCTTTGCGGGTAAGATGACTATTGTTCCTCCCAGCTGCTCGCCAAGAATTATCATGGTTCGAGAGAGAAACCAAGGTTAGAACCATTCTTCTTCAAGCTATTCCCGAGGATCATTTGAGTGATTTTCACTTCATGCAAGATGCTAAGGACATATGGTTAGCAATTAAGGAAAAGTTCGGTGGAATGAGGAGTCTAGGAGGCTGAAAAAGTCTATGCTCGGACAACAGTTTGGATTTTCAAATCTCGAAGAGGAAGGAATTCACAAGGGCTATGACAAGTTTCACAAGATTTTAAGTCGAGAAATCAATTGCAGCAAAGCCGATAATGATGATTGTAATTCTAAGTTTCGAGGTCTTTACCTCCATCACGGCTACATGTAAGCATTGCTTTAAAAGCTAAAGGTGGTTTGGACATGCTTACCTTTAATGAGTCGTACCACAAACTTAAAGCTCTTGAGCAGGATGTAAAGCCCTTTTAAATCATCTTCTTCGCTAGTCATACAAAGATTCGTTGGAGCCTCTACTCCAAAGATGAGTTATGATCCAAGCCCATATTCATCATCATCTTATGCTACTCCTTCATCATGCTCTCATTCTAAATCGAGTGGTATTATGGAAGATGTTCTTGGATCCTTCTTTGTCGATTATGATCCTCGGCAAGATCGGCCTATGAGGATTTTGATCGGTAGACCCGCTGAGATGGAAGAGATGAAGTCGAGGTGGCGGTGGCCATGCTTTCCATGGATATCAAGAATTTTGAGCGAAAAGTCGGCGGAAGGTTTGGATTCAAAGGCGAGATCCGGCAAGGTTTGACAAGAGGAAGGTTAAATGCTTCACATGTCAGCAGATGGGTCACTTCTCCGAGAATGCAAAGACAGGAAAGTCGGTGACGAGACAAAATACTCTTCTTATCGCAGATGTCGGAAGGAGGCGTGAACTTCAAAGGATCACCGCTTTGGTCACTCTAGATAGCAATGTGGATTAGAAGCAACATGAGCGGGAAGATAATGATGGTCCCGTAACGTTGGTTTGATTGCAAGTCGTACTTGAGAGGATAGGCATGATCGATTGCCTTGATGGGCATATCTCGGTACAAAAGCTGTTTGTTTGGTTGTAGTGGCGTTATAATGAACTCAAAAAACTTATGATATTTTGGAACCTAAATATAATGAATGCTATGTGGAAGTTGAAGCTTATAAATGTGCTTTAAAAACACTAGAAAGACAAAAGGTTTGGTTTCGTAAGAATCAAATAGCTTATGATGAGAAGATAGGTGTTTTAGAAAGGGATCTCGAATGTGCTAAAAATGAGTTAAAGTGGTCTGAGAAGTTAAGAGCAGATGTAGTGTCAGAAAATTTAGAGCTTAAAGAAAAACTTAATGAGGAAATTGCTAGGCATAAAGAATGGTTATTAAATGGAAACAAGTTAGCTAGTCACATCTATGCTAGTCAAACTCCAAATACTTCTATAGGTTTAGGCTTTAAGAAGTATGTAGGATTAGAAGCTAGAGATGACACTCAAATCTACACTAGCGAGCCTAGCTAATTTTGTGAAAGAAGGTGACCTACATGCTATCCGTGGACCTATTAGAGGTGAGCACATGCCCATTAACCTTTCCATTCTTGTTGACTTTGATGGATCACACCATCTCTATGGCAAAAGTCAAATGACTTGCGCACTGACGATACTTTTTCTAATGACTTTGTCTCTTGTGTTAACAATGACAAGTCCTCCAAGCAAGGGTCTACAGAGTGATTCAAATGACAAGTCGACCTTCCCAAGTCTTCACCCCACGCCGCACCTAAGACTACCAATAAGCAAGTCGAGTTCTTTGCCAAGGAATCCACTTCCAAGACAGTTGCCTCAAGACTTGCTTTTTAATTCTTTGCATAATAGTCTTGTTAAAAACAATTCTTTTCATGGTTTTGGTTTGAATACTTCGCTTGTAATAACACATCTTTTGGTTTGAATAAATCTTCTAAATGTAAGACATGTTTTGTGTGTGGAAGTAAATTTCATTTAATTAAGGATTGTGATTATCATGAGCAAAGGATGGGTAGGTGTGGTGATTCTAGAAATATAGACCAATGTGGACCAATGTTAATGATATACCACCTTATGTTCCACAAGCAACTAATACTAATACTCCTTTTCCTTGGAGAAGACCGGTTGTAAAACCATATGTTCAACCAACAGTGAATATTTTAAAAATGGTTTTGGCCGGATATGTTAACCCTATGACCGGTGGTAGAGGTCTTTGGGATCTCTTGTCAAGACCTCAAAGAGTTGTTCTTGGAATAAACAGGACCTAAGTTTCAATGGAAACCCAAGAACAATAGTGGATCTTATACTTTTGCATGGCATAACTCATATGATCCACAAGACAGGTTCAAGTCAGCAATGACTTGAGCCTCCATAGTGTACTAACTATTTGTATATTTTTGTTGTTGTTGTAGGATCATCCCCTTAAGTATAAAGATGTTGGTATTGTTGATAGTGGTTGTTCTAGAAGTATGTCAGGAAACAGGGATATGATGCATAACTTTGTACCAATTGAAGGAGGAGGCAATGTAACCTTTAGAGGAAGTGATGGAAGAATTACTGGGAAAGGGACCATCAAAACACCTCAGCTGAACTTTGAGAATGTATATTATGTCAAGGAACTTCAACACTTCAATTTGTTTTCAGTCTCACAAATATGTGACACCAAGAACAAAGTACTCTTCACAGAGGATGAATGTCTTGTGCTATCTAAAGACTTCAAACTCCCGTAAGAAACTTCAATTCTGCTGAAAGTTCCTCATGATCACAATCTTTATACATTCAACTTAATCGATGTCAAACCAGCGGTGACTTAACGTGTTTAGTGGCTAAAGCATCCGTGGATGAGTCCACTAAATGGCATGAAGGATGGCCCATGTCAACTTCAAGACAATCAACCGCTCTCTAAACGGGCCTTGTTGAAGGTCTTCCTTCCAAAGTTTTCACAAATGATCATAAGCTGTTGCATGCAACAAAGGAAAGAAACACGAGCCTCATACAAAGGTGTTCTCATTACGGTAGTGAGCATTATTTCAACCTCTTCACCGCTTCATATGGATCTGTTTGGTCCAACTCAAGTGAAGCATTGTTCATAAATATTTTTGTCCGGTGATCACCGATGGTTATAGCAAATTTTGTTGGGTATTCTTTCTAAGGACCAAAGATGAAACATCTATCGTGTTGAAAGATTTCATTACCCTTATTGAAAATCAGTTGAACAAAAAGGTGAAAGGAATTAGGTGTGATAATGGGACGTAATTCAAGAATCTTGTACTTATAGAACTCTGAGGTCAAAAGGAATCAAACGGGACTATAGCACTCCAAGAACCCCTCAACAAAATGGGGTGGCGAACGGAAAAATAGGACCTTAATAGAGGTGCAAGATCTATGTTTGGCACTCTAAGCTTCCAACCATGTTTTGAATCAAGGCTGTTGATACGACTTGCTATGTAATTGAATAGAGTGTCCATTACTAGACCACATCTCAAAACACCATATGAACTTCTTTTGGGAAAGTTCCCGTTATTCATTACCTTAAACCGTTTGGTGTCAAGTGACAATTTTGAATACAAGTGATCCGTTGAGCAAATTTGATGAGAAAGGCGATGATGGTTACATTGTGGGATATTCGCTCATAGTAAGGCATACAAAGTTTACAATGTATCTCGCTAAGAAGATTGAGGAGACATTGAATATGAGGTTTCTAGAAGACAAGCCTAATGTTCAAGGATGTGGTCATGTTTGGTCATTTGACCTTGATTACTTAATGATTACTTGGGTTATTCTAGACATATGGCTAACCAACATGCAGATTCTCAAGCATCTCCAACTACGGTCAGTGGACTATGGATGCTCATTTTGACAAGGTCCGAAGATGATGAACAACCCATTGTAGTGCCTTCTTTCTCCCTAACAATTTTGTAGGTGACACTTCAGAGATTATCTTGATGTGAGTGAAGATGAATTCCATTATCTTGAGGACCTTGGCGGATCAAGAAACAAGAGTATGCAGCCAATTTAGATGCCGAGAGGAATGTTGAGGTGAGTGCCGGTGAAGCAATCGGTGGAAACATCAATTCTGTGAAGGTGATTCTGCTTTCTCCTTACCTCTCATTCGGTTGAAAGACATGTTGACTCTACTCCTATCTCTACAAGAGTGTCAACAGACCTTGGAGAACCTTATACACGTTTCCAAAACCTTCGGATCTTGGTCATCATCAACCTAAAGCGTGAATCTTCAACACACCTTCCTATGACACCGACTTTGAACCCATCATGACTAATCTTGATTCCTCCATTGATGTCAACACCACTGCTACTACAAGGATCAACAATGCTCATCCACGCACTAATATTATTGGTGATCCTAATGCACTGTTAGAACAAGGGGCATCAGTAGCACGCTCTAAATATGGTCGTGGCTTTTATCTCTTATGTCTCAAATCGTGAGAGACAATCACCCGGACTATGAACATTGTTTGTTTGCTTGTTTTCTCTCACAAGTAGAACCAACCAGCGTTACTCGGGCTCTTGAAGACTCAGTTGGCTTGAAGCAATGCAGACGAGATGCAACAATTTCAAAATCGGCAGGTTTGGATATTGGTACCACTACCGATGGTAAGTATGCAATTGGGACTAAATGGATTACAAGAATAAGAGAGATGCACGAGGTGTTGTCATTAAAAACCAAGCGTATTAGTTGCACAGGGTATAGACAAGAGGAGGGATAGATTATGATGAAGTGTTTGCACTCGTGGCAAGAGTTGAGGCCATACGGATTTTCTTAGCTTATGCATCCTATATGGGTTTTATGGTCTATCGATGGATGTAAAAGGAGCCTTCTTGTATGGTGAAATTGAAGAGGAGGTTTATGTCACTCAACCTAAAGGATTTGAAGATCCAGATCATCCTAATCATGTTTACAAGTTAGTCAAAGCTCTCTATGGACTACATCAGCACCCGAGCCCGGTATGCTAGGCTTTCTACATTTCTTCCAAGCATGGTTATAGAAGAGGTGCAATTGATAAGACACTTTTCCTTAAGAAGAATTCCACGACATTATTCTTGTGCAAGTGTATGTGGATGACATTATTTTGGATCCACAAAGGAAGTTTGGTGCGGGGAGTTTGAGGAGCTTATGAAGGAGAGTTTCGGATGAGTGCCATGGGAGAGATGACTTTCTTTTGGGTCTCCAAGTTCGTGAAACGATGGTATCTTCATCGGTCGGGACAAATATGTGAGGACATCTTGAAAAAGTTTGGTATGGAGAGTGTAAGGACCGCCACTACACCTTATGAAGCTCAAAGACAAAGACCAACAATGAAGCGATCCACCGTGAATGTTCATTTATACAGTGTCTATGATTGGCTCTTTGATGTATTTAATGCCTTCAAGGCCTCGATATTACTTTTTGTTGTGAGTGTTTGTTCACGACATCAAGTTACTCCACCGACTTCCCATCTCAATCTTTATTAAGAAGATCTTTAAGTACCTCAAAGGCCAACCTAATCTAGGTCTTTGGTACCCAAAAGAGTCTCCTTTTAATTTGGAAGCTTATAGTGATAGTGACTATCTTTGGTGCAAATCGGATAGAGGTCCACCACCGAGGTTGCCAATTCCTTGGAAAGAGATTGATTTCTTGGCAATGCAAGAAACAAACTATCGTGGCTACCTCATCTCTTCAAGCGAGTACGTTCTTCTTTGCAAATTGTTTGTGGACGAGTTCTTTGGATTCAAAATCAATTGTTGGACTATGGGTACAATTTCATGAACACAACAATTTTTATTGATAATCAAAGTACCATATGCATTGTTAAAATCTAGTTTTCACAAGAGAACAAAACATATTGAAATCGAGCACCACTTTATAAGAGATGCATATGATAAACATTTGATAAAAGTGGTTAAAATTCATCTTGATAATAATGTGGCGACTTGTTAACAAAGGCTTTTGATGGACCAAGGTTTCAACACCTTGTGGTCCATATCGGTATGCTTAACCCTTAACGCAAAGTTTAAGGGAGGCATAGCCTCGGGGAGGCATATGCCTCGGGGAGGATTTGTATACTTTGCATTTTGCTATGTAATTTTGTATATTTGTTTGCTTTTCTCTAACACTAACCAGCTAATGTAATCTTAGTTTGTTTTTCTTTGTTGGTTTGTGTGTTTCTCTGTGTTTGTTCTGTTTTGCAGATTGGTTGTTCTTTTGGGATATGGTCATGAAAGTTCTAAAGCTTGTTTCTACTGAATTCAAAGTGCTGAAGTGAGTCATTTGTTTCCTCTAAAGACAATGTACTGAAGTTATATGGTTCATTCAAACACAAGTACTGAAGTTATTTGGTTCATTTGTTTCCTCTGAAAAAGAAGTACTGAAGCAAATTGATCATTCATTCATTCAAGAAACAGTTCTGACCACAACTTACAGTACAATCAACATCAAATGCATCTACATGATCCGCTAATCCTAATCTATTACATATCATCTATTCCAACATCTAACAGTGTTGGATATGCATGATCGCCACATCTTTCACACTCGATCTTTGGATATGCATTCGTGAAGTCTTGCATAACCACCCATTCATTCTATCTCGATGGTCGGAGATGCATAACTACTATGATGAGGATGCTAAGGATCAAAATGGAGAGGATAGATTGATGCAAATCATGATGATGAAGAAAAATAATGTGTCCTTTGTGCTTCATCTATTGATTTCAACCAAATGCAACCCATCTACTATCCTGAAGCATTTCCTCTATCGATGTGTTTGATGCACCAAACCTCGATGCAGAAGACCGAGAACCACCTCTCTATCTTTAAGGAGTGGTGGATTTCTGGCTCGTGGCCTTTGTTGAGGCTGAGGTGCTGGAGGTTGGGAGTAAGATGTTATCTCTTTATAGGAGTCATCAGAATCATCAACAGATTCACTTGGATCCACTACACTATCAACTTCTGAAGAAGGTAGAAAGGGTGATTTCTTTGGTCGTGGATATGGTTGTGGAAAGTAATGAAGCCATGGATTTGAATCATCACTTGATGATGATGATGATGATGAGGATGTTGTTGTGAGATCTATGATCTCAGGTTTGGTACTCATGGTTTATTGTGGTTAATTTTGGAGCATTGATGGAATTAGGGTTTGTAATGATATTTGGGGGTTTTTGTTGAAGAGATAAGTGTGCATTGGGATTGTTTTATAGATCGGTTTCAAGTGTTAATGAGATTTAATGCGAGTGGGTGAAACAAAGAAAAGATATTTTCCAAGCTTCTTGAATAAGTGATCTGTTTATGCTGATTGTTATTCTTCAGCAGAATGGCTAGTGTTTCTACTGAAGTTGAAAGTGAAATTGAGTAAAAGAAGAAGTCCACGTCAGCATTGGTCAACTTTGACCAAAATTGGGAAATTTCTACTTATTCTCTACTTGCATATCTTCGTCTCATATTAAGTGATTTTCTTTATACTCTCATTTAAAACACTTTCATTTGTGTAAATCGTAACCCTAACTTTCAAAATCCCTCATGGCGCTTCAATTCAAACATGATCATAATAAGGTCGCTTTTATGGGAACTGCTAGGGGGGACGAGTTGTATAGACCGATGATTGAATTCTTACAGAGATCAAAGATTCAGTATGCTCTAACACATTCTCCAAATGCAATATATGAATCATTGGTTACTCAATTTTGGGCATCGGCTACGAAAAGGAGTGATACAGAGATTGTAGCAAGGGTTGACGGAATAGAGTATGTTGTGACAGAGGAGCTGATAAGAAGACAACTTCGTTTGAATGATGAGAATGGGGTTTTTCATTCTAATGCTGTGGTGGTACTTGATGGGCTTAGAGCAATTGGATATCAAGGTACAAGGACCGACATGTGGTTAAAGAATCGCTTTGTCCTATGTGGAGGTTTTGGTTCATACATTACTTGATGTTTAAGCAATAAATCCGAGGATGGGACTGCCAACTCAATTGGGATGTGGTATTATTTGTCTATCTCGTGGTTTAACTTATAATTTTTCTAAGTTTATTTTCAATAATATGGTTGAGAATATAACTAGGAAAAAGGGCAAGTTTTTGATGTACCCTAGGTTTTTACAGATGATATTGGATGTTTCTACCCAAACCCAAGCTTTTCATCCCATAGGAGTTTTATCTTCTAAGTTATTTGCTTCAATGAGAACTAAATTTGAGGGGACACATTTTCCTTTATTAGAAGCCATGTTACCTCAGGGGAATGAGACTGCTGATGAGGATAATGGTGTTACTTTACCTTCTACCAATACTACTGATGGTAATTCTTCGATTCTTTGTTGATGAGGGCCTACATTCTCACCGAGGCATCTAATGTTCCTACTGACTTACCTCCATTCATACCTTCGCCTAGACCTTCTCCTAGTCCATCACCTACACAAGTTTCTATTGATGCGGTTCAGGTTGATACTGATAGATTGCCCACACCTAGTCCTATTAGGAATCAATTTGGTGAAGGATTTTCTAATGTTGAGCATGTTAATATTACTCCTGAAACGTCCAATGAAGCTCCAATTACCACTGAGGATCCTTTTACACTTACTTCAATATATGCTCTAGTGAACAAGTATGCAGGTGAGGTGGCTGAGCTCAAGAAGGAGCTTGCAGAGACCAAGTCTACTCTTGGTGGTAAGATTGTGGAGTTGCAGACTAAAGTTGAGAACTTGGAGGAATTACTTGGTAAAAGGGGCAAAAAGAGAGTGTTGGTTTCTTCTGAAGAGGAGCAAGAAGAGACTCAAAGATGCATCACTAGGAATCTTGGTCGATGCGCTCTTACATCCGATGTTTCTTCTCCTATTCTTCAATCTTCAAGAAGAAAGGTGCCTATTATATTTACTAGAAAACGAAGAAGACAATATCTGAATAAGGTATCTACTGAAACTTCAAAGGAGCCAAATGTTGTTGATACAACTGCTGATGTTCTATTTGAGGAGGTTGTTTCTGATCATGGTCAAGTCTCATTGGTACAAGAATAACCAAATTCTTCACCTTCAGCAGATGATGATGAAGTTTTTATGGCTGGGAGAATTTATTAGTTGAATTCTTCTTCTGAAGTTTTTTCTACACCTGTTGAGAAATTGTCTCAACATGTTTCTTCTGATGATGGTTTGGGTGTTACTTCTGAAGCTCAAATTGGTTTTGCTGTGGAATCTTCTGATATAGGAAAGGAAGCTGTGATTGATGATATGATTGGTTCAGGTATGGTAACTGAAGAAGAACATCAAGCTCAAGCTAGGATGTTTGCTGATTATGAAAATATGCAGAAGAGTCGAGTAGTTGCTGAATTTCTTCAAGCTCAGTCTAATTCTAATTTGTCTCCAGAAAGAAAATTAGAGCTTGATGCATTATTTCCTAAGATCACTGATGATCAATGGGATGCCTATACTACTCAAGGTGCATCTGATCCAAATCTTGCAAAACTTATATTAAGAGCATCTTTTGATAATGAAAATTTTGTGGATCAACTGGTGGCTCTTGGTAATCAAAAGAAGCAAGAAGCGGCTGCAAAGAGAAGAGCTCTTATTGCTCAATGACATAAAGCAAAACGGAAAACCAATGATCCGTAGCTCGTAAGAGGGCTCATATGAGGAGAGTTGTGAAGAATCATAGTTCTACTATTTATAATTCTGGCATGTCAATGAAGCAAATCTGTGCTTTGTCTGATGATGCTTTGATCAGAAAGTATAATATGATTATGAGGATTTCTTCATCTGGTTCTACTTATTCTTCTAAATTGGAAAGGCTTGATACTATGTCAGATGTTCCTAAAGCAAAGAGACCTAAAACAGTTGATATAGTGGATAATTTTGATGCTGTTTTGCCTCTGGTGATCTCTCCAGTTGTTACTTCTGCCACAACTTCTGAAGTTCATCCTTCTCCTGATAAGGTTGTTTCTGCTGAGTCTTCTTTTGTTTCTTCTGAAGCATTGCCTAGTGTAGATTTGGGTGATCCATTGAGTAAGGAAGATGATATACAGATTGATACAGATAAAACTGTTGGTAAGAGGCAGAAAAGTATGGTTAAAAGGAAACTTAATTCCTTGAGGAGTTCTGTCAGACTGGCTAGGAAACATCTTTCAAAGAATATTTCTTTAGATCTCAAGGCTGATGAGTCAACTTTTATTAAAGTTGGACCTGTTGAAGTTTTTCCTGAAGGAACACATGTGGTATTGATCAATTGGAAAGCTGGGAAGCTTAACACTGTTTATCGACTGGATAATAATGCTATTCAGTTCAACTTCTTGAAGGACATCTTTCATTTGGTGAATAGACATGATTTGAAGATGCTGTATGAACATGTCACTCAGTATTATACTATTCATTCGCCAACGGGTTCGGGTTTATATTTATTGGGTGATCTTCAAGTCTTGTTTGATTCTAATTCTCTAGAAGGTAAAGGGTATTCTATTTGGAAGAATTCACATAAGTGGGAGATTGAGAGTTGGAGGTTCTATCCTCTACCATGTATTCATGTGGTTCAGACACAATGTGGTATGATTTTGTGTATATTCTCGGATAAGATTTATGCTTTGTCTGTTGAATTCATGGAAAGAATGCTAAGACAGTGTTTGGAAGTATCTCCTAATCTAGTTGGCAATGATGAGCTTCATGCTTCTCAATGTGTTGGTTTGATTAAAACTAAACACGCAACATAGAGGTTCATTTTGATTGTAATATTTTGTTTATTTTGTAATTTTGTTCTCTTTCTTTATTTAGTTAAAAAAAAAAAAAAAAAAAAAAAAAATCTTTTGTATTTGTTTGGGTTTATCTAACTTTTATGCAGGTTTGTTGTATACTTTTGATGGTTATTGACTCACCGATATACCTTGTGTATGTCAAAGAGTTAGCTAGTCCAAGGGGTACAGCTTTGGTAAAGACACATCAAATCTGTTGATAGCTGTAATGGTTTGCTCCAAATCATAGGGAATGCAAATCACCCATGCTTAATTGATGAGTGTTGTATGGTTTTCAATTCACCATGATTTATTCCTATTTGGAATCCAAGAATTGACTAGCCCACATGTATATGGCTTGTGGTAAAGGCATTGGAATACCATATTTGGTTATCAATTCACCAATTCTAAGAATTGCCTAGTCCTGAGCAAACGGCTACAGGTAAAGACATTTCAAATCCGTTTATATGGTTTCGGTTTGCTAATAAATCGATGGTTATCGATGTACCATAGTTTACTTAACTTAAACATATGGCTACTCCAAAGAGTGATGGCTATTGGAAGAGACATCAAATCAATTATTTTCAATGATTCACCTCTCACAGGGGTTAACACACCGGATGTGATGAGAATAGTATGAAACTAATATGTTTTGATGTACCTGTTGTCATTTGTTGCTTGCAAAGATATGGAGTTTCGGTGTTTCTTCATCAAAGAGATGTTATTATTTGGATTCTTTGTCATTGTTGTGTGAACAATCCTCTCGTCGTTTAGTTAAAGATCTATCGTGAACTGGAACTTAACCAAGTCAAATTCCAGCTTAGGGAGGATTGTTGGGAATTATGTGAAGTTTGGATTATGCCGAAATTATCTGCCAAGAGATTCTATGAAGTAGTGTGGATTCTCGCCAAGACATAATCTTTGAAGTTTAATAGTTGTTAGTTTGTTTCGTGGAAGTGATTATTCGTGTTTAGTATATTTAGTCGGATATACATGAGCTTTATTAGGAAGTGATTGTGTATATCTTATTTAGTTTTATGTTTATACGCTTCTTGGGAAACGGTTTAGGTTTTGTTTAGGTTCCTTGTCTATAAAAGGAACACAATAGTTTGAGTTATGTACCGATTGGAAAAACAAAGTTTTAGTTAATATAACGATCCATAGAGGATCACGAGTTCTTAGTTATTTGTGTTACTTGTGTTTATATTCACCGATAAATATAAGTAGTAGAGATTGTCTTTTATTGTGCTTGTGATTACATAGGCATAAATAACGATCCACGAGCTCAAGATCTATCAAGGTCTGTTTGTTTCAACACTACTGAGGATCATAATCAGCAAAGAAGGATCCAAGCACATCTTCCATTACACCCCCAGATTGAGAACTTGTTGGAGTGGTAGTGTAAGATGATGATGAGTAAGTTGGAGTTAGACCATAACTCATCTTTAGGGTAGAGGCTCCAACGAATGTTGTGTGACTAGCAGTAGATGATGATCGAAAAGGACTTTTTACATCATGTTCAAGAGCTTTAACTTTGTTATACAGCTCATCAAAAGTAAGCATATCCAGACCACCTTTAGCTTTTAAAGCAATGCTCACTTGTAGCCAGGATGGAGGTAATGATCTCAAGAACTTAGAATTACAATCATCATTATCTCGGCTTTGCCTGAGTTGATTTAATCGACTTAAGATCTTGTGAAACTTGTCGTAGCCCTTGTGAATTCCTTCCTCTTCAGAGATTTGAAAGTCATGAAACTGTTGTCGCAGCATGGACTTTCTCATTCTCCTAGACTCCTCATTCCCTCCGAACATAGCCTTGATCGCCAACCATATATCCTTAGCATCTACCATATAATGCAAGTCACTCAAGTAATCTTGAGGTATCGCCTGAAGGAGTATAGTTCTCACCTTGTGCTCTCTTTGAACTGCCAGGATTTCTTCAGCAGATTTTGGAGGAATAATGACAACAGTACCATCAGGATCAGTGGTTGTCCTTTTTAAACTGTTTCCCTTCTGCACGATTGACCAGAGATTCCAATCAATGTTGGAAATCCAGTTTTGCATCTGCATGGCCCATAGATCATACTCTTCTCTCTTCAAGTATGGGAATTTAGCATTGATGTTGGATAGACTAAGCTTGCTTGTAGGAGGCACCATTATTGTTGTTGGTAACTTCAACATCGCCCACAACTCGCATATGGTGAAGAATGTAGTGATTGAAAGGATTAAAGCAAAGAACACTCTTAGTATCGTAGAGACTCTCACGAGGCTCTGAAACCACTTGTGAAGATCGTTTAAGCTCATCTAGGGATAACAATAACAACAATAAATAAATGCACAGCGGATAAACGAAACATCATTGTTATTGCTAAAGGTTCTTCGTCATCATCTCTACCACTAAACACTAATATACCAAATACTATACTAAATACTAATCGAATACTAACTAACTATCCCTAGGCATTTATACACTACGCCTAGGTTACACACACACTTTTACTAATGGTGTTCACATCTTGAAACACATCAAATCTAATTCCCTGCCTCTCTTTATATACTAAAGAGTCTAGGCTTACAATTGACTACTAGGGACTAAATAATAAAGTCTTCTTTAACAAGAAAGTCCCTTGTCTTTCTTTCTTCATCAATTGTCTTCATAAGTCCTTCATCTTTCATATTTTGTCATAATCAACTCAAATATAATTCCCAACAAAGATTCTACCAATCGTGGCGTCTATGGAACAATATCAAGAGATTGATACAATGCAATTTGAAGAAGCCGTAGGAAGAATAACAGCTTTGGAAGAACGACTTAAAAGCCACGACATACCAGAAGACAATTATCAAAACAAACTTCTATTTTCAAGTTCAAATAATCAAGGAGCTGGTAGAGGATATGGAAGAAACTTTACCAAAAACAAAGATAGCTATGGAGAAGGTACTAGTCGTGGAAGCATAGACAAAAGCAAGCTCAGATGTTATAAATGTGGTGAGCATGGGCATTTCGCGAAGGAATGCACGAAATTGAAAGACAAGAAGGATCAAGCACATCTCATTTATGAAACTGACGATGAACCAACATTACTGTAAAGTCAAGAAAGAAGACGATGGCCTTGCCATCATTTGAAGTGAAGCCTCTCGAAGATCAAGAACTACCTGATTATATCATTAAGGGAGAAAATGTTGGAACTAATGATATAATTAGTTAGTTAATATAGTCTAAGGACCAAATAGTATTTATTATATTTTAGTTTGTTTTTTGTATGTTTGTAAATTTTGGAAACCCATATTAGTTGGGCTGGGTCGTTTAGTTTAGTTAGTTAGGGTTACAACGGTTAGATTGTAAGGTTATAACATTTAGATTAAGTTGTGTCGATTACTTCTATAGAATCGGTATACCCTTGTTCTTAGGTGCCGATTCATGTAGTATAAATAGGATCAAAGTCTGTAAACAATATATCATTCAATACAATTCAATATATTAGTTACATAAACATTCCTTGTCTGCAATCTTTGTTTATTTTCTGTCCCAAGTTCCTGTTCAAACGCACCACCAGAATACTTTGTATCTGTTGTTGCAAATTGCCTGTCCCAAACACCCTTGTTAGCATTCATATTGAAGCAAACTTGTGCAGTTTCTGTCGCATAGAATCTGTCCCAAACATTCTGTTCCAAATGTACCAAACAAAAGGCAAAACCAGATTCAATCGAAGGCCAAACAACAGTATCAATAACCCAAGAAAGTAAATGTCAGTAAGAAGATGGCTTCGATGTGGCTAGTACGAGTGGAACCGGGATCGACATCTAATCGGTTTGATGTTCTTAATATGGACGATGAGATGTGGATACCGGTCGTATAATGGAGGTTAATGAGGATGAGTTGACTAAGACGGTTATACATCACATGTACCGCTTGTGAGTGATTCAATGGAAACAATGGATGTTGGTTCTCGCCCATAGTTGAGAAAATTGGTAAGCTTGAAAAGCTAATTATTGATGGAAAGCTACTCTTGTGGATGATGATGGTCAACCTATTCCGTCTACCTCTTCTACTAAGAGAGTTAACCCTTTTTCTAAAGTGGGAGAGATTGAGGTGTCGATTCTCAAGATGAGGTTGTTGCTAACCTATTTGATGAGTCTGCTAATATATTTGGTGGTGGCCAAGAGTTTGAAGATGAGTATGATGACTATGACTTCGATGACTATGCGAAACAGTTTCGTGATCTTCGAGAATTTGGATGCCTTTAATGCCATGTATGGCACAAAGTTTCAAGGTCCTAGGAAGTAATTTTATTTCGTTGTGTCATATGTTATCATTTGAGTAGTGGTTTGTTTTCTTGTTTAGAAACTAGGAAGTATCTTGTTATGTAAGCTTTATACCTATGTAACGGGATGAGATATGGGATTTCACTCATATCCATTGTACTTAAACGCTTATTTGGTTAATATATTTACCGAGTGCGGGATTACTCCCTTACCCAAAAAAATAGTATCAATAACCCAAATCTCCACCCATTGTAGGAAAGGAACGATATCCGAATCTAGCGGTACATCAAGACCGAATTAGTGAGCGAATGCTACATCCACTGTTGAACTATTGCTAGTTACACATATAGAGGACCTTTTTAGAGCCACTAGTACTTTTCTCCTCCAAACTACTGTTGGCTATAACATAATGGGAAAATAGACCGAATCGTAAATACATCATTTAAACTTGATGAATATATTCAAAAGATGCACTTTTAACAAAAACTAATAACATGAACTCTTAATTGACTAAATCAACCATGACATGCATATAGCAGAACTCTTTAATTAGATTAAAAAAAGCATAAACAGATACATATAAAACATCTCCTAATTGACTATAACAGTCCCTAAACTAATTAACAACCACAAATTTATACAATAATAATAATAATAATAAGATGAATTAATCAACCTTTAGACCAAGTACAACCATGAACATACTTTTAAAAATCCCATAAGTGACACAAACAGGCCCCCCAAATCAAGTTTCACCATTCGCCCTTTTGGTTACAAGGCCGTTTTCCAGAACTATGCAAACTATTTACTTTTTTTACCATAACCAAACAATTTATCACATGTAATAAGCATCAATTGTAGCAGATTGTATTTGATAAGGTTATACAGATTCGGGATCACCAAAACAAGAAATTGACCCATGTACACCTCAAATTAGTTATGGAATTGAAGATATACGACATAAAAATACCTGGTTTGTGGTTGGTGATGGAGACTAGATGGGGTAAATATAAAATGAGATCAAAGTATAATTGTGGGTGAGAATACCCAAATGGAGGAATAATGGAAATTTTTGGTCACTGTAAACAATTTTTCTGTGACCAGCTAATTTGGTCGCTAATATTTGTCGCCGTGGTTCAATATTCTAGTATTGTTATTGATTATAATGAAAAGTCCAAATAGCCACCGCTTGAGCTTGCACATGACGGAGTAGGAATCGTGAATAGACAAATTTATCCTTTTTTTAAAAGGCATGGCTGTTATTAAAAACACCCCACTATAAGGGGGAAAGGAAAGAACACAAAGCTTTCAGAATATAAGCTAAAAAGAATAAACAAAAATGTCATTAAACTTTTCAAAAGAATGTGCATAAAATAACAATATTTCATTTTGCTCACTTATGTTATGAATGTTATGAAACATGACATTTGAGTTACTAAACTTATACAAATATATACACATCACCAAACTTAAGAAAATATAATATTTATGTTACTTAACTTATCCAAAAATATGCGTTTAAATACCTCCGATTAACACCAAAGTTATAAAAAAATATTCATCATATAAGTTCAGTTCCATAATAGAAAAAAAAAAGTTCAAAAACTTAAACGCTTCTTTTTTTGAAAATTTCAATGATATCTTTATTTATATAAGTGAATTTACTTTTTGAACTTTTGTAAAAATAATAATCAACATATTCAACCATAACATTTTTTTTTATCATTCAAAGTCTTTGTTCGGCATTTTTTACATTTTGTTATTATTACTGATGTGGTTCGATATTTAGGTTTCATTTGAAAATTATCATTTCCCCTGCGACTTCAACTTCTACGACTTCCTCTTCTCAAGCCACCTACCCTCTAATAAAAAAAAACCCATCACCAATCAATCGATCAATTTTCTATAGAATTTTTAATTCTTATAGTGACCACTTATTTTATATTAGTGACGGGAAAGATAATTGACATCCACGGTCTTATTTCTCGGTGTATATTATTTAATAAACTCGTGCTCATTGATAAATTTATAATCATAAAACTGCAATAATTCAAAAAATATACCAAAAAGAATTACAATACAAGTAAGTGTATTATTCAAAGTATGTACAAATTTTCAAGTTCTTTTTTCCCAATGTTTATTATTTGATAAACTTGTGCTCATTGGTAGTTTTTTTTCTAATCATAATACTGCAATAATTCAAAGAATATACTCAAAGAACCAAAATACAAATAACTTTATTATTCAAAGAATAAACAAATTTCCACGATCTTCTTTCCCAATGTATATTGTTTAATAAACTTGTACTCAATGATAGTTTTTTTTTTTTATAATTATGATACTGTAATAATTCAAAGAATATCCTCAAAAGAACCACAATACACCTAATTGTATTATTCAAAGAATATAAAAATTTCCAGGGTCTTCTTTTCCAGTGTATATTATCTAGGGTAAAAGCTAAATATGCTTAATGTATTTACCATCAGATCTCATTATCCTTCATCTACTCTCAATATTGTCATTGTTACACGTTAGAATTGTATATTAAGGGTTATTTGGTCATTGTACACATAATCATCTTCTTTCTATACATATTTCCATATTTTAAAATAAAACCACAAAATTCCATGCGAAATTTACAAATAATATAACACGTGGGTTTGAAAAATGCCATGTGAATAATGGTGAAGTGTGTTTTTGCAAACGTGAAAAATGAAGTTAACAAAGTGGGTTTGCAAACGCAGATTTCGTTCGTTCCCTTCCCGTAGATCAATATATCCATTTTAGGGTAACAATGTATGTTGGGATATAGAAAGTCAAAGTGCTGAAGAATTAAAGTACTTAAGAGTCAAAGTGCTGAAGAAGTCAAAGTACTGCTAAAGTATAAAGTCAAAGTACTGCTCGATTCATCAAAGTACTGCATGCTTAAAGGACTGATATGCAAAAGCGTTAAGGATTATCTTGTAATTCTAGATTGTTCTTAGATTAGTTTAGTATTACCTGTCGTACAAGGTTTGTAATTGTAAACCGACTAGGGTTATGCCTATAAAAGGACCCCTAGGTTGGCATTAGAGATATGCGTTTTTAGAGTTTTAGAGAGTACGATATTAGAGTTTTAGAGTTGTTAAAGAATCTGTATAACAAGCAGGTTCAGAGTTATTAATAAAATCGTTGAAAGTTAAAGTTAATTCTTCTTAGCTTTGTTAAGTAAATTCCGCATACTTAATAGAGATAGTTCAGTGTTTCTTTGTTAGTAATTTAGGATTTATCCGAGGTTATTAAACCCTTACAAGCTACATAAAGTTAGTTTGGTTAGAGTACATCGATCCAACAAGTGGTATCAGAGCTTGTGTGGAAACTCTGACTAAGAAGAAACCCTTAAAACCTAATTAACAAGAAACCCTAAAGATGTCGACTGAAGCTGCACCACCACCATCCATCACCTCACTAAGAATACCAATCATCAAGAAGGGAGAGTATGATATATGTAGTATGAAGATGAGGCAGTACATTGCTATTACAGACCATGCACTGTGGAATGTAATTGTCAATGGTAATGAAGTCATTCCAGAGCCTATAGATGTTCCTGGACAACCTAAACCACCTAAGGCCATTTTGCCAGCTGCTACAATAAGAAATCAAGAGAAGGCTCTCAACATACTATTGTCTCGCTATTCACGATGGTCACCTACTCAAGTTTCATGATGCTAAGGATGCTAAACATCTATGGGTCATTGTCAAGACAAGGTTTGGAGGTAATGATGCTTCAAGAAGATGCATGAAAATATGTTGAAGCAACAGTTTGAAACTTTCCTTGTTGGTGAAAGAGAAGGTCTTGATCTGCCTATGACAGTTCCAAAATCTCCTTAGCATCTTTGAGTTATACAAGGCGGTATTTGTTGAAGATGCCAATCAAGTTCTTAAGGATTTTACCATCTACATGGCATGTGATTGCTACTATGATCGAGGACAACTCGGTTTGGATGTTATGGACTTTGATGATCTCTACAACCATCCGAAGGTGTATGAGCATGAGATGAATGGCCAAACAAGTTCAAAGTCTCACAAGATAGCTTTTGTATCGTCGAAAAGAGAGGCGATTTCCACTAAAAGTACTACTTACCCTACTCAAAGTAATGTTGCTCAAAGTACTGGTTATCCTGCTCATTCTATCACAACCATGACCAACCCCACATCATCACCAACAAGCACCATCTATTCTGATGAAGTTGTATGCTCATTCTTTACTCGGCAAGCTACGTTACCTATTACCTATGAAGAAGATTTCACAAATTAAAGAGGATGCTCTTGAAGAGATTGATATAAGGTGGCAAGTTGCTATGATCACTGCAAGGATCAAGAAGTTCATGAAGAAAACAGGAAGAGGCATCGACTTCAAACCAAAATAGGGTATCACTTTTGACAAGTCCAAGATTGAATGCTTTAACTGTCAAAATACTGGAAACTTTGCAAGGGAATGCAAGTTTGCTAAATATCAGGCAAACAGGATGACTGAGAAACCTAAGCTTGAGCTAAAGGAAATTCCTATTATTGAAACAAAAGCTTTGGTTGCTCAAGAGAATCTATCAGAGGTTGACGTGAGTGCTGAGTTTGATGATGAACCAGTAACCTATTGTATGGTAGCAGTGGAAGACTCAGTGGAAGATTGGAGCACAGCTTTTGATGAGGAGCCTGGATTTGCTGCTTTGGAATCCAGAGATGGTGTTCGAAGCATTGATTGGAGCATGGAGAGTGAAGATGAACCTATTCTGCTTGCTATGGTAGCAACTTCACCAAGTTCACCCCCTATCTCTGAGGTATGTTCTAAGTGTCATGACTTTTATCAAAAAGTGCTTAATGATTATGTGACTGAAAGAGATAAGCGTAGAAGGGCTAGAGTCCGAGGTAGTTGGTTATCAAATTACTTTAGAGTCAATGGAAGCCAAAATAATAACACATGAAAATAATGAAATGGCTTGGTGAAAAGTATGAACAACAGAGTTGTCGGTTAAAATTAAGTGAATGGAAGTTAGGATGTAAGGTCTACGAACTAGAAAAGATGACTAAGGAAAGGGATAAATTGCTTGAAAAGTTTGCTGCTTGGGGAAAATCTGGTCTTTCACATGTTAGTTTTGTTGAAAAACAGAAAAGATCATACATTAAAACAGGACTAGGTTTTGGCATGGACTTTAGTAGCACAGAAGAGAACCCATCTAGTGATCAGGATGAATGTGATTATGAGGACATAACAACTAGTGATGATGAACTCATTAACTATGTAGATACATCTAGTAATGAGGATTCAATTAGTCAAACACCTCATGAATTTAAGAAAGACAAGGGTTATCATGCAGTCCCTCATCCCACTGGTAGTTTTCAACCACTTAGGCCTAATGTTTCTTGTTTTGGAGTAGACAATCTAGAATTTAGGAAAAAGCTTAGTGGTCAAACTAATACAGGTCCTTCTAGTTCTGAAACTCCAAAAGAAACAGTTGAGAAACGTAAAGATGATAGTGTTAAGAGTCAAGCAGTACCTTCTTCTCAAAGTACTGTTAGACGTCCAACAGTACCTTTAAGAAAACCTTTTCAACATACTGCTAAACCTTTTTGGGATAATTTTGGTCAAAACAGTTTTCATCATTCACCAAAAAGACAGGATAGGTTTGGTCATCCACATAGAGGAAGCAATTTTGGAATTACAGGTCAAAAATTGTGTTTTGTTTGTTATAGTCCTAGTCATTTGATTAAGAACTGACTTTCACTCGTGAGTACCTAAGCAAATTCCCAAAGAACAGTAATCGCCAACCAAAACCAAGGAACCTAGACCGGTTTGGAGTCATTCACATAGGGTTAACCATAGCAACTTCTCAAGACTATAGGTACCCTCACCGAGAAGACCTTTTTCAAAACCTCCAGTACCTTCAAACACTTTTCAAAGTCTTTATTAAGCCAAAACAAGACCTTCTCAAAGTACTTTTCGCTTTCACCAAACACTTTTGGAATAGGGACCCTAGGAGATCTCATTACTATCAATCTTGAAGGCGTTACAACTCAAAGAAAGTAGCTAAATCAAGGACTCTACACCGAAGTTAAAACCAAATGGGTTAAGAAGGAAAATCGATGGGAACAAACGATGCTTTCGACAGAAGTGAGAGGAAATGACATTTTGTTGATAATAATAAAGAAAACTTAGATGAAAAAGATATTTTTATTGAAAAACCACCACAAGTTTTGGAACAACCAAAGATAATTGATCATGTGCTTAAAGAAAGTTTAAATTGCATACTTAAAGAATTTAAGTATGTAACTCCACAAGGGGAACATAAGTCAGTAATGGCTTGGGTTCCTAAAATTAACTAACTCTTTTATCTTTGTGCAGGGCAACCCAGAATAGGAGTTTAATGATCATCTAATTGTGGATAGTAGTTGATCTGGAAGCATAATAGGAGACAAAGAGATTACATCGATTTTAGATCCTATTGTGGAGGAAGAGTTGCATTGGGAATGATGCTAGTGGAGGAAGAATTACGAGCAAAGGAACTATTAAGGCGGGGAGAATAGACTTTGAGAATGTTAGATATGTGAAGGAGCTCAAGTTCAACCTTTTGTCGAGATCTCGGATCCGTGATAAGAAGCACCTGTGTTATTCATCGACACGAATGTCTCATTCTTTCCCGATTTCAAGCTTGTTGATGATAACTTGGTATCTTGAGTACCAAGAACCAATGATGTGTATGACTGGATATGAAGAGTCTTCACTCTTCCGGAAGAGCAACATGTTTAGTAGCAAAGGCAACACTTGAAGAAGCACATCGGTGGCATAGAAGATTGGGCCATGTAAATTTCAAGAATATCAACAAATTGGTCAAATGAAATTTAGTTAGAGGTTTACCTTCCTAGACTTACAAGAATGATCACTCATGTTTGGCGTGCAAGAAGGGTAAACAACACAAAGCTTCATGCAAGAAGCTTGAGGAAAGAACTATTAGAGAACCTTTGGAGTTCTTTGCACATGGATTTGTTTGGACTTTGTTTACATTGCTAGTCTAAACAAGAAGAAGTATTGTCAGTTTGCATGTGATGATTGCGAGATTTAGTTGGGTATTTTTTGGGATTTAAAGATGACACCTTTGATGCTATTCATGATCTTATAATAGCTCTTGAAAATCAACCGAGACTCAAAGTAAGAGGTATTAGATGTGATAATGGGACCGAATTCAAGAACAAGCTTATGGAAGAGTTTTGTGCTAAGAAAGGAATCAAGAGGGAGTTCAAGATTGCTAGAACTCCACAGTGAGAATGGTGTTGCAGAAAGAAAGAACGAGAACTTTGATTGAAGCGGCCCGAACAATGCTTGCGATTCATTATTACCTATTCAATTACGGGTCAAGCTGTAAGTACTTGCTATGTGTTAATCGAGTATCGATCACCAAACCTCGATGAAGACACCTTATGAGTTGCCGATGGAAACAAACCCAACATTCGCTTTATGAAACCTTTTGGATGCCGTCGACTATTCTCAACACCATTGATAATTTGGGCAAATTTGATGGCAAGTCGGAAGAAGGATACTTATTGGGTACCGCACCAATAGCAAAGGATTCAGAGAGTATAACAGGTCACCAAAAGGTTCAAGATTGTCTTCATGTTGAATTTTAGAAGATCAAGAAAATCATAAGGGTAAAGGTCCCGATTGGATGTTTGATCTTGAGGTTTGACTCCTTCTATGAATTATGTTCTGTTAGAGAAGAAAATCAAGTAGATCACAAGGAAGATGAATTACATTACATTGTTCATGGAGTCAATATTAGACCGATGTTGTTCCCGATGAAGAACCTATAAGCATGTTGAGAAGGAGAAAGGTATTGATGAGCCAAAATCTACATTGTCTCAATAAGATCAAGCTATTCAAGATGAGCTTAATAGGATGCTTTTTCAAGATGTAGTAGCACAATCTTATGATGATGATCAAAGAAGATTTTATGAGGAAGCAAAGAAAAGAACAAGATGCGAGTTCTCTCACAATTACTTTGGATAATGATGCTTTGGATGATTTGGATGATCCTACCATGCACGGCTTGTAAGACACTGATGATGAATTTGAAGATGAAGGTATTTTCGATTCCAATGAAGATGCTGATTTCACAAATTTGGGTGATAATATTGAAGTTCCATAGACTCCTATCTTAAGTGTTCATAAGAATCATCATACTGGTCAAATCATTGGACCTTCCACTTCCGGAGTGCTAACTAGAACAAAAGCTAAAGGATTTTCTACGGCACACAATGCTTTACTTAGCTTTGTGTACAAACAAATAGGCTGAATCATAAGGATCACCAAACATGCCTGTTTACTTGTTTTATCTCTCAAGAAGAACCCAAGAATATAGCTCAAGCATTAACTAAAGAAAGTTGGTTTGAAGCTATGCAAGAAGAACTTCTTAAATTCAAACTTCAAGAAGTTTGGGTATTATGTGATCTACCAGATGGAAAGAAAGTCATTGGTACAAGATGGGTGTTCAGAGTCAAGAGAGATGAAAGAGGGAATCTCATCAAGAACAAGGCAAGGTTAGTAGCACAAGGCTATAGACAAGAAGAAGGAGTAGATTATGATGAAGTATTTGCTCCTGTAGCACGGATTGAAGCCATTCGAATATTCCTTTCTTTTGCATCATATATGGGATTTCAGGTTTATCAAATGGATGTCAAGAGTGCCTTTCTTTATGGCACGATTACAGAGGAGGTTTATGTCAAACAGCCTCCTGGTTTTGAAAATCCTGCACATCCAAACAAAGTCTACAAAGTGGTTAAGGATCTTTATGGTCTTCATCAAGCACCTAGAGCTTGGTATGAAAGGCTTTCTACTTTCTTATTGCAACATGGTTGTTGATCCCAGTTGAGAAAATGATCCTTTATAGAAACTGACTTTAACAAAGACTTATTAAGTATCATGCGGAATTTAATACTTAATCTTAAGAAGAAGAACAATAAACATTCAACACCTCAATATTATTATTAATACGAATACTCTAACCAGTATTAGGGTTTTACAACCTTGAAGTGTATCGACCTTAGATATAAAACATATGTATATCTAATCTAACTTAGGACCTCCTTTTATAGGCTACGGAGTCCTTTACATAATACAATACGTAACCTACAAGATAAATATCTTTTCCATATTTATCTAATACAAAATATTAAACCGACTATACAAGACTAGCAGTGGTTACAATACAATATCCGTGGTTACACAATACTACTAGCCATGTTTTATCTTCAGCAGTGGATTCATTCTTCTGTCCGTGGTTTCACCAATTATGTTCGTGGTTCCAACACTTAGAATAATTCATGATCCAAGGAACCTAAAACCAAACAATCCTCCCCTAAACTTGATACATTCAAATAGAATTATCAAGTTTCTTTTAAGCTCAAAACGCCTGAATTGGAGGATGTATCCAAACACTTACTAGTTTTAAGAATTGTCTCATACTTCAACAACAAACTGTAAGCTTGATCATCATAGGGCATCAACATCTTTAAACCACCAGGCTTGATCATCTGAGCAATAACTCCTGGATAATTATTCAGTTTAGGATAATCACCTTCTACAAGCATATGAATAACTTCTCCAGAAACAGTTAACACATGAACTCCACAAGTTTGATATAAAAAACATCTTGTAACTTGACCATTGTAGAGTCCTTTCCATTCAGGTTCATCATGAGTAGGATCAAACAAAATCTTCAAGTGATGATAAACCAGTCTCTCATGATAATCATCTAGATGTACATCAACAAACTTATTCTTGTAAAGCTTCTAAAGATTTATTAAATCATCTCTATCCAGATCGATATTGAAACATCTGTGAAAATTTATTAATCTCATAAACTTTATTGTTGAGTCTTTGAATTTTCCAACATCCTGCACTTCCATCAAGCTCAAATTCATAAGAGATAATTTATTACTATCTTCAATCACTTTCAGTCTTTTAGAACCAGATGTCTCCAGAATCTCAGATTTTCTCTTTTGTCTACTTTGAATCCACTCTTCTTCTTTTTCAGAATTCATTGGAAAGAAATTATTATTATTAATCCTCATACACATCAGATAAAGCTCATTAATTCTCTCATATGAACATTTACTAAGATTTTCAGAAATATGTATGCCTGAATTCTTAATAATCTTCATCAGTACATTCCTCATCTCACATTTTGTAGGAGGTTTCTTCCTTTTAACTTGCTTCTTTTCCTTACTGATCCTCCTTGCCCATTCACCCAAGATTCTAGCTCTTTCATCAACATCTAACAATGCCCATTCTTGAGCAGTATACTTATCATGTATTTGATTAGAAGCTTGAAGATAGTTTTATGTTTTGTTGGATCGATGTACTCTAACCAAACTAACTTAAATAGCTTGTTAAGGTTTAATAACCTCGGATAAATCCTAAGTTATTAACAATGAAACACTGAGCAAACTTTATTAAGTATGCGGAATTTACTTAACAAAGCTAAGAAGAATATAACTTTAACTTTCAATGATTTTATTAATAACTCTAAATCTGCTTATTATGCAGACTCTTTAACAACTCTAATAATATCGAACTTCTCTAAAACTCTAATAATACGCGTACATCTAATGCCAATCTAGGGGTCCTTTTATAGGCTCAAGGATAACCCTAGTCGGTTTACAATTTGTATCCTTGTACGACAAATAATCTAATAAAGAATATTCTAGAATTACAAAGCTTTCCATAAACGAATATAACAGCTTCTTTTAGCCTTGCGAGATTTTGACTTCGACAACAAGATTTTGACTTCTTCTTTAGCAAGATTTTGACTTTTCCAAGTACTTTGTCATTCTTCACACTTTCATATCCCAACAATCCTCCCCAACTTGAATTCTACTTGCTTGACTTCAAGTTCCTTTTAATAATTTATCTTTAGCTTCTTCATCTTTAAGGAAAGATTGTGTTTTGTCTTTAGATTATATCTTTGTATTCTCGAGCTTATATCAAGATCATCAAAGTATCCTTTAGAAATTATTCTTTGCAAGATCATTCAAAGAAGCTCCATCTTTTCAAAGAATACAAAGAACATATGACAATTTGTACATTAATTCAGTTTAAGTTGCGTCTATTCTCATCATTTCGGGTGTGTAAACTCCTATGAGAGGTGAATCATTGAAAATTTAATGGATTTTGATCTCTTTACCAAAGCCATTAACTCTGTAGTAGCCAAATGTTTTGGTGTGTAAGACCATGGTACATTGATAACCATATGATTTTTAGCAAATCATCAGCTATCAACAGATTTGATTTGTCTTTACCAAAAGTTGTACCCTTTTGGACTAGTTAGTTCTTTTATCTATGGTGAACTAATTACCAAATAATGGTTTTTCCACAGCCTTTACCACAAGCCATTTTCTTGTGGGCTAGCCAACTCTTCACATTAACTGATATGGTGAGTTGATTACCATACAACTTATTAGCAAGTTGTTAACTAAAAACGGATTTGAGATATCTTTACCAGAGCCGTTTGCTCATGGATTAGCCAATCCTTTTGTAACCATGGTGGTTTGATAACCTATTGATGTTACCATCTCAAAAACCATTTATTTCATTCAACCTTTATTTCAAAATATTTGTTTCTTAACAAAAGGTTTCTTTCAAAAGTCATTTAACTGGTTTAAAGTCGCAAGCGATTTTGATGAGAGTAATGTTTGATCGCAGAGACTTTGAATAAAGTCTTGATATTTCAAAAGAATTTATTTAATTAAAATTCATACCGCTTATTCATCATCATCACAATAGTAGTCCATCGATAAATAATTTGATGACCATAAGAGCGTTTCATTGTCTTCTTCAACTTCCATTCCATGCTCTAGCATTCTCCTCATAAGATCACCGTAAGTGGATATCTTTGTCTCTAACATATGAATCATTGCTCCATCTTCTAGCTCTAAAACATGTACTCCAGATTCTTCAAAGAACCTCCAGCTAACAATCTCCCAATCTTCTTGGTTCTTCCAAATCTCAGCAGTGCTTTGTTCTTCAGTTTCCCAAATAGTTGTGAGATCCCCAAGCAAGACTAAACCAACTCCTTCTGATGTATTGTGTTCAAAATAATCTAGCACCAAATGATATAGATGAAATAAATCCACTTTATCTATGATATGCAATAAATCCCATAGCATGTTGAACACTCTGAAGCTTGCATCTTCTCTATGAAACATCAGATAATTTCCATCCTTGGATTCTACAACTTCAAAAGTAGTTATTGGAGATTTATTCATCTTCATCTCAGCATCTTCTTTAGAATACACAAGTTCTACTAATCTTAAGTAATTCCTTAGCTCATCATCTGTCTCAGATCTTAACTCAATCTTCTTTGATGACTATGAATCTTCAACTTCGCTTTTTCTTTTCTTTTAAGCTTCCTTTCTTAACATCTTCTTTCGAATATCATCATCTTTATAATCCTTGATATTCTCAACACTCTTCTTATAAGCTTCATAATGACTTCATAAAGTTCTTTCATATTAACATAATTCAACTTGTTCAATCCAAGTATCCTCGACCTTTCAAATAAGCCATCATTGCATTCCTTTCTTTAGCAAGATTTGGTCTTCTTGGTAGAGAAGAAATAGGAAGAGTTGATGGTATAACAGCTTCAGCATTCAATTCTTCTTGTAATTTCCTAGCTGCTTCTTTATTCATAGTTTCTTCTTTATCACCTTCAACATTCAACTCATCTTGTATCTTTCTAGTTGCTTCCTCATTCATAGCATCTTGAGCAGCTCTTATCTGTGCAAAAGAAGGTTTCTTTTTCTTCTTTGTCTCTACCAACTTGCCCTTTCCTTTATCCTTAGGATCAATAGCAGGTTGAGAAACTCTTGGTTGTTCCTCTGTAACTCCTAGAATAGTAACACCCCTTGGCTTTGATAAGTCATGCAAGATCTCAGCAATTGTTTCATCATCACTTGCAGTATGAATAGGTTTGGGTGTGTCAGCTTCTATTTCTGGTATGACAATTGAAGGACCAGCTTCTTCTTCATGTATAACAGTCGAAGGACCAGCTTCCTCTTCAAAATGTAACAACCTTGGAGTAATCAATTCTTGCCTGTAAGTTCCTTGAAAAGCAGTACTTGGATCTTCAGTACCTTGAACTTCAAGTCTTTCTTCCTCAGTACTTTCAATATTGACATGCTCTTCAGTACCTTGAGGTTCATTCTCCTTAACAGCATCTTCTTTCAAATTCTTTTCGTCTAAATTCCTCCCCAATTGGACAGAAGATGGTTTTTGAACCTTAGTGCCTTTGGTTTTCCTCTTAAATTCCCTAACAGGTCGTCCTAGCTTTCTTTGAGACTTGACCCATAGACGATGATGTTGAACCAATGGCCAGACAAACTTCTTGAGTCTTCGAAACTTGAGCTTCAACGTCTTAATCTGTGTAGCCTGTTCTTCAAAAGATTTCTTCAATCTTGTCAATTCCCTGGATAAAGCATAGTTGTTGAGAACTTCACCCCAATGATATCATGAAAGACCACGTTAGCTTCAGTATTTTCTAAATTCGCCACCATATTGTGTTTGGAAACTGTATTACGATTCGCCATTGATGATTATGTGAATACAGAAAGAAATATAACAAATAATATAGATGTGGTGAGAGAAATATGGAAAAGATGTGAGGGAATCAATATGAGAGGGAAATTCGGAGAGTAGTTATTTATAGGTGGGATTTAAAAAATCACAACCCGTAATAACTAAGTTACCGTTAATAGAGTTTACCCCTCAATACGACCGTTGGAACAGTACTTTGAAAAGACAAACAGTTCTTTCCACGTGTGCACTACTTTCCTTTGCAGTACTTTCCAAGCAGTACGTTCATAAAACCAAAATGCAGTACTTTCCAAATTTCCTCTTTACAATAGCAAACACGTTTATAAAACATGAATATCCTCCCCTCAAGCAATGCATAGGACTATATTGATACTAAATAGTCCTCCCCTTAAATGTAGCTCAGTAGTTAATCATGCCAATACTCACCACCAAGTGATTAAATCTTGAAACATCAAAGCCTTTGGTGAGTAAATCAGCTACATTATCATCCGTGTGAACCTTGACCACATTAATGAGCCTGTGCTCATAACAATCTCGGATAAAGTGATGCCTAATCTGAATATGCTTTGTCTTGGAATGATAAATTGGATTCTTCACAATTCAAATTGTACTCTCATTATCAATATTGATAGGAGTATTCTTGAAATTGAACCCATAGTCCAAGAGCGATTCGCATCCACAAAACTTGTCCACAATAGCTTGCAATGACCACATATTACCTTGATGAGGATGTTATCACAATTGTCATTTCTTACATTGCCATGAGACTAATCTTCTTCCAAGATATTGGCATCTTCCAGTTGTTGATCTTCTATCATAGTTATCACCTGCATAATCACTATCTGAAAAAGCTTCCAAGTGAAAAGGTGAATCCTTTGGATACCACAACCCCAACTTAGGTTGTTGTTTCAAATAACTAAAAATTCGTTTCACTGCATTCTTATGAGATACTTTTGGTGAGACTTGATATCTTGCACATAGACAAACAGCAAACATAATATCAGGTCTAGATGCAGTGAGATACATAAGACATCCAATCATAGATCTTTACAACTTGACTTCAACAGGTTGTCCATCTTCATCCTTTCCCAATGAGTTGATAGATTTAATGGGTGTAGTCACTAGTTTCATAGTATCAAAATTGAACTTCTTAAGTATGTCAGATACATACTTATCTTGATTTATGAATATTCCTTCCTTTGAATGCTTAACTTGAAGTCCCAAAAAGAATGTTAACTCACCCATTGAACTCATTTGAAATTCTTTCTTCATCAGCTGCTCAAACTCCTTAACCATGGATCGCTTAGTAGCTCCAAATATGATATCATCAACATACACTTGAACTAACATGATATCCTTCTTGTATCTCTTGATAAACAAAGTCTTGTCAATTGCTCCCCTCCTATAACCATGTTGCAATAAGAAAGTAGATAGCCTCTCATACCAAGCTCTTGGTGCCTGATGAAGACCATAAAGAGCCTTAACCACCTTGTAGACTTTGTTTAGATGTGCAGGATCCTCAAAACCAGGAGGCTATTTGACATAAACTTCCTCTGTAATAGCGCCATAGAAAGGCACTCTTGACATCCATTTGATAAACACGAAGCCCATATAGGATGCAAAAGCAAGGAAAATTCAATTGCTTCAATCCTTGCTACAGGAGCAAATACTTCATCATAATCTACTCCTTCTTCTTGTCTATAGCCTTGAGCTACTAATCTTGGCTTGTTCTTGATGACATTCCCTCTTTCATCTCTCTTAACTCTAAACACCCATCTTGTACCAATTACCTTCTTTCCATCAGGTAGATCACATAGTACCAAAACTTCTTGAAGTTTAAACTGAAGAAGTTCTTCTTGCATAGCTTCAACCCAACTCTCCTTAGATAATGCACGAGCTATATTCTTGGGTTCTTCAGAGATAAAGCAAGTGAAGGCATGTCGATGATCCTTATGATTCAATCTGTTTTGTTTATAAACAAAGTTAAGTAAAGCATTGTGAGATGTAGAAAAACCCTTAGCTTTGTTTCTTGTAAGAACTCCATGAGAAGAAGTTCCAATGATTTGACCAGTAGGATGATCTTTATGAACCTTTAAGGTAGGAGTTTGTGCAACTTCATAATCATCATCCAAGTTTGTGTAATCAGCACCTTCATTGGAATTTGTGAAAATACCTTCAGCATCATACTCATCATCAGTTTCTTCCAAACTAGGCATGGTAGAATCATCTAAATCATCCAAATCTTGTCAATAGGTGCACCAAGACTCGATCTAAAGTATTGTCACCCAAATCGTAAGTGAACTCCATGATCTTGTTCTTTTCTTTGCTTCTTCATAAGCTCTTCTTTGATCATCATTATAAGAATGTGCTAGTACATCTTGAAAAAGCATCCGATTGAGTTCCTCTTGAATAGCTTGATCCTCGTGAGATAGTGAGGATTTAGGTTCATCGATGCTTTGCTTTGGATCCACAGTTATGGGTTCTTCATCAGGAACAACATCAGGTCTAATATGAACTCCAGGAACAACATATTGTAAATCTTCTCCATTGTGCACAGGTTGATTTTCTTCTCTAGCAGTCTGAAATTAGTAGAATGAGTCAAAACATCAAGATCAAACATCCAATCAGGACCTTTACCCTTCTGATTTTCTTGACCTTCTAAAAATTCAACATGAAGACAATCTTGAACCTTCTTAGTGACTGTGTTGTACACTCTAAAGTCCTTACTATTGGTACAATAACCAAATAAATATCCTTCTTCCGACTTGCCATCAAACTTACCCAGTTATCAATTGTATTTAAAATAGTTAGAGGGCATCCAAAAGGCTTCATAAATCGAATGTTGGGTTTGTTGCCCATCGCCAACTCATAAGGTGTCTTCATACGTGGTTTAGTAATCGATACTGTTAAGTACATAGCAAGCGATGCCTTACAACTTGACCCGAATTGAATAGGTAGTTGTGAATCGCTAGCATTGTTCGCCGCTTAAATAAAAGTCCTATTCTTTCTCTCTCAACACCATTCTGCTGTGGTGTTCTTGCAATCTTGAACTCCTCTTGATTTCTTTTGTTTGCACAAAATTCATCCATATACTTGTTCTTGAATTCAGTTCCATTATCACATCTAATACCTCTAACCTTGAGTCTCAATTGGTTTTCAAGTGCTATTATGAGAGTCTGAATAGCATCAAAAGTATCATATTTAAATCCCAAGAAAAATACCCAACTGAATCTACTGCAATCATCTGTAACAACTAAGCAGTACTTTTTCTTGTTTAGACTTGCAATAGAGACAGGTCCAAACAAATCCATGTGTAACAGCTCTAATGGTTCTCTAATAGTCCTCTCCTCAAGCTTCTTGCATGAAGCTTTATGTTTTTTACCCTTCTTGCACGCCAAACATGAGTGATCATTCTTGTAAGTCTTTGAAGGTAAACCTCTAACTAAATTTCCTTTGACCAGTTTGTTGATATTCTTGAAATTTACATGGCCCAATCTTCTATGCCACTTATGTGCTCCTTCAGATGTTGCTTTTGCCACCAAACATGTGGCTCTTCCATAAGAGTGAAGACTCTTCATATCTAGACTGTACACATCATTGGTTCTTCGTACTCTAAGGACTACCAAGTTATCTTCAACGTGGCTTAAATTGGGAAAGGATGAGACATTCGTGTCGTTGAATAACACGGATGCTTTTTAACACAGTTTGAGAGACCGACAATAAGTTGAACTTGAGCTCCTTCACATATCTAACATTCTCAAACTCTATCGCCCGCTTTGATGGTTCCTTTTCTAGTAATTCTTCCTCCATTGGGATCATTCCCAAATGCAACTCTTCCTCCACTAATAGATCTAAAATCGCTGAATCTCCTTGTCTCTGTCATGCTTCCAGAGCAACCACTATCCAGAATTAAATGATCTTTAAGCTCCTCTTCTGGGTTGCCCTGCACAAAGATAAAAAAGTTAATATCTTTTAGGAACCCAAGCCATTACTGACTTGTGTTCCCCTTGTGGAGTAAAAAACTCAAATTCCTTGAGTATATATCCTTCACAGTTTTTGAAGACAGAATCAAGTATTATCTTTTGTTTTAAAACTTGTGGTGGATTTTCAACAAAATTTTCTTTTTCAACCAGAATCCCCTTTTCTTTTTCCACAAAATCATCTTTAACAAAAAAAACTCTGTGTCACTTTCTGTTGTTGAAAGTACTGTTTGTTCCCCATCAGTACTTTCCTTCTTAACCCATTCGGTTTTAACTTCTGGTGAAGACTCCCTTGATCTATCTACTCTTCTGGAGTTGTAACGCCTTCTAGATTGATAATAATTTGATCTCCTAGGCTTTCCATTCGAAAAAGTGTTTTCAGTACCTTGATTGTTTGAAAATCTAGCAGTACCTTGAGAAGGTACTGCTTCAGTTCTTTGAAAATTATGTGAAGGTACTGGTGATTTTGAAAAAGATATTCTCTCGTGAGGGTACCTATAGTCTGGTGAAAAGTTGCTATGGTTAACCCTATTTGAGTGAGTCGGATGGTTTATTCTCTCTAGGTTTTTAGTTGGTATTTACGTTCTTTGGAAATGCGCTTGGGTACTCGAGTGAAAGTCACGTGCTTGATCGATGATCGGGACTATAACAAACAAAACACAATTTTTGACCCATACTTCCAAAATTTCTTCCTCTGTGTCTATGACCAAAACTATTTTGCCTTCTAGGTGAATGATTAAAACTGTTTTGACCAAAGTTATCCCAAAAAGGTTTAGCAGTACTGTTTTGAAAAGATTTTCCTAAAGGTCTTCTTTGTGAAATTCTTTGACTAGAAGGTACTGCTTGAGTTTTAACATCATTATCCTTAAGGTTTTCAACATTTTCTTTTGGGTTTTCAGACCCAGATTGACCAATTAGCTTTTTCCTAAACTCTAGACTGTCTACACCAAAACGAGAAACATCGGGCCTAGGGGGTTGATGAATTCCCGTGGGATGGGGGACTGCATGATAACCATTGTCTTTCTTAAACTCAGGAGGTGTTTCACTAACTGAATCCTCATTACTAGATGTGTCTACATAATTAGTGAGTTCATCATCATTAGTGGTTATATCCTCTAAATCTAGGTCATCCTTATCACAAGATTGATTCTCTTCTATGTTATCAAAGTCCATACCAAAACCTAAGCCAGTTCTAATGTAAGCTCTTCTCCATTTTTGAACATAAGTAACATGTGATGCACTGATTCTTTCGGGCATCAAACTTTGCTAACAAATCATCTCTCCTTAGTCGGTTTCTCAATTTGGCAATTTTACAATTTAATTTCCATTCACTTAGTTTCAACTGATAATCCTGTTGTTCATACTTTTCTGCCCAAGCCATTTCATTATTTTCATGTGTTAAGATTTTGGCTTCCATGGACTCTAAGGTTATTTGATAACCAGCTACCTCAGACCTAGCCCTAATACAGTTATCTCTTTCAATCACATAACTATTCAGAATGTTTTGATAAAAGTCATGACAATTGGAACATACCTCAGAGATAGGGGTGAATTTGGTGAAGTAGCCACTAATGCAAGTAGAACAGGATCATCTTCACTCTCCATGCACCAATCAAAGCTTCCTAGACCATCTTTGGATTCCAAGCGGCATGTTCGGTTCCTCATCAAAAGTCGTGCTCGACCAAACTCTTCCACCGAATCCTCCATTGACTCCTCCACATCTACCATACAAGAGGTTCTTGGTTCATCATCAAACTCAAGACTCACCAACCTCGATAAACTCTCTTGAGCAATCAAAGATTTTGTTTACGTAATTGGAATTTCCTTTAGCTCTAGCTTTGGTTTCTCGATCATCTGCTTGCTTGATACTTAGCAAACTCACTCACTCTTGCAAAGTGTCCGGTCTTTTGACAATTGAAGCATTCAATTTTGGATTTGTCAAAATTGATTCCCTATTTTGGTTTGAAGTCAATGTTCTTTCCTGTTTTCTTCATATACTTCTTGATCCTTGCAGTGATCATTGCTACTTGCCACCTGATATCAATTTCTTCTAAAGCATCCTCTTTAATCTGTGAGAGATCTTCTTCATAAGTGACAGGTAAAGAAGCTTGTTGTGCAAAGAAAGAGCATACAACTTCATCTGAGTGAATGGTATTAGTTGGTGGGGCTTGCTGAGCACAAGTGGGGGTAGTATAGGAAACAGTACTTTGAGCCACAGTACTTTGAGTAGGAGAAGCAGTACTTTTGGTGGAAATCGCCTCTCTTCGGATGACACAAAGGCAATCTTGTGAGATTTGGGCCCGGTTTGGCCATTCATCTCATGCTCATACACCTTGAGATGATTGTAGAGATCATCAAAGTCCATAACATCCAAACCTTGTTGTCCTCTAATCATTGTAGCAATCACATGCCATGTCGATGGAAAACTCCTTAAGAACTTAAGATTAGCATCATCCATCAAACCTACGCTTTGTATAACTCCGACATACCGAGAAGATTTTGGAATCATCATAAGCGTAATCAAGGCCTTCTCTTTCTCCTCGATGAACGTTTCAAATTCTTGCGCTCAACAGATTTCTATGCATCTTCTTGAAGCATCATTACCTCAAACCTTGTCTTGAGAGCAGCCCGAGTTGCTTAGCATCTTTTGCATCATGGAACTTAAGTAGATGACCATCTGGAATGGTAGACAATAGAATGTTAAGTGCCTTCTCTTGATTCCTAATTGTTGCTGCTGGTAGGACTGCCTTAGGTGCTTTAGGTTGGCCAGGAACTTCAATAGGTTCTGGAACTTCTTTATCACCATTGACAATTACATTCCATAGTGCATGGTCTGTAATTGCAATGTACTGTCTCATCTTCATGCTCCATAGGTCGTACTCTCCCTTCTTGATGATAGGGATCCTGAGTGAGGTGATGGATGGTGGTGGAACAGCTTCAGTCGACATCTTTAAGTTTTTGTTAACTAGGTTTTAGGGTTTCTTCTTAGTCAGAGTTTCCACACAAGCTCTGATACCACTTGTTGGATCGATGTACTCTAACCAAACTAACTTAAATAGCTTGTTAAGGTTTAATAACCTCGGATAAATCCTAAGTTATTAACAATGAAACACTGAGAAAACTTTATTAAGTATGCGGAATTTACTTAACAAAGCTAAGAAGAATATAACTTTAACTTTCAATGATTTTATTAATAACTCTAAATCTGCTTATTATGCAGACTCTTTAACAACTCTAATAATATCGAACTTCTCTAAAACTCTAATAATACTCGTACATATAATGCCAATCTAGGGGTCCTTTTATAGGCTCAAGGATAACCCTAGTCGGTTTACAATTTGTATCCTTGTACGACAAGTAATCTAATAAAGATATTCTAGAATTACAAAGCTTTCCATAAACGAATATAACAGTTCTTTTAGCCTTGCAAGACTTTGACTTGACAAAGATGCTTTGACTTCTTCTTTAGCGATGCTGACTTTTCCGATGCTTTTGTCATTCTTGACACTTTCATATCCCAACATGTTTCATACCATTTAGCTAACAATTTCTTAGTAGCCTCCTCCTATTCTTGCTTTTCTTTACGTCAGGTTGCTTCCTCTTCAGCTTGTATGCTTCTTGTATACTCTGCATCATAAGCAATATGTTCTTCTATACTTTTAAACTTCAACTCTGGTTCAACAATCCCTTTACCCTTTCCAATGTCTGGTTGAGCCACCTTCTTCTTCAAAGGCTCACCAATAACTAAACTTTTACCTTTGGGTTTGGTTGCAGTAGATTTAAGAGATGAAACAGGTGCAATGATGGGTATAAGGTTAGTTGAGGTTTTGCTTAAATTGATCAATGTACTTGCAACTTCTTTCTCAACTTCTTTTGATTTAGGTGGTGATACAGAGGTGGTTGTAACAATAGTATAAGTTGTTATGATAGCAGTGGGTATGATTACCTTATCTGACACTGCAGCAGTGGTTTCAAGAATACTAGCCGTGGTTGCAGACACACTATCAGTGGTTGTGACAACCCGTACTTCCAGGTCATTTCTCGAAACAATTCATGCCTTACAATTTCAACATTTATCGTAAACTATGTTTGCGTGTTCCAAATTCGCGTAACCTTAATGGTTTAACGACGAATTCCTGATCATATCATCACGAACATTTCATTTGGACTAAGGTTAGTCTACATTTCATTAACATCAATTGCATCATATTAGTTCATTCATGACATTGCATTTCACATTAAACGCGTAAATTTTATATTAAATAAACGTTATCGCGTGAGTTATTATTTTGAACATTTAATCCGTTACTTCTAAAATGATCCCGATATATTTTTATACTTACATTTAGTTATAAAACTATATTTTGAGTTTACCAGTGTTTTAAATTTATTTTGTAACTAAATTGTTGTATTTATATAATTCTGACGATTTCCTTAAATTCAACCCGATAATTATATTTCACTCAAATTTTGCAAGAAATGTATTTTTATAATTTTTATGACATCGATATATTTTATTTTGTTACTGTTAAAATTTATTTCTAACTAACGCCACCCTAAATACTATTTTAACTTACAACTTACAAACTATATCTACACATTAATACATTTATTAAAAAAAAAAAAAAAAAAAAATTTCAAACTTTTCTTTTCTTGTCATGAATCCCACGCCACCCCCTTAGTGTCCTCCATATTTTATGGATCTTGTCTAGTGAATCACCAAGAGATATTTGCAAATTATTATGACAAGTTAATGTATTATACTTGTATTATATTTTATCTATTCACTACTTTCACCATTCACTTCATTTTGTAAACCAATAGACCAAAATTTCATCTTTCTTTTCTCTCTACTAATTCGGCAGCCAAGGGACCAAGGAAGGATCACTCCAAGATTTTAAGTCAAGTTTTATAAACACTAGTATCATTTGTTGCAAGGTTTTGTAATATAAACCTCAAGTGATTAGGAAAACCTTTTGTCCATTAAACCTCATCATAGTAACTTGTAAGCATATCATTTCATTTTACATCTTTCCTTTTCATTTCATAAGTATTTTATCATTTTCATGGCAAGCATGCAAGACTTATGTTGATTTATACCATTTTTACATGATTTTTAGTGTTATATATATATAAAGGTCATCCTATAATTATTCCTTGTTAGTTATTGGTCTTGATGATGTTTAGGAACCCATGACACCCTAAGAAGGTGTATGGTAGGATTAGATTAGCTTTGGAGTTGATTTGAAGGGATTGGAATAGGTTTAGTACGAGAAAAACTATTTTCGACAAGTATAAAAGTGTTACTGTCCTTATTTTGTTTTTCGGAAAATCCGACGGTGAGCGCGAATTTTGCCTTGATATTTAGAAAATATACTTTAAAAGCGAATCCGTGGCGCTTGAACGGATTAAACGGAGTTATAACGAAGAAGTTATGAATTTTTCAAGTTTAACGATTTAAATATATATTTTCGAAATTTCAGCAAAGGGTTTTTATTTTGTACGAGTCAAAAACGAGTCCTAAGCTTTACAAATTATTTCGACTTATCAAAAATATATTAGTATACTTCGATACGAAGCTAAGGACGTATAAAACGTAGAAAACGGATTTGAAACGACTAAGATATGCACGTTTTCATAAACTTACCGTAACTATTATTTTTAGAAAAACTATATTATTTTTACGAGACAAGTGTTACGGTAACTAAAACGACCATGTTGAAGGTTGTTTTTAACTATGATATGGAACTTTTTGTAACGAAATGTCTTCTAATAAAACCTAGATCACCAAGCATATTTTCTAAAACGACCAACCGTTTGTATAGCGGAGTTTTAATAAATTATTTACGGATGCTTAAACTTGGCCGAAACTCACTTTTTACACAACAATTAGACAAAATCACCATCTTTAACCTTTATTATCTTTATGTTCGAGACCTCTATGACGAAAACTCATGAACTAAAACTTTTAGATTTTGATACAAACTTTCCAAAACCGTCGAGTTCGTTTCCTAATGTTCGACGTACACCATTTTACGACTAGTTTTTCAAAGCCATTTTTGTCACTTTCATGAAAATTCCGACGTCATTATTTTGCGACGAAAAGTGAAAATTTCACTATAAATCATTATGAAACCATTGTAGGATGACATTTTGACGTAAATACTTGTAAAGTAATTTAAGATTGGTCAAGACGTCAAAAGAGTATATTTTTCGACGATAAGTATTATTTTTCAAAACTCGCAAATGGTATAAATAACATACGAAATGCATGCATAACATTACATTGCAACTCATTACATATCATATCATTCGTAATAGGTCCAGATTAAAGTTTCCCGATATACCTCAGTGTACTCACTCTTGTCATCACACCTGTTTATCAAGTGAGTTTTCATAGCCCCGATTTATTCAAGTTTTTACTTCATTTCAAACCTACGGGGGAGAATACATTGCACAACATTTTATTACGATACCAAGTATGTTAAATTCATTTACATTGCTTAAGTTACCGCATTACCAATTGAAAGTCCCCTTTTCCTGAACATGAACCGTTAATCTTATAAGCGAGGGTGAGTGGATAGATCTATCGAGGGTGACGCCTCCATCCGGGTTGGTGAATCCCAACTAGTCATACGGATGCATCTCATTTAATAACATTATTGAGTTGTCTGGCAAACACTCTTTTGGGGCCTACATTATGAACAGTCTAGTTTCGGTGTCATGGGCTTAAGCAATTGTAACATTTTTATGTGACATGATTGTCATACCAAGAACATTTTATGTGACATGATTGTCATACCGATCTATACTTGCGTATTCGTATAAAACATTTACATAAACCTATGATTTCTCACCAACATTATTGTTGACCGTTTAGCAATGTATTTTCGGTAACTAAGGCATTATCATCATGGCATGGTTAAGGAACCACCTTTTTGAGTCGTGATGACTTACATCATTGTACATTATGGCACTTTCTTTCAAAACCATCGTTTGGACTTGTAATATATTTATATTTCCATAAACTTTGTAAACTTTTGGGACCTATCCTTTGTAAACTCGATTGTTTTATTAAATCAAGCGATGTTCTTTTCAAACGACACTTTAGGTCGTTCTATATAACTGTGATTGTGATGCTATGACAACAATCCCGAGAATTCCATTCCATTGCAAAAACAGTAATTTGGGGGTGTGGCGGTGGTTGTGTCTGAACTACCTCATCTTCTACCATAGTCTTCAAACTTTCAAAACGACTTCATTCCCATCTTTATCAGATACCAAAAATTGTTGTGCTTGATCTCCACTATCCACATCCTCTTCCATATGCACATCTACAGCCTCCCCAAAATTCATGCCTTCACTCCTCCCCTGTTTGGGTACATTCTCCATATTCAGAGCTGGAGAGGAGTCCACCTTCTTTTTCATCTTCCTCATATGCCTTAAAACAGGAACCCCATGTCTTCTCACTTTCTCCAAAACAAACATCCTATGCTTCAGCCTCCTAATTTCTTTACCCTGAAACACAGCCAACTCTTGAAGACTTGAGATTGTATCATCCATTTTAGTACATTTAGCTGTCAATTCATTAAAACGTTCAAGAATATCCTCCCTACTTCGACCTGTGTTAACGGGTCCGAGAGGTGGATCATTGGAAAAGTCATCATGTACCAGTTTAGGATCCGTCAATTCATGTTCATGTTCCAAACTATCCTCATCACTTGAAATGTGTTAAGCGCCGAGAGGTAAATCATTGGATAAAGTAAACATAGCACCGCACCTTTCACGGTCATCTATGCACCCTAAGTGAGCCGGTTGGCTAGGATTCCTCCACTGTGTGAAGTTCCAAGGAACTCTCCACATTGGGAGTTGCCAAGGTTGGGTCTTAATGATGTTTCCACTATCCCGACCAAGATCTAAGCATGAATCGAGGTGGAAGCCCTTCCAATCATGTCACCTCCACACCTTGTGACAGCCTCATGAACAACACCACTAACACCAGCCTGAGGTAGCTTGGTGCCCTTCTTTCTCCTAGTCCATAAGATTGGTTTAACAGTGGTTTGGGTTTGACTAGCACGGGGTTGAGATTCACTAATAGTGGGAACAAGTGCACTATCAGGGGGTTGAGGTGTACTAGCAGTTGGTTCAGGTTCTATGTCAAAAAAAGAAATTAGGAGGCTGAAGCTGATAAGGTTTTAAAATGTACCTTTTTGAGGGGTCGTTTAAGCCCTTATTTGATCACTTTTGTATCCGTTATTACTTAATATTGTTCCTTTTCACTTTTAGGTCTTTTGAAGGCAAATTGTCGTAATGGCACTTATTTGGACGAAAAGGCGCGGATATCTGAAGAAAATGGCCAAAGTCAAGAATCGAGACACTCAGCTCTTGAAATACAAGGTGACGGCGTGATCGCTTAAGCTGCGACGCCGTCGGAGCATTTTGTGATGGCACGTAATCCAAATCTCTTATTTTCAAGTGACGTTGTCGGGGCTTTAAAAGAGTAGGCCGTCGCAACTCGGGCGGCCTAGATTTGATCCGAGCGGTGTCGAGATCGAAGGGACGGCATCACAAGCACAAGGTGACGCCGTCGCAAGATTAATGTGGCCAAGACGAAACCCTAATGACGGCGACACGACGGCGTCACAAAACATAAGGTGACGCCGTCGCACATGTAATCTTATATATAGAATCCAAATTTTTCAGTTTGAGAGTGTAGTCTTTTGGAGTAAAAACCTAAACCGAACCAAGGCTGTCTTGTACAGTATTTTAGGGTTCCAAACCCTATCTTACATCAAGATAAGTGTTTTACTTCATTAATTCAATTATGTCTTTGATTATTTGTGTGTATGCTTGCATGTTATCCATGTCCGGCTAATTTAGTTGTGTGTTTGCTTAGGGAATATGAAACTTAATTATTAAATATTGATTGGTTGTCTCTTATCTTAATTGATTAATGATCTAGTAATGCGATAGGTCATTCGTTGTGTAATAAATGCTTGATTAATCTTTGTGAACCTTAGGCTATAGCACTTAGAGCGGTTGTAGGCTAAACCATCTAAAGAGGCCTTAGAGTTAGAGTTTATAATACCTAGAGGGGTTTTGTAGACGAGACCCTTTGGTAAGTTCAAAGAGTTAGGGATAAACGCATACCCTAAGACTTTAGACACACAACACGATTAAGAATAAGGACGTGACAATTCAACCATCAATAGGAGATAATTAAGGAGTAATAAAACCTAAGTGAACACATCTTTAAACTATCATACGAGCACACAATAATTAGACATAGACTACATACACCTTATATTAGATAATTAGATAAGTAGAGTAATCGGTGAAATACCAACCCCAAATCCAAACCCCGAGATTCGTACCTTTCTATTTCCTAAAAATATAAAAGATAAAAATAATCTTCCTCAACCCCAACCTTAGCGTAGTAACTTCTCACTAGCATTCCTATTCCCCTAGAGAACGATATCAATACCCGTGGCTTACCCTAATACTACACTACAACGATTAGGTTCACTGCCTAGGGTGTTATAAAACTTGCTCGAAGAAAAGGAAGTTCCTTTGACCCCGAACGACGCATGTAGCGTTATCAGAAGCATAGGATGTTTGTTTTGGAGAAAGTGAGAAGACCTGGGGTTGCTGTTTTAAGGCATATGAGGAAGATGAAAAAGAAGGTGGACTCCTATCTATCTCTGAATATGGAGAATGTACCCAAATAGGGGAGGAGTGAAGGCATGAATTCAGGGGAGGCTGTAGATGTGCATATGGAAGAGGATGTGGATAGTGGAGATCAAGCGAGAACAATTTTGGTATCCGATAAAGATGGAATGAAGTTGTTCTTGAAAGTTTGAAGACTGGTAGAAGATGAGGTAGTGCAGACACAACCATTGATAGTGTGTCGCAACCACGGCTAGTATTCTTGAAACCACTCTGCGCAGCTTTCGGATAAGGTAATCATACCCACTGCTATCATAACGACTTCTACAATTGTTACAACCACCTCGTATCACCACCTAAATCAAAAGAAGTTTAGAAAGAAGTTGCAAGTACATTGATCAATCTAACCAAAACCTCAACTAACCTTACACCCATCATTGCACCTGTTTCATCTCTTAAATCTACTGCAACCAAACCCAAAGGTAAAAGTTTAGTTATTGGTGAGCCTTTGAAGAAGAAGGTGGCTCAACCAGACATTGGAAAGGGTAAAGGGATTGCTGAACCAGAGTTGAAGTTTAAAAGTAGAGAAGAACATATTGCTTATGATGCAGAGTATACAAGAAGCATACAAGTTGAAGAGGAAGCAGCTGCAGAGAAAGAAAAGCAAGAAGAGGAGGAGGCTACTCAGAAATGGTTAGCTAAATGGTATGAAACACAAAACTATCTTCAAGCTTCTAATCAAATACATGATGAGTATACTGCTCAAGAATGGGCATTGTTAGATGTTGATGAAAGAGCTAGAATCTTGGGTGAATGGGCAAGGAGGATCAGTAAGGAAAAGAAGCAAGTTAAAAGGAAGTAACCTCCTACAAAAGGTGAGATGAGGAATGTACTGATGAAGATTATTAAGAATTCATGCATACATATTTATGAAAATCTTAGTAAATGTTCATTTGATAGAATTCATGAGCTTTATCTGATGTGTATGAGGATTAATAATGATAATTTCTTTCCAATGATTTCTGACAAAGAAGAAGAGTGGATTCAAAGTAGACAAAAGAGAAAATCTGAGATTCAGGATACATCTGGTTCTAAAAGACTGAAAGTGATTGAAGATTTTAATCAAATTATCTCTTATGAATTTGAGCTTGATGGAAGTGCAGGATGATGGAAAATGCAAAGACTCAATAATGAAGTTTCTAAGTTTAATAAATTTTCACAGATGCTTCAATATCTGGATAGAGATGATTTAATGAATCTTTGGAAGCTTTACAAGAATAAGATTGGTGATGTACATCCAGATGATTATCATGAGAGACTCGTTTATCATCACTTGAAGATTTTGTTTGAACCTACTCATGATGAACCTGAATGGAAAGGACTCTACAATGTTCAAGTTACAAGATGGTTTTTATATCAAACTTGTGGAGTTCATGTGTTAACTGTTTCTGGAGAAGTTATTCATATGCTTGTAGAAGGTGATTATCCTAAACTGAATAATTATCCAGGAGTTATTGCTCAAATGGTCAAGCCTGGTGGTTTAAAGATGTTGATGCCCTATGATGATCAAGCTTACAGTTTGTTGTTGAAGTGTTTGGAAACATCCTCCAATTCAGGTGTTTTAAGCTTAAAAGAAACTTGAGAAATCTATTTGAATGTATCAAGTTTAGGGGAGGATTGTTGGGTTTTAGGTTCCTTGGATCATGAATTATTCCAAGTGTTGGAACCACGGACAAAATTGGTGAAAGAACGGAGAGAAGAATGAATCCACTGCTGAAGATAAACCGCGGCTAGTAGTATTGTGTAACCACGGATATTGTATTGTAACCACTGCTAGTCTTGTTAGTCGGTTTAATATTTTGTATTAGATAAATCTGGAAAATATATTTATCTTGTAGGTTACGTATTGTATTATGTAAAGGACTCCTTAGCCTATAAAAGGAGGTCATAGGTTAGATTAGATATACATATGTTTTATATCTAAGGTCGATACATTTCAAGGTTGTAAAACCCTAAAACTGGTTAGAGTATTCGTATTAATAATATTATTGAGGTGTTGAATGTTTATTGTTCTTCTTTTTAAGATTAAATATTAAATTCCGCGTGATACTTAATAAGTCTTTGTTAAAGTCAGTTTCTATAAAGGATCGTTTACTCAACTGGGATCAACAAGATTCTCTTAACAGCATTCATGTGTGAGGTATTGGGTGTGACTTGAAATCTTGCACACACACATACTGAGAACATTATATATGGCCTAGATGCAGTGAGATACATCAAAGATCCAGTCATGGACATATACAACTTCAAATCAACTTTGGGACTTCCATCATCTGGTAGCAGTGGTTTATGTGTCTCCATGGGTGTATTAGCACTCTTCACATCTTGAAACACAATGTGCTTCTGATTTGGTTCACAAAGCAATAGATTGTCAATTAATGAAAATGGGTTCAAGAACAGCTTCATTCCCATCTTTATCAGATACCAAAAATTGATGTGCTTGATCTCCACTATCCACATCCTCTTCCATATGCACATCTACAGCCTCCCCTGAATTCATGCCTTCACTCCTCCCCTGTTTGGGTACATTCTCCATATTCAGAGCTGGAGAGGAGCCCACCTTCTTTTTCATCTTCCTCATATGCCTTAAAACAACAACCCCAGGTCTTCTCACTTTCTCCAAAACAAACCTCCTATGCTTCAGCCTCCTAATTTCTTTACCCTGAAACACAGCCAACTCTTGAAGACTTGAGATTGTATCCTCCATTTTAGTACATTTAGCTGTCAATTCATTAAAACGTTCAAGAATATCCTCCCCACTTCGACCTGTCTTAACGGGTCCGAGAGGTAGTTCATTGGAAAAGTCATCATGTACCAGTTTAGGATCCTTCAATTCATGTTCATATTCTAAACTATCCTCATCACTTGAAATGTGTTAATCGCTCCGATAGTGAATCCTTGGATAAAGTAAACATAGCACGGACCTTGCCTGCTCATCTATGCACCCTAAGTGAGCCGGTTTGCTAGGGATTCCTCCACCGTGAAGTTCCAAGGCGCTCCACATTAGGAGTTGCCAAAGGTTGGGTCTTAATGATGTTTCCACTATCCCGACCAAAGATCTAAGCATGAATCGAGAAGGAAGCCCTTCCAATCATGTCACCTCCACACCTTGTGACAGCCTCATGAACAACACCACTAACACCAGCCTGAGGTAGCTTGGAAGCCCTTCCAATCATGTCACCTCCACACCTTGACTAGCAGGGGGTTCAGATTCACTAACAGTGGGAACAAGTGCACTATCAGGGGGTTGAGGTGTACTAGCAGTGGGTTCAGGTTCTATGGATTGAGATTCAAGACCTTCATCAAACTCAGGAATAGCAGGCAAATTAATCATATGGGGGAATAAAGGAACATCTATTATTTGAAAGTTTAGTTTCTGATTCCACATATGTGCAAAAACCTTAGGAAGTATATAATGCACTTCATACTCCCTAGAATGCTCAACAGGTTCTTCTATTTGACTTTCCCCAATTAGTTGCACAAACCCTTCATAAATCATCCTAGACCAATTAAACTTCCTCCCATCAGACAAACAAATGATAGCAGTAGTAGTTTTGGAAGGGAAGTCATCAAATCCAGTGGTCTTATTACTTATACACATCAACAAGGTATGTATCAAAAACTTCCATTGTTGTGAAAACATACTCTTATAAAATTTTACCTTGTCTCCCCTGTGTGTATATCCTAACCTCTCTAAACCTTCAAAAATCTCAGCATCTGAAAGATTAACAACACCATCAGCATCATCTAACTTCAAAACCCTTCTAATAATCTCCTCATTAACCAAAATATCATTCTCATCCACAACAGTACTAAAAACCTCTACTCCATCGACCTCCTCAAGCTTAGCATTCCCACAGAATTGATGTATATAGGCTTTAAGAATGGTTGGTGCGACAATTAAGGCAAAGTGAATAGGACTGTGAATAAGGAAATCAATCATTTGATGAAAACCTTCAGATCGATTGTTCTTGATCAAATTAGCAACTAGGTTATGGGTGTTGGAGTATTGATTCGGAATAATGGTTAATGATGTGTATGATGTGGGATTTGTGAATTGAACAGATGGAAATGGTTTGGGTTTATGTAAAGCTCCAATGAGAAGTGATTTGGAGATCAATTAAATGATCTATCAGTGATTTGGGGATATAAACATGTTTTCTCCAAAGTTACCAAACAGCCCCTCAAGTATCCAAAAATCAGCAACATCCTAGCAGTGGTTTGAAAACCTCTATCAGTGGTTTGAAAAACACTAGCAGTGGATACAAAACTTCAATCCAACCAGTTGACCAAAAGATACAGCAAGCAAATCCATGTCAAAAATAGGGAGATCATACAAAAATATGAAGGATTACACAAGACTTTTTTTTTAACACTAATCAGCAGAAGCTCCAAAAGCTCAAAAAGCTCCAAAGTTTACAGCAATCCTTCATACCTGCATATCACAAACATAAACCAAACACAGAGAAGATGATTAAGGTTAGAAGTGGTTAGAGAAAACTAGAAGTGGTTCCATATACTTAGCAGTGGTTAGCCAGGTGTGCTAAAATCTAAGTCAATATGGTCAACTTCTGTCATTGATTCGTTTTCCAAAGTCAAAAGACTTCATTTACTCCTCAACCACTTACACCTTCCCTTTATTTACTCATTGATTCCATCTTAACCATTCACTCTGCCTATATAAGAATCCCAAGGCAAAATAAACACATACCAATTACCCCAATTAACTTCCAACCCCTAATTTCTCAACAATTCCTTTTATCAGCAGCAACCATTATGTCTAGCATACCAGAGATCATCAATCTAACCTCCTCCTCCTTATCATCATCATCATCATCAGGTGATGATTCACACCTATTATTTCGTTACCCTCATCAAGATGAACCTCGACCTTCAAAATCCCCCTTTCTCCTTTCATCTGAAGATGATAGTGTAGTGGATCCAAGTGATTCATGTAGGGGTTCTGATGACTCCACAGAGCGTCTTGAGCCAATCTTCAATAGATTGGTGAGAGAGGAAGCGGAGAGAACAGCACAACCTTCACCATCCCAACCCCAACCAAGGCGCGTGCCAGAAATCCACCACTCCCAAAGAACAGAGAGGTGGTGATTGGTCTTCCTGCTCCAGGATCTGGTTCTTCAAACCATGGAAGGAAGGGAAAGGGCAAGGGTGCAGAGGTGAAGGGAAAGGGAAAAGGGAAGATGGAGTAGTAAGAGATGGTGGAACGAGTAGATGGAACAACTGAAGATTTCTCATCGTGCTTGTTATGTATATCCACCAGCTTTTGTAATAGATGATAGGAATGGTATTTTATGTCATTTGAAGTTGATTGTCTGCTGTAAATTGTTTCTTGACTTAATGAACAACTTCTCAATGTACTTCCCTTGCATCATACTAACAGTGATTAACTTCCATATGTCTGAAAAACGGTTAGTGGGAACACAAAGCAACAAACAGTGGTTTGAACATAACTATGAGTGGTTAGAAACAAAAATAGCAACACTAAGATCACATAATAACAGTACAATACTTATACAAACTTTTACTAAACAAGTTGAGATTTAGAGATTAATCATTCCAATACTAACTACAAGGTACTGAACCCTCCCCACATAAAAAGCTTTAGTGAGAAGATGTTGGGTTTTAGGTTCCTTGGATTTGATGAGACAAAATAAATACAAGAATGAAACAAAGGGACTTAAAGTGAAAGAGATGAAACCTCCAAAAAGATGGAAGGACTTGCTTGAAAAAGAAGATTTATTATTTAGTCCTTCGTAGTATTTTGTAAACCCTAATCCTCTAGTATATAAATAGGACATGGGGTGTAGGTTTTATATAAGTCTTCCATAATGTAGTCGACTAAAGGTGTGTGTGTAACCTAGACGTAAGGTATAAACGTCTAGGGTTAGAGTATGTTTAATTTAGCCTCAACGATCTTTGATCCCTGTTAAAGTTTAGTGTAACCGTATTATTCAGATCAAATAATATTTGGGGCTTGGAGTGATTATTAAATATAAACTTTGTGTCAATAACAATTAATGATGTTTGTTTTAATTCCGCTGCGTGTACATGTTTATTATCATTGTTATTGTTAAACCCTAGTGCTCTAAACGATCCAAGAAGTCTAATAAACTCCACAATTGGTATCAGAGCTTGGGGAGCTCGTTACCTAGGGATTCGCAAGGTTTTTCGATGAAGAAGATGGAAAAATTCGAAGATGGTACAAAGTTCGTATTTTTCTGTGAAGACTGCTTTTAAAATGGCGATAACTTTTTCGTTAACTGTTGGATCGTGATGAAATTTTGGTGGACATTCTATATATACTCATATAACTTTTCACTTGAGGGATTGTCGATCCGAGCTCTCAATCAAAAGTTATTCGATTCGAGTTGGTTATGAAAAATGTGTTTCACAATTCGAATTTTTGGGTTTTCTTGGATATTCAACTTCCTAAATCCGTGTTTCTTTGAATTAATTCATTATGGAAGTTAGTTATATGTTGTGTGGTGTCTTTACTTAATGGAAGAAAGCAGCTTTGATAGTGTTTTTCGAAACCACTTCTAGTGTTTTCTCAAAACCACTGATAGTGTATTCTCGAAACCACTGATAGTGTATTCTCGAAACCACTGATAGTGTTTTCTCGAAACCACTCTAGTGTTTTCTCGAAACCACTCCTAGTGTTTTCTCGAAACCACTTGCTAGTGTTATCTCAATTCCACCTTGGTGTTTCTTGCGTTATTCGTTTACGATGAGGTTTTGGAATTGAGGGAAGTCATACATGTTTTGGTCTGAGATTTTGGTGACACACACATGGGATTTTGGTTTGCACACACAAGAAGATTGGTATTTGTTCTTAAAGGTTTTAAAAAGCTCGTTTTGGTTTTATTGAAGAATTGATTACTGAAGGAGGTTATTTATCACTTATTTGAAGGTGAAGTGGAATTACTTGGATCGTGTTTTATCATATCTTAAAAGTATCATACTTGCTTTTAAGATAACTTGTTCGTGCTTAAAGGATGTTGACGAAGACTTGCAAAATCTAGTTTTCATATGTCAAGGGTGGATGGATGAAGACCTAGTTAACTATCACTTAAATGAGTTACATTGTAGTGCTCAGTGTCTCATTGAAGATGAGGATTTTGTCAAGAGATTGCGGTCTACTTATATGGTGTTAGTATAAGTTTGGAGTCACGTGGATAGTACAAGACATAAGACACAAGTTTGGGTTATTTTACTTCTTCATCAAATTCGTTATACTTGGTTTTCTTCACAAGTGATCATTACATAGAGCTTCTTGATTTGAAGAATCATTTTCATGCACCACTCGAGGAAGTTTCTAATGTTTACATTCTATATTTGTTGATAACAAAAAGGGAAGAGATATTGGAGTGCGATGGCATGGATTAAGGGAAGACAAAGGAAGACAAGAATGTTTCATTCACGGAGATGTTTACATCTCAACCCTCGCTACTTCGTCTAGGAAGTTTGTACGACTTTGTTTGTTTTGTCATCATCAAATAGGGGAAGATTGTTGGGTTTTAGGTTCCTTGGATTTGATGAGACAAAATAAATACAAGAATGAAACAAAGGGACTTAAAGTGAAAGAGATGAAACCTACAAAAAGATGGAAGGACTTGCTTGCAAAAGAAGATTTATTATTTAGTCCTTCGTATTATTTTGTAAACCCTAATCCTCTAGTATATAAAGAGGACATGGGGTGTAGGTTTTATATAAGTCTTCCATAATGTAGTCGACTAAAGGTGTGTGTGTAACCTAGACGTAAGGTATAAACGTCTAGGGTTAGAGTATGTTTAGTTTAGCCTCAAGGATCTTTGATCCCTGTTAAAAGTTTAGTGTAACCGTATTATTCTGATCAAATAATATTTTGGGCTTGGAGTGATTATTAAATATAAACCTTGTGTCAATAACAATTAATGATGTTTGTTTTAATTCCGCTGCGTGTACATGTTTATTATCATTGTTATTGTTAAACCCTAGCGCTAAACGATCCAAGGAGTCTAATAAACTCCACAATTGGTATCGAGCTTGTGATCTAGAAACCAGAACCAAGAAGAAGTTCATATGCTTTATTCAAGTAAGTAAAGATTTACAATGAAACTCACATGGTGATCGCCGAAGGTACCCATGCTCAAGCATGGTGAGTATCAAATATGGAGAATGCGAATGAGGCAATACATTCAGTATGATTGATTATGCTATCCGGGATGTCGTTGAAAAGGAAGACACTCTTCCTAAGAAGGTGAGGATGGTCAAGAGATAGTTATTGTTAGTGAAATTGATAAAGCTAAAAGGAACGGAGATCAAAGCTCACAGATTCTCTCCATGGGAATACCTAATGAGTATGCTTTGGACTTTGAACAATATGAGTCTGCTAAAGATTTATTGGATGCTCTTGAAAGAAGGTTTCTTTGGTAATGAAGCTACAAAGAAGTCAAGGATGAATATGCTCAAGCATCAATTTGAAACCTTCACGCTCTTAGTGGAGAAAAACTTGATGGCACATACAATAGACTTCAAAACTTATCACCCAACCAAGTCGTTGGATTACAAGGTTCTTCAAGAAGATATTAATTTGAAGTTCATTAGGAGTTTATCATCCGAATGGGATATTCATACAATTGTGTGGAGAAATAAGGTGGACTTTGATAAGATGACTCGGACAATCTCTTCAACAACTTGAAGGTTTACGAGTCCGAGAATAACTTTGCTAATGCATCCTCTCGCTAATCAAAACATTGCTTTTGTTTCCACTAATCACATGAATTCACAAGATGTAATCATCTCACGCATATGGGTAACCACGGCTATCGCAAACAATACCATCAATTAGTGATATCGTCGATGGTGCAATTTGTGCTTTTCTCACGATTAACTACCGGTGTTAATGTTTTGAATCAAGATCTAGATCAAATTGATCCCGATGATCTTGATGAGATTAATCTTCAATGGCAAATGGCAATGTTTACTCTCCAAGCAAGGAAGTTTCGAGGAAAGTCGGAAGACAGTGTTAGGTATGATGGTCAAAGGAGAGTGGGTTCGACAAAAGCAAGATGGAGTGCTTTAATCGCAAGAAGAAAGGTCACTTTGCAAGGGAATGTCGAGCTCTAAGAGAATTGAAGGCGAGAAGAAGACCACGAGAAGAGCATGTTGCTTCTTCGCCTTTTGTTGCTCAAGATGGGATTGGTGATTATGATTGGGTGAGCAGTTGAAGAAGGTCCCAATGCGACTTTTCTTGCTAGTGAAGCTTCAAAAGAGCATAACTTTGCTCTTATGGCCTATGCTTCATCTTACGGTTCGATTACGAGGTATCTAATGATTCTATAACATCTACTTGTTCTTTTAAATCATGTCATGATAACTTAGAATCTCAAAATGCTATCACCGAGTATGAGGAAAGAAGTAGAAAGACTGACTATGGACAACTTAGGTTATAGAGTTGGTCTAGAGAGTGTGGAAGAGAAGCTTAAATATTATATTAAATGTGAGTTTGAGTATGTAGATAAGATCAATATACTAGGTGGTGAAATTGATCTTAAAGATAGAGAGATTAAAATGCTTAAAAATAAACTAGCAGAGGCAGAGAGTGTAAAACAAAAGGCCCTAGAAGAAAAAGAAAAACATGTTGTTAGGGTAGCTAAAACACAATTTGCTTCAGATCTGGTTCATAAATCTATAGAGAGTCATTTAATGAAAAAGGGTTTTGGGATAGGATACAATAATATGCCACCACCCACTCTTATGCAACATGCACCACCTGCTAAAGAACAAATGAAAAGATACATACCTAGGGGAAACCAGCGAAACTTTAATGGCCTAATTTCTAATAGGTTAGGAGATGAGTTTCAATGTGTTAAAAAGGCTTGTTTTACATGTGGTAGTTTTGAACACTTATAGAGAAATTGTAATAAAAACATACCACAAGTTTGGAATCATTGGAGGAGGGTAAATCATCAAAACTTTTCAAAGAAAACAAACCCTCATCCTAACAAAAACATGATTCCTAGAGCAGTGTTGATGAGGAATGGAATACAAAATCAATAGTCACTGTTGCACCTAAATGGGTTCCAACCAACGCTAAGCAAAATGTAAACACGGCTAGCGAGTCAAACCATCGATAAGCAAAATATCACCACCAAACAAAAGAGTTTTTAAAATTCCAAAGGTGATAATCGACATGGTGGTTGGAAATCATTTTATCTTTCATAAGGCCTCGACAGTTGGCAATGGAAGCCTAAGACCAAGGTTTTACATCATGTCAATCGTGCATCAATGGACCTAAAGAAATTTGAATATTTTGATGATGAGGCGCACCCAAGTCGATATTGGCTTGGGTCCACAAAAGGAACTAATTTGTTTAATTTCATGTGCGGGCAATCTACAAACCGATCTAAAAGATAAAGGAGTTTTTGATAGTGGTTGCTCTGGGCACATGACTTGGGATGGGAGCAACTTTGGAAGATTTTGAAGCTTTTGATGGAGGATATGTAGCATTTGGCAATGATCCAAAGGGAGGAAAGATACTTGGCGGAGGCACAATCGAATCGGGAATTTAGACTTTGAAAAGTCTATACGATGCAGGACTTAAGTATAATTTATTCGATGTTTCTCAAATGTGTGATAAGAAAACTGGGTACTTTTGGTGAAACTGTGTGTGTGGTGTTGTCTCCCGAGTTTAAGATGCTGTTGAGAAGTTTATACAACTTAGGGTACCTAGGAAGGAAAACATATATTGTTTTGATCTTAAAGATGTTCTTCCAAATAGGTCCTTAACATGTTTGTTTGCTAAAGCATCCGTGGATGAGTCAAAATTGTGGCATAGAAGGTTAGGTCATCTCAATTACAAAACAATCAATAAAGCGGTAAAGGAAACTTATTGAGAGGGTTACCTTCTAAGGTTTTGAGTGTAAGGAACTGTGTGTGGCTGTCAAAAGGAAAACAACATAGAGCTTCTTGTAAGACTAAAATCAGAACACCATAACACAACCATTGCTTATGCTTCATATGGACTTATTTGGACCTACTTTTGTTAAAAGTTTGAATCATAAGCATATTTCCTAGTTATCACCGATGATTATAGTAGATTTTCTTGGGTATACTTTTGGTACGCTAAGAGTGAGACTAGTGAGATCCTCAAGAGTTTCATTACTAAGATAGAAAATCTAGTAAACCATAAGGTCAAGGTAATCGATGTGATAATGGGCCGAGTTTAAGAATAATGTGATGAATCGCCTGTAGCTAAGGGTATAGAGACAGTTTAGTGTTGCTAGAACACCACAACAAAATGGTGTAGCCGAAAGGAAAAATTGAACACTAATTGAGGTCGCTAGGACCATGTTGTCGAGTCTAAGTTACCAACTACCTTTTTGAAATTCGTAGGAGGAGCGCATGTTATGTGCGAGCAGTAAGGTAGTGAAGCCTCATAACAAGACCCCTATGAGTCATTACATGATAGGAAGCCCATGATTGCATTCCTAAAACCTTTTGGGTGTCCTGTTACCATCTTGAATACCATAGACTACCTAGGCAAGTTTCAAGAAAAAGGCGATGATGGATACTTTTTAGGCTATTCTTCTAATAGAAAAGCCTTTAGAGTATACAATAGGAGGACTAGAATTGTTGAAGAGAACTTACATGTTCAATTCATTGAAAAGACTCTAGTGTTGAGACCAAAGGACGATCGGCTGTTTAACATTGATATGTTAACCAAATCTATGAATTATGAGCCTATCATTGCGGGAACTTCCATTAATGTTTATGCGGTACACAAAAGGATTCTCGAGGCGAGACACCTTCCAAGGAAGCTGATTCTCCAAAGGAGTTCTATTTGGTTGAAAAGTGGAAAGCTGGTTCTGTTCCTTCCATCATTAACAAGCAAGGTCCCACTGAAGATGATGTTCTGAATAATGAAGGCAATGTTGATCATCATCAAGATAAGGATGAGTTATTGAAAGACAACTCAGTGTCGGTAGAAGAAGTTGAAAAGAAGAAAAGGCATTCTGCAAGCACTGCTAAGCCTACTGAAAGCACTCCTAAGCCAACTGAAACCACTGATAAGCCATCTTCTACCATTGATAGGTCAAGTGAAACCCCGGATATAAGTACTGGTGATAGTACTTTCTTTGGACCACATGAAAAGCCATTATTTGATGATGAGGAGTATCCACATGATCCTTCCATGCCTGCATTGATTGAAATTGATACTCCTACTAATGATGATAACTTGGATGATTTCTTCAATGCTGATTTGACTAACTTGGAAACTATCATTAATGAAAGTCCAATCACCACTACAAGGATTCACAAGATTCATCCCAAGGAACAAATACTTGGAAACTTGAATACTCCGGTTCAAACAAGAAGCGAGTTAAGAACACCGAACCCTTTCACGAACATGGGTTCTTTGCAAGATCACTACACAAAAGAAACAGTCATAAAGATTTGCAAATTGCTGTTGCTTGTTTTCTGTCTCAAAAGGAGCCCAAAAGAGTGGAAGAAGCTTTAACAGAAGAAGGTTGGGTAGAATCAATGCAAGAGGAGCTTCTACAGTTTAAGCTTCAAGAGGTTTGGACATTGGTTGATCTTCCAAATGGAAAAGGGCAATTGGAACTAAATGGGTGTTCGAAACAAGAGGGATGAAAGAGGTATTGTAAGGAACAAGTCAAGGTTGGTTGCTCAAGGATACACACAAACGAAGGTTTGGATTATGATGAAGTGTTTGCTCGAGTTGCAAGAATAGAGGCTATTAGATTATTTTGGGCTTATGCTTCATTCAAGAATTTTGTTGTGTATCGGATGGATGTTAAAAGTGCATTTTGTATGGCACAATTGATGAGGAGGTCTATGTTTGTCAACCTCTGGTTTTGAAGATCTGGTCATCGACAAGGTTTATAGGTTGAGAAAGGCTATGTATGGGTTGCATCAAGCACCTAGGGCATGGTATGAGTGCTGTCTACTTATTTGATGGACAATGGGTTTAAAGAGGGCGATTGATAAAACTTTGTTCATTAGAAAGCACAAAGATGATATTTTATTGGTTCAGGTTTATGTAGATGACATCATCTTTGGCTCAACAAACAAGGAGTCAGGTCGAGAGTTTTGAGAAACTTATGCATGATAAGTTTAAGATGAGTTCTATGGGAGAACTCACTTTCTTTTAGGACTCTGAGTTCAACAAAGGACCTGATGGTATTTTCATTAGTAAAGACAAGTATGTAGCAGATGTTTTGAAGAAATTTGGGTTCAAGATGTAAAGTGCAAGTACACCTATGGAGACTCGAAACCTACGCTACAGGATGATGGAAGTCCCAAAGTTGATTTGAAGTTGTACTGGTCCATGATTGGATCTTTGATGTATCTCACAAAGATCTAGGCGAGATATTATGTTCTCGGTGTGTGTGTGCAAGATTTCAAGTCACACCAATACCTCACACATGAATCTTTGTTAAGAGGATCTTTAGATATCTTAAAGGTCATCCTAAATTGGGCCTTTGGTACTCTAAGGATTCCCTTTGATTTGGTGGCCTACGAGATAGTGACTATCTTGGTGCTAGTTTGGATAGGAAGTCTACTCTTTGGAGGATGTCGGTTTTGGGAAGCGAGACTAATTTCTTGGCGATGTAAAAAGCAAACTATTGTGGCAAATTCTGGCAAATGAATTTAATATGTGGTCTTTGCTAGTTCTTTAATGGTCAAGTTATTTGGATTCGTAATCAATTCTTTGGATTTTGGGTACAATTTTATGCATACTAAGATTTACATTGATAATAACGATACAATTTGCATCATTAAAATCACATTTACATTCTAGAACTAAACATATTGAGATAAGGCATCATTTCATTAGAGATTGTAATGAGAAAAGGTGATTCAAATGGTAAAAATCCATACCGATTTCAATGTTCTTGATCTTCTCACCAAAGCTTTTGATGTGGGGAGGTTTAAGTACCTTGTTGTTAGTATTGGAATGATTAATCTCTAAACTCTCAAATTGTTTTGTACCAGTTTGTATAAGTATTGGACTGTTATTATGTAATCTTAGTATTGTTATTTTTGTTTCTAACCACTGATAGTTTTGTTCAAACCACTGTTTGTTGTTCTGTGTTTCCATTAACCATTTTGCAGATAAAAGAAAGTTCATTATAGAAGCAAAAGAAGTACTGAAGTTACATTGTTCATTCATTCAAGAACAGTTCACGACTTACGACACAATGAAACTTCAAGTGCAAATTTAATGACTAGTTCTATACATGATTTTCTACTACCATCCTAGCTCCTATCATCTATTAATTTGTTGGATATGCATGACGAGCTAAGGATCAAAATGGGAAGGATGGATTGATGAAAACGAAGATGATGAAGATGAATCGATGAAAAAGCACAAAGGACATAGTCATATCATACTTTCATCTCTTGGTTTCACCAAAAGCATCATTCCATTTTCCTTTTCCTTCCCCACGATATGTGAAGAACCACCAACTTGGTGTGGAAGACCAAGAACCACTCTCGTCCTTTGGGAGTGGTGGATTTCTTGCTAAATGGTCTTGGTTGGGGTTGGGATGATGAAGGTTGGGGTTTGAAGTTCTCTTCTTTGAGGAGTCATCGAGTCTCGGGCGCTCACTGGATCCACCACACTATCATCTTCAGATGATGGAAGAAATGGGATTTTCTTGGTCTTGGTTCTTGTGGAGGAAAGTAAAACCGCCGTGGGTTAGTATCTTCACTTGATGATGATGAGGATGAGGAGGATGTTAGATCAACGACTTCTGGTTTATTCCAACTAGGGTTCCACATGGTGATTGTGGTTGATTGTGGATTTTGGAGAAATTAGGATTTTGATTTTGATTGGTGTGTGCGTTATATGAGATTAGGGTTCTTTTTATAAGCAGTGATATGGCTTATGTGAGTAAATGAGGGGAAGGTTAAATGTGGTTGAGGAGTTAATGAGATTCTTGGGCTTTGGACTAATATTAATCCTGAAAGTTGACCATATTGACTTATCTGTGCTAAACCACGGATAGGTCATTTGGAACCACTTCTGGCTCTTTCTAACCACTAATAACAATAATTTCCTTCTCTGTGTTTGGTTTGTGTTTGTGTCTTGCGGTATGAAGGATTTGTGTACATTGGAGATGGTGATATGTTAGTCGCTAGTGTTTGGTGTAAAAAAAAAAAAAAAAAAAAAAATTGTGTAATCCTTCATCTTTTGTGAGATCACTCTTAGTTTGACCTGATTTGCTTCTTTGGATCTCTTGGACATTTGGTTGAAGTGAAACAATGTATCCATCGATGGTGTGTTTCTAACCGCGGATAGCGATTACGAAACCTCTGATAGCATGTTGCTTTGTTTTGGATACTCTGATGTTTGGTAACTTTGGCGTATATTATCTCTCCAAATCACGGATGGATAATTTATTTGATCTTCAAACCACTTCCAATTGGCTCAACATTAACCCTAATCACTTTACTTTGCATAATTCACCAAACCCACATCATCTACATCATTAATCACAATGGCGGAAAATTATTCCACTACACATAACCTTGTTGCTATTCTCACCAAAAAGCGATCGATCGGGTGTTTTCATCAAATGATTGATTTCCTTATTCACAATCCTATTCACTATGCCTTAATCACACCAACCATCCTTAAAGCCTCACATACATCGGGCTCGGAGGAATGCTAAGCTTGAAGAGGTTGATGGAGTAGAAGTGTTTAGCACTATTGTGGATGAAAATGCTATTTCGGTTGATGAGGAGATCATTAGAGAGTTTTAAAGTTTGATGATCTTGATGGTATTGATAATCTTCGGATCTTTGAGATTGTAGCCGGTTTAGAAAGGTTAGGATATACACACGGGGTGATAAGGTACAATTTTTTAAGAGTTTGTTTTCACCAAAATGGAAGTTTCTTATTCATACGTTGTTGATGTGTATGAGTAATAAGACCATCGGCTTTAATGACTTTCCTTCCAAAATTGCTCACTAGTTATTTGTTTATCTGATGGAAGAAAGTTCAATTGGTCAAGAATGATTTATGAGGGGTTAGTACAAAACATTAGGAAGAAGGGTAAATACTATTTGTATCCTAGGTTTGTTCAACTTATTGTGGAAAGCCAAATCAATGAACCTATTGAGCATTCTAGGGAGTATGAAGTTCATCATATGCTTCCTAAGGTTTTTGCACATATGAGGAATCAGAAGCCAAATATGCAGATAAGAGATGTTCCTTTGTTTCCCCATATGCTTACTTTGCCTACTGATCCTGAGTTTGTTGAAGGTCTTGAATCCCAACCTATAGTCACTGAACCCACTGCTAGTACACCTCAAACCACTGTTAGTAACACTCAACCTACTTCTAGTCAAACCCAAACCATCATTACACCAATTGTATGGACTAGGAGACAAAGGGCACTAAGCTTCCTCGTGCTAGTGTTAGTGGTGTTGTTCATGAGGTCTGTCGCATGGAGTGGAGGTGACATGATTGGAAGGGCTTCCACCATCGATTCATGCTTAGATTCGTCGGATGGTGGAAACATAAATAAGACCCAACCTTTGGCAACTCCTAATGTGGAGAGTTCTTTGGAACTTAACACGGTGGAGAATCCTAGCCAACCAGCTACTACAGGTACATAGATGATCGGGCAAGGTCGATGCTATGTTTATTATATCCAAGGATTCACCTCTCGGAGCAGGTTACACAGCTCGAAGTGATGAGGATAGTTTGGAACATGAACATGAGTTGACGGATCCTAAGCTGGTACATGATGAATTTTCCAATGAACCACCTCTCGGACCAGTTCACACAGGTCGAAGTGGGGAGGATATTCTTGAACGTTTTAATGAATTGACGGATAAATGTGCCAAAATGGAGGTTACAATTTCAGGTCTACAGGAGTTGGTTGTGTTTCAGGGTAAGGATATTAGGAGATTGAAGCATAGAGTGTTGGTTTTAGAGAAAGTAAGAAGATCTGGAGTTGCTGTTTTGAAAGCTATGAGAAGAAAGAAAAAGAAGGTGGACTCCTCTCCAGCTCTGAATGTGGAGGATGTATCCAAACAGGGGAGGAGTGAAGGCATGAATCGTGGGAGGCGTTGATGTATCTATGGAAGAAGATGTTGATAGTGAGATCAACAATTTTGGTATCGATAAAGATGGGAATGAGGCGGTTCTTGAAAATTTGAAGAATGTTGTAGAAGATGAAGTAAGGCGGACATAACCATCGATAGTATATACGCAACCACGTTAGTACTCTTGTAACCACCGCTGCAGCTTTGGACATAGAAATTGTACCCACTCATCATCATACCCATCGCTATCATAACCACTTCCACTATTGTCACAACCCTTCTCGTATCACCACCTAAATCTAAAGAAGTTGAGAAAGAAGCTGCAAGTACATTGATAAATCTAAGCAAAACCTCATCTATTACTACACCTATCAATGCATCTATTTTATCTGTTCAATCTACTGCAACCAAACCTAAAGGTAAAAGTTTAGTTATTGGTGAACCGTTGAAGAAGAAAGTGGTTCAATCTGATATTGGAAAAGGTAAAGGGGTTGCTGTACCAGAACTGAAGTTTAAAAGTAAAGTAGAACAAGAATCTTACGATGCAAAGTATGCAAAAAGTATTATAGCTGATGATCAAGCAGCTTTAGAGAAAAGGAATCAAGATGAAGAGGAAGCTAGTCAGAGATGGTTAGCTACATGGTATGAATCACAAAACTATCTTGAAGCTTCTCAACAAATACATGATGAATATACTGCACAAGAATGGGCATTGTTGGATGATGAGGAAAGAGCTAGACTTTTGGGTCTATGGGCAAGGAGGATTGGTAAAAACAGGAAGCAAGTTATAAGAAAGAAACCTCCTTCAATTGCACAGATGAGAAATGTATTGATGAAGATTATTAAGAATTCAGGCATACATATTTCTGATAATCTTAGTAAATGTACATTTGAAAGAATTTTGGAGATTTATGAGAGATGTATGAAGATTAATAATGATGATTTATGTCCAATGAATTCTAAGAAGGAAGAAGAGTGGATTCAAAGTTTACAAAAGAGAAAATCTGAGCCTCAGGAGACATCTGATTCTAAAAGATTGAAAGTAGTTGAAGATGTTAATCAAATTATTTCTTATGAGTTTAAGGTTAAAGTTGGAAGTGAAGGAGTTTGGAAAATTCAAAGACTCAATAATGAAGTATATGAGTATAATAAATTTTCACAGATGCTTCAGTAATTTGATAGAGATGATTTGATGAATCTTTGGATACTTTACAAGAATAATTTTGGTGAAGATTATCCAAATGATTATCATGAGAGACTGGTCTATCATAATTTGAAGATATTATTTGAACCTACTCATGATGAACCTGAATGGAAAGGACTCTACAATGGTCAAGTTACAAGATGGTTTTTATATCAAACTTGTGGAGTTCATGTTTTAAGCGTATCGAGAAGTTATTCATATGCTAGTAGAAGGTGATTATCCTCAACCTAATAAGTATCCGAATTATTGCTCGAGATGTTGAAGCCCGGTATTATCAAGATGTTGTTACCCTATGATGGTCAAACTTACGAGTTGTTCTTTGAAGTATGAGAAAATTCTTATATCTAGTAAGTGTTTGGCTACATCCTCCAATTCGAGATGTTTTGAGCTTAAAGGAAACTTGAGAATTCATTGGAATGTATCAAGTTTAGGGAGGATTGTTGGGTTTAGGTTCCTTGGATCAAGAATTACTCTAAGTGCTGGAACCACGGACAAGGTTGATATAACCACGGACAGAAGGATGGAACTACTGATGAAGACAAACCGCGGCTAGTAGTATTGTGTAACCACGGATAATGTATTGTAACCACTGCTAGTCTTGTATAGTCGGTTTAGTATTTTGTATTAGATAAATATGGAAAAGATATTTATCTTGTAGGTTACGTATTGTATTATGTATAGGACTCCTTAGCCTATAAAAGGAGGTCCTAGGTTAGATTAGATATATGTATGTTCTATATCTAAGGTCGATACACTTCAAGGTTGTAAAACCCTAATACTGTAAGAGTATTCGTATTAATAAATAATATTGAGGTGTTGAATGTTTATCGTTCTTCTTCTTAAGATTATGTATTAAATTCCGCGTAGTACTTAATAAGCTTTTGTTCTAAGTCAGTTTCTATATTAGATCGTTTGCTCAACTGGGATCAACAGAAGATCAGCAACATTGAAATCAATATGGATTTTTACCATTTGAATCAACCTTTTCTCATTACAATCTCTAATAAAATGATGCCTTATCTCAATATGTTTAGTTCTAGAATGTAAAACAGGATTTTTAATGATGCAAATTGTACTGTTATTATCAATGCAAATCTTAGTATGCATAAAATTTTACCCAAAATCCAAAGAATTGATTACGAATCCAAAGAACTTGACCACAAAGAACTAGCAAGTGACCACATATTCACTTAGTTGTAGAATTTGCCACTATTGTTTGCTTTTACCTTTGCCATGAAATTAGTACGCTTCCCAACCGACATCCTCGGGTTGTAATTTCCTATCCAAACTAGCACCAAAGCATAATCACTATCCTGTAGGCCGCTAAATCAAAGGGAATCCTTAGAATACCAAAGGCCCAATTTAGGATGACCTTTAAGGTATCTAAGATTCTCTTAACAACATTCATGTGTGAGGTATTGGGTGTGACTTGAAATCTTGCACACACACATCCGAGAACATTATATATAGCCTAGATGCGATGAGATACATCAAAGATCAATCATGGACCTATACAACTTCAAATCAACTTTGGGACTTCCATCATCGGTAGCGATTTTCGTGTATCCACGGGTGTACTAGCACTCTTCACATCTTGAAACCCAAACTTCTTCAAGATATACGCTACATACTTGTCTTGACTAATGAAGATACCATCATCCTTTGTTGAACACATAGCCCAAAAGAAAGTGAGTTCTCCCGTAGAACTCATCCGAAACTTATCATGTATAAGTTTCTCAAAATCCTGCATAGCTCCTTATTAGTTTAGCCAAAGATGATGTCATCTACATGACTGAACCAATGAAAATATCATCCTTGTGCTTCCTAATGAACAAAGTTTTATCAATCAACCCTCTTTAAATCCATTGTCCATCAAATAAGTGAGACACGCACTCATACCATGCCCTAGGAGCTTGATGCAATCCATACATAGCCTTCCTCACCAGTAAACCTTGTCGGGATGATCGGGATCTTCAAAACCGGGAGGTTGACAAACATAAACCTCCTCATTGTGCCATCAAAATGCGCTCTTAACATCCATTTGATACACCACAAAATTCTTGAATGAAACATAAGCTAAAAATAATCTAATAGCCTCGATTCTTTTGCAACCGGAGAAAATACTTCATCATAATCCAAACCTTGGTTTGTGTATCCTTGAGCAACCAACCTTGATTTGTTCCTTACCACTATCCTCTTTCATCCTCTTATTTACGAACACCCATTTTGTCCCAATTGCCCACTTTCCATTAGGAAGGTCAACCAATGTCCAAACCTCTTGAAGCTTAAACGTAGAGCTCCTCTTGCATTGATTCTACCATCCTTCTTCAGACAAAGCTTCTTCCACTCTTCGAGCTCCTTTTGAGACAGAAAGCAAGCAAACGAGCAATTTTTGAGATCTTTATGACTATTTCTTTGTGAAGTGATCTTGCAAAGAAACATTGCTCGTGAAAGGTTTCGATGTTCTTAACCTTGCTTCTTGTTTGAGCTGGAGTATTCAAATTTCAAGTGTTTGTTCCTTGGGATGAATCTTGTGAATCCTTGTGGTAGTGATTGGACTTTCATGAATGGCGGTTTCCAAATTAGTAAAATCGGCATTGAAGAAATCATCCATGTCTTCATCATCGTGGGAGTAATGGCTTTGCGAGTTGGTCCAAAGAGTATTATCACCAAGACTTGCGGTAGGGTTTTACTTGTTACAGCGGTGGTAGAAATTGGCTTAGCGGTGCTTTCATTATACCTAACCGTGCTTTCATTTGGCTTAGCAAAGATTTCGAATGCCTTTTCTTTCTTTCAATTTCTTCACCGACATCGAGTTATCTTTCAACAACTCATCCTTATCTTGATGATGATCAACTTTGCTTCGATATTCAATGCATCATCATCGGTGGGACCTTGCTTATCAATGATGGGTGAGACGAACCGACTTTCCTTTTCAACCAAATAGAACTCCTTTGGAGAATCGACTTCCTTAGAATCTTTCGCATCGAATCCTTTTGTACTGCATTAACATAAGTGGAAGTTCTTGCAATGATAGGCTCATAATTCATAGATTTGGTTAGCATATCAATGTTAAGCAACCGGTCGGTCCTTTGGTCTCAACACTAGAGTCTCCTCACTAAATTGAACATGTAAGTTCTCTTCAACAATCCTAGTCCTCCTATTGTATACTCTAAGGCTTTGGAAGAATAGCCTAAAAAGTATCCATCATCGACTTTTCTTGAAACTTGCCTAGGTAGTCTATGGTATTCAAGATAGTAACAAAGCCACCCAAAAGGTTTTAGGAATGCAATCATTGGCTTCCTATTATGTAACTCATGGGGGTCTTGTTATGAGGCTTCACTACCTTACTTCTATTCTGCGCATCACATGCAAAGGTGCCTACGACAATTTCAAAAGGTAGTTGGTAACTTAGATTCGACAACATTGTCCTAGCGACCTCAATTAGTGTCCTATTTTTCCTTTCACCACACCATTCTCTTGTGGTGTTCTAGCAACACTAAACCTGTCTTTCTATACCCTTAGCTACACATAACTGATTCATCACATCATTCTTAAACTCGGTTCCATTATCACATTTGATTACCTTGACTTTATGGTTTACTAGATTTTCTATCTTAGTAATGAAACTCTTGAGGATCTCACTAGTCTCACTTTTAGCAGCTAAAAAGTATACCCAAGAAAATCTACTATAATCATTAGTGATAACTAGGCAGTACTGGCTTATGGTTGAAACTTTTGACAAAGGTAGGTCCAAATAAGTCCATATGAAGCATAAACAGTGTTTGTGTAATGGTGTTATGATTTTGGATTTACAAGAAGCTCTATGTTGTTTTCCTTTCAGACAAGCCACACAAAGTTCCTTACATTCAAAAACCTTAGAAGGTAACCCTCTCACTAAGTTGCCCTTTACTAGTTTATTGATTGTTTTGAAATTAAGGTGACCCAGTCTTCTATGCCACAATCTAGATTCATCAACTGATGCCTTAGCAAACAAACAACTTAAGGACCTATTAGGAAGTACATCTTTAAGATCAAAACAATATATGTTCTCTTTCCTAGGTATCCTTAACTGCAAAAATTTCTCATTAGGCATATTAAAATCAAGTGACAACACCACACACTCAGTTTCCCCAAAAAGTACCCAATTTTTCTTATCACACATTTGAGAAACACTTGAATAAATTGTACTTTAATCCACATGCAGATAGACCTTTTCAAAGTCTAATCTCCTGTTCGATTGTGCCTCTACCAAATATCTTTCCTCCCTTGGATCATTGCCAAATGCCATATCCTCCATCAAAAGCTTCAAAATCCTCCAGGTTGCTCCCATCCCAAGTCATGTGCCCAGAGCAACCACTATAAAAATTCCTTTGTCTTTTAGCTCATCTTGTAGATTGCCCACATGAATTTAAACAAATTAGTTCCTTTTGTGGACCCAAGACAATCTTGACTTGGGTCCGCATACATGCATCATCATAATCAAATTTATTTAGGTCCATTGATGCAGTTGACATAATGTAAAACCTTGGTCTTAGGCTTCCATTGCCAACTAAGCGAGGCCTTAACAACATAAAAATGGTTTCTAACCACTTTGTCATTATCACCTTTGGAATTTTAAAACTTCTTTTGTATCGGTGGTTTGATTTTGCTTAGCGTGTTTACATTTTCTTAGCGATGGTTGGAACCCATTTGGGTGCTCGGTGACTATTGACTTTGTATTACCATTCCTCATTAACTTTGCTCTAGGAATCATGTTTTTGTTAGGATGAGGTTTGTTTTCTTTGAAAAGTTTTGATGATTTACCTCCTACAATGATTCCAAACTTGTGGTTGGTTTTATACAGTTTCTCGTAAGTGCTCAAAACTACCACATGCAAAACAAGCCTTCTTAACACATTGAAACTCATCTCCTAATCTGTTTGAAATTAGTCCATTGAAGTTTCTTTGATGTCCCCTATGTATATATCTTTTCATTTGTTCCCTAGGTATCTCCTTGTACTCTACAACTTTCTTAGCAATTTGTGCTCCAAATCTAGGCACCAGATTGGCTTGTTGAGAATCAGCTTTCTTCACATTTTCTATCTTTTTAGGCTGAGTTGATTCAGATCTATCTTCCTCAGAATCTGATTCCCAAACTTCAATAATGGGAGCATCAGATAACTTAACAGAACCTTTCTTAGTTGTTTCAGTCTTATTAATCTCTTCTATAGGTTTGTTAAAACTGAATTCACTACTAAATGACAGTTCTTTTGCAGGTGGTGCATGTTTCATAAGAGAGTGTGGTGGCATATTGTTGTAACCTATCCTAGAACCCTTTTTCATTAATTGACAATCTATTGCTTTGTGAACCAAATCAGAAGCAAATTGTGTTTTAGCAACCCTAACAACATGTTTTTCTTTTCTTCTAGGGCTTATTGTTTTACACTCTCTGCCTCTTCTAGTTCCTCTTTAAGCATCTAAATTTTTCTGTCCTTAAGATCAATTTCACCGCCTAGTATATTAATCTTATCTGCATACTCAAACTCACATTTAATACATAAATTAAGCTTTTCTTCCACACTCTCTAGACCAACTCTATAACCTAAGTTATCAAGTGAAAGTCTATCTACTTCTTTTCTCAAACTTGCAATAATAGCCTTTTGTGATTCTAAGTTATCTTGACATGATTTAAAAGAACAAGTAGAATTTTAGAATCATTAGATACCTCGAGAATCGAACCGGAAGATGAAGCATAGGCCATAAGAGCAAAGTTATGCTCTTTAGAAGCTTCACTAGCAAGAAAAGTCGCATTAGGACCTTCTTCAACTGATCACTCCAAATCATAATCACCAATCCCATCTTGAGCAACCATCGCTAAAGAAGTAGCAGCTCTTCAAGGTCTTCTTGATGCCTTCAATCCTCTTGGGAACTCGACATTCTCTAGCAAAGTAACCTTCTTCTTGCGCTTAAAGCACTCCATCTTGCTTTTGTCAAATCCACTCTCCTTTGACCATCATACTTAACCTGCCTTCCGGTCCTCCTAAGAACTTCCTTGCTTGGAGAGTCAACATTGCCATCGCCATTGAAGATTTATCTCTTCAAGATCATCGGATCAATTTGATCTAAATCTTGATTCAAAACAAAGAACTTCGGTAGTTAAATCGACCGAAAAGCACAAATTGCACCATCACCGACATTATCACTAACGATGGTATTGTTTGCAATAGTCGTGGTTATTCCATAAGCAGAAATGGATACATCTTGTGAGCTCTTGTGATTAGTGGAAACAAAAGCAATGTTTTGATTAGTAGAAGATGCACCAGCAATGTTGTTTTCAGACTCATAAACCTTCAAGTTGTTGTAGAGATTGTCCGAGTCATCTTTTCAAAGTCATCCTTATTTCTCTACACAACTGTGCACTGACCATCGGTGATAAACCGATGAACTTTAAATTGATATCTTCTTGAGCAACTTTGTAGTCCACTAACTTCAGTTGGTGATAAGTTTTGAAGTCATTATAAGTGCCATCAAGTTTTTCTCCAGAGAGCGATGAAGTTTTCAAATTGATGTGAGCATATTCTTCCTTGATTTCTTTGTAGCTTCATTACCAAAGAAACCTTGTTTCAATAGCATCCATTAACTCTTTAGCGAGACTCATATTGTTCAATGTCCAAAGCATACTCATTAGGTATTCCATGGAGAGAATACTATGGGCTTTAATCTCCACTTCCTTTTAGCCTTGTCAACCTCACTAACAATGGCTATCTCTTTACCATCATCACCCTTCTTAGGAAGAGTATCACGCTTTTCAACAACATCCCAGATAGCGTAATCAATCATACGAATGTATTGCCTCATTCGCATTCTCCAAATTTGGTACTTACCCTGTTTGAGCATGGGCACCTTTGATGCAGTAACCATGTGAGTTTCATCAGACATCTTAACTTACTTGAATAGAACTTAACTAAACTTCTTCTTGGTTTCAGTTTCTAGATCACAAGCTCTGATACCACTTGTTGATCCCAGTTGAGCAAACGATCCTTTATAGAAACTGACTTTAACAAAGACTTATTAAGTATCACACGGAATTTAATATTTAATCTTAAGAAGAAGAACAATAAACTTTCAACACCTCAATATTATTATTAATACGAATACTCTAACCAGTATTAGGGTTTTACAACCTTGAAGTGTATCGACCTTAGATATAAAACATATCTATATCTAATCTAACCAAGGACCTCCTTTTATTGGCTAAGGAGTCCTTTACATAATACAATACGTAACCTACAAGATAAATATCTTTTCCATATTTATCTAATACAAAACATTAAACCGACTATACAAGACTAGCAGTGGTTACAATACAATATCCGTGGTTACACAATTCTACTAGCCGCGGTTTATCTTCAGCAGTGGATTCATTCTTCTGTCCATGGTTTCACCAATTCTGTCCGTGGTTCCAACACTTAGAATAATTCATGATCCAGGGAACCTAAAACCCAACAATGGTTATAGGAGGGGAGCCATTGACAAAACTTTGTTTATCAAGAGAGATAAGAAGGATATCATGCTGGTTCAAGTCTATGTAGATGATATCATCTTTGGAGCTACAAAATAGTCCATGGTGAAGGAGTTTGAGCAACTGATGCAACATGAATTTCAAATGAGTTCTATGGGTGAATTAACATTCTTTTTTGGGGTGATGCCTTTAATGCCATGTATGGCACCAAGCTTCAGGGACCTAGGAAGTAATTTTCTTTCGTTATGTCCTATGTTATCATTAGAGTAGTGGTTTGCTTTCTTGTTTAGAAAATAGGTAGTACCTTGTTATGTAAGCTTTATGCCTATGTAACGGCTGAGATATGGGATTTCACGATATCCATTGTACTTAAACATTTTTGGTTAATATATTTACGGTGTGTGATTACTATCCTTTACCAAAAAACATTCTTTTGGGGCTTCAAGTTAAACAGATCAAAGGAGGAATTTTCATAAGTCAAGATAAGTATGTCTCGACATTCTTAAGAAGTTCAATTTTGATGCTATGAAGCCGGTCACTACACCTATCAAGTCTATCAACTCATTGGGCAAGGATGAAGATGGTCAACCTATTGAACTCAAGTCGTATAGATATATGATTGGTCATCTTATGTACTTAATCGCATCTAGGCACGATATCATGTTTGTTGTTTGTTTGTGTCCAAGATATCAAGTCTCACCTAAGGTCTCCCATATGAATGCGGTAAAGAGATTTTTAGTTATTTGAAACAACAACCTAAGTTGGGGTTGTGGTATCCAAAGGATTCACCTTTTCACTTGGAAGCTTTTTCGATAGTGATTATGCGGTGACAACTATGATAGAAGATCACCCACGGAGGATGCCAATATCTTGGAAGAAGATTAGTCTCATGGTAGTGTAAGAAGCAAGCGATTGCGAACATCATCTGCAGGCGAGAATATGTGGCTGCTGCAAACTGTTGTGGACAAGTTTTGTGGATGCAGAATCAACTCTTGGATTATGGGTTCAACTTCAAGAATACTCCTATCAACATTGATAATGAGAGTACAATTTGTAGTGTGAAGAATCCAATTTATCACTCCAGGACCAAGAACATTCAGAGTAGGCATCACTTCATCAGAGATTGTTATGAGCATAGGCTCATTAATGTTGTCAAGGTTCACACAAATGATAATGTAGCTGATTTACTCACCAAAGGATTTGATGTTTCACGATTCAATCACTTGGTGGTGAGCATTGGAATGATTAATTACTAAGCTACATTTAAGGGGAGGACCGATTAGTTTAGTTAGGCATGTCTGTGCTTTGCTTAAGGGAGGCAATACAATGCCTATTTGGAGTTTTTGTCATTATAGAAAAGGATGGAAAAATCACTGCTTTTGTTATATGAAAGTATTACCTTGAAAGTATCTTTTCTCGAAAGTATCTTGCACGTGAAAGAAGCGCTTGTCTTATCAACATAATTGTTCCAACGGTAAAAAGAGGGTAAACTTCAAATAACGGTAACTTTGTTATTATGGGCTGTGATTTTTTAAATCCTACCTCTAAATAACTACTTTCCGATTTTCCCTCTCATCTTTATTTTTATCAATCTTTTCCATATTTCTCTCTCTCTCACAATTACTTATTCATCGAATCAATCACTTTTACAACCATCAATGGCGAATCGAAACACCGTTTCTAAACACAACATGGTGGTGAATTTGGGTAAAACTGACGCTAATGTCGCATTCCATGACATCATTGATTTTCTCACGGGGTCTCCAATTAGTTATGCACTTTTGGTTGAACCAGATATCATTGAGCCCTGGATTCAACAGTTTTGGGCAACTGCTATAACTCACATGGAGAATGATGATTCGTATATACAAACGAAAGTTGCTGGAAGGATTGTGAAAATTAGTGAAGCATCAATTCGTGAAGACTTATTATTTGATGATGCAGAAGGAGCTATTCGATTTGATAAACAACTTCTTTGGGATACGTTGCGTGATATTGGATATGAAGGGTCTTTAACAGAAACGACATTCAAGAAACCCTTATTTAGTCCACATTGGAAGTACTTGGTTCATGTCCTACTTCACCTATATCGCTTCTAAAAGTGCTTCATGGGAGCGGTTTGGTTCTAATATAGCATCCTGACCGGTGGGATTGGCTACAAATCGTATCTTCAATTTTCAAGGCTAATTTTAGATGGTATGCTATCTCACATCTCTCATGGATCACGCTGGTTGATGTATCCAAGATTTATTCAAGTCTTCTTGAATAAACAACTTCATGATGTACCAAAGCCTACGAGTCTATTACCTGTTGTGGTACAACCTACAAAGATCTCCACCTTCATGGCTAGGAAGAGTGATTTGTTTCTTTGGAAGGAACACTCCTTGACTACTTCAATGATGGAGATTGTTCAAGCTATTAGAGATGAGGTTGCAAAGAAGTGAAGAGCGAAGCTCGCATCTTCTCAAGGTACTTGCTCTCAAGGTCTTGATATACTGAAGGTACTGCAACTTTACCTCCTACATCTCCACCACATTCAGAACCAGAGTTAAATCCACCAACCTCTCCCAATGATTACACTACAACAGATGGGCTTCAAACATCTGGAGGAGATGAGGGAGATGTGGCATCTGAAGGGCAGGTTCTAGATACTTATGCTTTAACAAGGGAGCTCACAAGGTTAAAGAAGGACTTTGAAGCTCAGATTGCACAACTCAAAAAGTTGCAAATCAAATTTAGAAGATTAAAAAAGTTTGTCTGGCCTTTAGTAAAACATCATAGATTATGGGTAAAGGCTGAAAAGAAAAAAAAAAGAAAGCTTTTTAAAAAGACTTCTACAGGCAAAAAGGTTCACCGGCAATCTTCTATCCAATTGGGGAGGAATATAGAGCAGAGAATTTAAAAGAAGATGATGAATTTTATGAAGAAAAAGAAGATGAACCTCAAATCTTCAAGCACGGTTAACATTCAAAGCATCGAGCCCGAAGAACTGGAGTTCAAAGAACGGTGTTCAAAGCATCTTGATGATCATGGTGATGCTTGATCAAAATCTTGGTCTTCAAGAAACTCATAGACAAGAACCGATTACACCAAGAACTTTGAATTTTGATGAAGAAGCTGGTCCTTCCACTATTCTACAAGAAGAGGAAGCTGATACACCAAAAGTAGTGCACACTACAAGTGATGATGAAACTGTAGCTGAGATATTGCACAACTTATCAAGACCAAAGGGTGTTAGCATTCCAGGAGTTACTGAAGAACAACCACAAGATTCTCAACCAGTCCTAGATCCAAAAGATAAAGGTAAAGGTAAACTGGTGGAAACAAAGAAGAAAAAGAAGCTTACTTTGGCAGAAATAAGAGCAATTCAGGTAGCCAAGAATGAAGAAGTCGCTAGGGAATTACAAGCTAAGTTTGATGATGAAGTTGCTTTACCAATAAAGGAGCTCAAGTCATATACCTAGAAGACCAATCAAGAAAGCTAAAGAAAGAAATGCTATGATGGCTTACTTGAAAGGTCAAGGATATACTGGTTTACAGAAGCTGAATAACTTGGAGATGAAAGACTTGTATAAAGCTGTCAGAGAAGCTTATCAGAAGCAAGTTGAGAGTATAATTTCTTTCAAGGATGATAAGCACAAGGAGGATTTTAGTAAAAGAAGTTTGAAAAGACAAAGGACAACTGAAGCTGAACAGAAGATTGAGCTAAGATCAGATACAGTTGATGAACTAAGGAATTACATTAGAGTTGTCGACTTTGAGAATCCTAAATCCAAAGATGCTGCAGTAAGGAAGACAAAGATAACTAAATTTGAAGTAGTAGAATCAAAGGAGGATGGAAATTATTTGATGTTCAATAGGGAGGATGGAAGTATTAGAATTTTCAATTTGCTATGGGATATACTGCATATTATTGGTAGAGCAGATCTGTTTCAACTATATCAACTAGTCCAAGAATACTTTGAACATATTCCATCAAGTGGAGTTGGGTTAGTATTACTAGGAGATCTGACAACTATCTTCGAAACTGAGGAAACAAGCAATGATGAACTCTGGCAAAATCAAGAGAATTGGGAGATTACAAGCTGGAGATTCTTTGAAGAATCAGGAGTTCATGCTTTAGAATTGGAAGATGGAACTATGATCCATATGCTAGCTGAAAGAAGATATCATTTGACAAGAGATCTTATGAGAAGGATGCTGGATCATGGAATGGAAGTCGAGGAAGAGAATGACACAGCCTTAATGGTTATTGAATTGTATCTCAAATGGACAAAGGCTGAGGATGAAGCATAAGTACTGGTATGATGTTTAATTGTATAAATTTTTGAAAAGTAAGTACTTTATTCAAAGTATTGCTGGACAAACAGTACTTTAATCAAAGTAATGCTTGCAGTACAAACCAGTAAAAGTTTTAAAAAGAAAACTTTTGTTAAGTGAAAAATATTTTGAAACAAAAGTTAAAAGCAACAAAATGGTTTTTGAGATGGTTACACCAATAGGTTATCAGTCCACCATGTTTAACAAAAGGACTGGCTAATCCATGAGCAAACGGCTCGTAAAGATATCTCAAATCCGTTATATAGTTGACAACTTGCTAATAAGTTGTATGGTAATCACCACCATATCGCTAATGTAAAGAGTTGGCTAGCCCACAAGAAAATGGCTTGTGGTAAAGGGCGTGGAAAACCATTTATATGGTAATTAGTTCACCATGGTTGCAAGAACTAACTAGTCCAAAAGGGTACGACTTTTGGTAAAGACAAATCAAATCATTGATAGTCGATGATTTGCTAAAATCATATGGTTATCAATGTACCATGGTCTTACACACCTAAACACTGGCTACTCGAGTTAATGACTTTGGTAAAGAGACATCAAAATCCATTAAAATTTCAATGATTCACCTCTCACAGGAGTTTACACACTTGGAAGTGATGAGAATAGACTGAAACTTAAACTGAGCTGATGTACAATTTGCCATATATTGCTGAGTTGCTGAGAAGATGGAGCTTGCTGATTGTTGCTGAAAAGAATTACTCATAAAGACTACTTTGATGATAATGATATAAGCATAGAATCTACAAAGACAAACTTTGAAGATAAAGCTACAATCTCTCTTTGAAGACAAAGATGTTAAAGTTGAATATACAAAGGAACTTGAAATCAAGCAAGTAGAATTCAAGTTAGGGAGGATTGTTGGGATATAGAAAGTCAAAGTCTTTGAAGAATTAAAGCTTGAAGAGTCAAAGTCTTGAAGAAGTCAAAATCGCTAAAGTATAAAGTCAAAATCTTTGCTCGATTCATCAAAATCTGCATGCTTAAAGGACCGATATGCAAAAGCGTTAAGGATTATCTTCTAATTCTAGAATGTTCTTAGATTAGTTTAGTATTACTTGTCGTACAAGGTTTGTAATTGTAAACCGACTAGGGTTATCCTTAAGCCTATAAAAGGACCCCTAGGTTGGCATTAGATATGCGTTTTTAGAGTTTTAGAGAGTACGATATTAGAGTTTTAGAGTTGTTAAAGAATCTGTATAACAAGCAGGTTTAGAGTTATTAATAAAATCGTTGAAAGTTAAAGTTAATTCTTCTTAGCTTTGTTAAGTAAATTCCGCATACTTAATAGAGTTAGTTCAGTGTTTCTTTGTTAGTAACTTAGGATTTATTTGAGGTTATTAAACCCTTACAAGCTACATAAAGTTAGTTTGGTTAGAGTACATCGACATACAGTGTTTCATTAAAGATGAGGATTTTATCAAGAGATCGAGGTCTACTCATATATCATCAGGTATGAGTTCATAGTCACGTGGTTAGTACAAAACATAAGGCCTTGAGTTTGGGATGTTCTACTTGACATCAAGTTGGTTATACTTAGTTTTCTTCATTAGTAATCATTACATGGAGCTTCTGATTTGAAGAATCATTTGATGTTCATGCACCACTCGAGGAAGTGTTTGATTTTACTCTTGTTGATCATTATTACTCTGCTAGTTGGAGTTTTCTCTTGTTTTGGATTCATTTTTAGTAAGCATTTTGTTGTTCTTCATGGAGGGTAATTCAAACATTGGATGGCTTAGATTGGACAAATGATATTGGTTCGTGGTGATCAAGATCATTATTTGCATACGTTCCCTATTTGGAAAATAACAAAAGGGAAGAGATGTTTGAGTGGCATGGCATGGATTAAGGGAAGACAAAGGAAGACATACTTGTTTCATTCATGGTGAGATCCACGATCTTAATTTCTCTACTGCCTAGGGAAGTTTGTTCAAGAATGGTTTTGTCATTATCAACTAGGGAAGATTGTTGGGAATTATCGTTTGAGTTGATAAGACAAAAGAATGAAACAAGAGGGCTTAATACGACAAGAAGGAAACCTACAAAAAGATGGAAGGACTTGCTTGCAAAAGACGTTTTATTTATTAGTCCTTTGTAGTATTTTGTAAACCCTAATCCTCTAGTATATAAAGAGGACATAGGTGTAGGTTTAATATAAATCTTCCAAGATGTAGTCGACTTAAAGGGGTGTGTGTGTCCTTGGTGTATAGTCTTGTAAACGTCTAGGTTATTAGTTTAGTTAGTAGACGTGTTCCTATAAACGTCTATAGTTAGTTAGTTAGTTTATAGTGATGAAAACCTTGTTCAATAACAAAGAATTGATTAGTTTATTCCGCTGTGCATGTTATTAGTCTTTGTTATCGATCCCTAGCTGAGCTTATAAATGATCTTATCATTGTACTTCATTTTTCATCGTCAAAATGGTAAGTGTTTCAATATATCCATTTTAGCGGTCGGAAATGGTGAAGAGTTGGCAAGTGAAAATGGTACCAATTGATAGGGAAGAAGATAAGGGTATTTGAGTCTTTTCATTTCAAAGGGGTGGACCACGGGTATGTATAATGAAGTATGATGGAAAGTAGAGGAAGCATAATGACAATATTAAAGGTAGATGAAGCATAATGAGATCTGATCGGAAGTACATTAAGCATATTTAGCTTTTACCCTAATATTTAATAAACTTGTGGCATTGGTAGTTTTTTAATCATAATACTGCAATAATTTAAAGAATACACCCAAAAGAACCACAATAAACGTAATTGTATTATTCCAAGAATATACAAATTTTCACGATCTTCTTTCCCCGTGTATGTTATTTAATAAACTTGTTCTCATTGGTAGTTTCTTAATCATAATACTACAACAATTTAAAAGTATACCCAAAAGAACCACAATACACGTAACTGCATTATTCAAAGAATATACAAATTGCCACGTTCTTCTTTCCCAGTTAATATATTTAATAAACTTATGTTCATTTGTAGTTTTTCTAATGATAACTAGTTATAATACCTTTGAACACACAGGGTTTTGACAAAAAAAATATTTTGTATCAATGCTGAATATTTTGTTTATACTTATGCACGAGTTTTTCATTATCCATTAATATCCATTAGAATTTTGTATAATCAAATTTTGTAAAAAAAATTTGTTAGTTGATATAGATGTTGATGTTCCTATTTAAATTTCAACATTGTATTATGATGTACATAAGATGCGAGTTTAGTTGCACATAATAAACGTTGATGAAGTTAAAATATACTCCTTAAAGTTTTTTAAAAATATTTTTCTACATCTCTTTATATAAATAAATAAAAATTACATGAGTAGTTGTTATAAGTACAATCAGGTTTTTTTTCTTCATATTATAGTAGCTCATGCTTACAATTAGATAATTATATTAATGTTTTCAATAATTTAGCCGAATTTAATATTCAAATTCGTGTCCACATTTGTCATACTTTTAATATGAAATGAATAAATCCTTAGTAAACATATATAGTAAAAAAGTTATAATCTTATGTATATTTATATGTTGGAGTTTTCATATATATATATATATATATTGTATTTTTAAGTTATAAAGTATAGGGATATAAAGTATAAGAGAGTATTTGTTTAATTTTCAAAGTTATTAAAAAACATGAAAACTTATAATATTACACTTAACTCTATATAATTTTTAAAAATTTAACCACTAAAGTTTTATTAATTACCCCCTCTTTTTTATAAGTTTTTGTTTTCACAAATTTGACACCTATGTTTTTATGTGTTTTTCTTCTCAACCAAATTTCTCCACCAAATTAATTAAAAGTTGACCAAAATCAATTTAATTTTGACTTTTATTAACCAATCCCATCACACGATTTTGCTTACGTTGCAAAATCAAGCTTTTCTATTGGTCCAGTTTTTTTTTTTCAATAAGAATAAATTGACAAAATCACTCCAAAATGATGTAATTCTTTTATTATATAAAAGATGATGCAGTAATTCAAAGAATATACCCAAAGGAGCCACAATACAAATAAATGTATAATTCAAAGAATATACAAATTTCCATGATCTTCATCCCGAGTTTATATTATTTAATAATTTGTGCTCATTGGTATTTCTCTTTATAAGTTTAACCAATTTGCGCACAGAATTTGAAAATAAATTTAAACATAAAGCAATGGTATTAATCAATATTATTACATCATGGAAAATATATATAGAAACTTGTGCGTACACGAGTATTATAAGCATTACAACACAACTAACCTAATGAAACAGTGCTAATTTGGTGGATCAGCCTGTTTATGTCTTAGTGAACTATATGAGTATTAAATGTTTCACATAATTTTACAGAAAATCATACACCGGGTTGAAATCTGGTATGGCCAAAATTATTATTAATGACGAAATAAATATCAAAATGAAATCACGGGTTACTATAATATGAAAATAAATACACTTAAAAACTATTTATTAATAGAAGTTTCGGAAGATGATAAATCTTAATCAATATTGTTATAATGAAAGTTTTATTTAAAACTTTGTGCGTGCATGATGTATTTTTACTAGTATCTATTTTAGCATTAAAATCGTCATAGACAATGAACCACAAAGACTAGATTTTTATACCAGTGATACCTTTTGGGCAAAATTATAATTTAACCAATACGAGTCCAAGTAAACAAACATACATATGATGAACGTTGATAAGTGGTCACGAAGAGAAAACTAATTTTATGGAATATGAAGAATGCGACTGTTGTGAGTATCATTTGCGAAAGCAACTAATGCCTCAAGACTTAGACCAATTTAAAAGAGTAAAGTCTAGAAAGACAAATGCAATAGATAAATACTATTTTGGAGTATGAATACTTTTAATTAAAAGGTTGCATAAATAGACATACCCTTCGGTAAACACAAAAATCCTTTAAATTGTTCATCTATTGAAAGATAATTTAACGATCACTGTGATGGTGTAACTTATTTCGCTTAAAGATTGGTTCTTGAGATATACGATTTTTAGGAAAAGGCGTCGAAGTGAGTTTTAAAAAAAAACTCAATACATCCTTTTGTTTAATTCTTTGAAAGAATGAGCGGCTAAGACTTGCCCCCATTTATGTAAGTTAATATGAGAATTAGAGTGCAAACAAAATGTCTTTTACAATTGTTACTCATAAAAATGATGATGGGTCGCACCAATGCACACTAAACAAAACAAGCAAGTTTTTTTTTTTGGTAAAAGGTCAAAGACCCAGTAAATATATTGCTCCAAAAAATGTTTAAGTACAAAGAATATGGGTGAATCCCATATCTCAGCCCGTTACATAGGTGAAAAGGTTACATAACAAGATACTTCCTATTCTCTTAATAAGAAAAATAAACCACTACTCAAAGATAACATTAGACTCCTATGGAGATAAGATTACTTCCTACCAAGGCCTTGGAGCTTGATACCATACGTGTCATATTAGGCATCCAAATTTCCTGGAAGATCGTAAACCTGATCCACATAGTTATCATAATCATACTCATCATAATCATCTTCACGATCATGACCACCACCAAATAGATTACTCGACTCATCAAAAGTGTTGACAACCTCCTCTTCATCACTATCAGAATCCACAATCTCTCATACTTTAATGAATGGGTTAACCCTTTTAGTAAAGGAAGTAGACGGGAAATCCTTATTATAACCTTGATAATCAACCTTTTTAATAGGATTACCATTATCGTCAACAAGAGTGGCTTTCTCATCAATAAGAAGCCTTTCAAACTCCCCTATTTTCTCAAAAATAGGGGTAGGACCAACCTCGTTAGCTTCCATTGAATCACTCACAAGCGGATCTTGTGATACATTACCTATCTTGGGGGACCCATCCTCCTTTGCTTCCATTGTATTACCAGAATCCTCTACATCAAGTAGGATTGCCACACTCATCAGAAACGATCGTATTTAGAGAAGAAAACGGGTTAGATGTAGCAATGTTTGTCATCCCCACACTAGCCACATCAGTGGCTTTCTTCTTTGCATTATCCACCTTCTTAGGTTCAGGAGGAGGCACTTTAGGTTGATACCTAAAGTTAGGACCCACTTTAGTAAAACCTCCCTTACCTGGAACACTTGGCCCACCATTCCTACCCTTATTCTTGTTAGTGACAGTTTGAAAACCATCATTAACAACCTGTTTAGGCTGAGTAGGAAGTGGAACAGCTTTAGGACAATCAATCAGCGTATGACCAAACAATTTACACCTATCACATCGAGGCGGTTTCCATTCGTATTCAACCCGCATCTTTTCAATTGTAGATCCTGTCCCATCAAGTAATGGTATCTCAATAGTGATACTCTCCCTAAGAACCTGATATGCCTTAACTTCAATCAAGCACCTAGCAAAACTACTTCGACCCCATGAATCTAAGCACATTTGACTAGTGTAAGAATCTAACATTTTTGGCGTACCAATCAATGTAGCTAGGAGGCTGAGACCATCATCAAAAAACATAGCAAGGGGCACATCATGGAATTTAACCCATATCGGAATATTAGTCAAAACCTCTTTAAGCACATTAGTATTCAAAGTCCACGTTTTAAGAATAATTGGCACATTCCTAATCATCCACGTTCCGTTTTCAAGCACATCATCAACACCTTTACGAGTGGAAAACTTAAAGAAAAAGAACCATTCGCATTCATCATAACCTTTTAAATACCATTCTTGGCCCATGTATTACGAACGTAATAATCAACAACCGGAAAAGCAATACGTTTACCAAGGAAATAACCATAAAGGGTATTCTCAAATTTAGAGTTTACCTCCTCAACGACTTTCATAGGAATGGAGAGATCCACCCCATTAGATTTTTTACTACACTCCAACCTACGAAAATTAGATTTGCGCTTCATGGAATCAATGGACGTGGCACCATTAACATTAGTAGAATTAGTACCACTTGTAGCACCAACATACGACATAGGTAATGTATTAACCTCAACAGATTGGACAATTGGCGTAGCACAGGTTAATTTATCCGTAGGTGAAGAAGCATAACTCGTATGTAAAAGGGATGCATATACCTTTCCAGCTTTAGGAGCTACACTAATACTATCACCACTAGGTAGATTAGCACCCCTAGTGGTGTCCTCGCCACCGTAAATGATACTTGTAACACCAAGAGGCCCAGCATCCCAAGCCACCGAATCATCAACACTAGGCACATGTGAAATCGGCTTCACATTCGAATTAGTGTTCCCACTGTTAGGGTTAACAGTTGGGTACACCTCACTAGTAGTCACATGAATCTCGTTCACATCAGCTTCAGTTTCCACGTTCATAGATTGATTACTAGGGTTCACCATCGAAGCATCATTCAACTCCCCCAAGTCGCCTCCCAATCCAGTTAACTTCTCTCCCAAAATAGACATCAAAACTCACAAACCACACCAATCAAACCATCAATCACACGAAGAATATAGGTCTTAACTTCGAAAAAAGAACCAGTAAAAACCCTAGTGAAAACTAGGGTCTAATAAGACGAATAAAGAGCATCAACTAACCCATAATGATGATATCGCAGTGAATTAATGATTGGAGTAACACCAATACAAACCAACTAAAAACCCTAAAGAATCGATCAAAATCAGAACCCTTAAAAGTCTCAGTAAATCGACACCAACACTCTAATAACAAAGGTCTTGATAATCAAGGTGAGAATAATCAAGATCACACAGTACGCATGTTAAAGGAGTGAGGTGCAGATCGAAAGCAGAAAAGCGATTAAGGGAATAGCAGTTAAGTCGCAATCGCCAGAGGGTTTAGGGATAGGGAGAGTTTTTCGAGAGAATATTAACAAAACAAGCAAGTTGTTAAAGGGAAAAGAGATACAAACTGGAATGGAAATGATTAAAAAATGAGAATATGGAATAATCTCATGGAGGTGTAAAATAGTAATTATCTAGGGCGTATATATATTAGAAATAGAAGTGACGATCATTATCGAGTCATTGAGTCTTGTAATATCGTAACGTGTAATAGTTAGTTCGAAAAGCTAGTCTGTCTATATTTTTATGTAACTTTCTATCTTATCCCACATCGCCCCATGAGGTAAACCATGTGAAGGCTCTTATACTATAAAAAAAGCCTTTACCTCATAAGGGGAAATAGGTTGTTACTTGTAATTCTCCCATCTCATTCTTAATCCAATATTCTCTTCTTCTTTCTCTCTCTACATCTATCTCTTTCTCTCTCTTAACGCCACCACCACACACCACCTTCTTCCATATTCATTCACCATAGCTTAGTTGTGTAGTAAAGTTGATATATTAGAGGTCCTACAATATATTTGTTTGGGATGAATATATCAAGTACATAAAATTCAAAACTATAAACCCTAGGGGATATATGGTTTGACTAGGATCCTTAAAGACATAGGGATTAAGTTTGACAAATTGTAAAATTACGTACTTAGGGATATTTACTAGAAGTTCTAATTGTGTTAGGATTGTTTGTTAATACAAATAATGTCTAAAACGTTATTTCTATTTTTTGACATCTCTACGTTTTGATGATTACAAAATGTAAATAACTTTATGTCAAAATTAACGTAAACAAGTTTTTTGTTGAAATATCCCGTTGCTACGTAAATTACTCTAGGTAAGAACAAACAAATTTGCATCTTGACAAGTGATCAAAGAATTGAATTTTTATTCTAAACCTTACATTTTAAAAGTGACAAAACATTTTTTGAAAAATATATTTGACAATTTATTTTTGAATTAAAAAGAAATGTTTTAATTGTAAAAATAATTTGAATCTTCCAGCAGCTATTCCCCCCTCCCCAAAACAGCTCCAAACTTCCCCAAATAAACCTTCAGCACTAAAAATAAAATGTTGAGCGTTTTTTTTCGGCCACGGTACCATTAAATACCGATGGTACCACTAAATTTAGTGGTGTCGTCCGAACATTAGTGGTACTGTCCCACTGTAACGGCTATTTTTATTGTCCCTATAAATACTAGATTTTTCACTAATTTTCCTCATTCTTTTTCACACATAACTTTCTGAGTTCAAACCCTCAAACGCATGTGCACTTCTTTGATATTTAGATAGTTTTCTTTTGTTTTAGATAATGATCCTCTCATCCAACCAAGTGATTACCTTCATTCCTCTGCTTGTGCAAGAGAAGAACACAAGGTATCAAGAAGATACAAGGTGTTGTAGTTTAGTGTAGTGCACTCGTAACACTTGTTATGTACTTGTTGTATCTAGGCGTACATCAAGTCTTCCATCTTTTGTTTAGCTTGTGTGTGTGGATCATTGTGATCTTGTGGAGATCTTGGAGATCCCTTGTAGCTTGTGTTGATAGTGTGTAGATCAAGTGGATTGAGGGTAGATCGTGTAGAGCTTGTGATTAGTAAGGATCAAATAGATAGTGTGTGAGATTGATACTAGCTAGATTAGTACTCGAGATTTAGCTTAGTGTCAGAAATTGTGATAAGCGTCATGGTACAGTTTTCTCTGCCTGTAGGGACGTTGTTGATATAATGCTTGAAACTCTCGAGTTAGGTACTCGAGGAGTGGAGAAGGGCAAAGAAGAACTTCGTTACTAAACCAATATAAATCACCGCATCTTGGGTTTGATCTTTCTATCTCTTAACTCTTACTTTTCCATTTAAATTTTAGTAGTCTTAGTTATCTTATCCTAGCATGCACATCACTTTGCACTTGATTGATTTCTTAACAATTCATTCACTCCTTTACCAAACCCTAACCGAAATTCTCCGTTCCCCCCTCCAACTGTGCATGAGATCTAACTCTAGTTCAACCTGTGCAGTACCGGTGGATACGTGACGCAACTAATGTGGTGATTTTTAAATGTGAAAACCATAACTTGATCGACCCATGTGACAGATAAAAAGAAGAAGAAGGAGATTTCGTGCACAAAACAAGTAACAAACTGCAATTTAGGCTTAAATCTTGTAGGATTAAGTGTTCAATAAACACTCTTGTTATGTGTTTAAATTAGGTTATATCCATGATTTTTAGATCTTGATAATTAGGATTTTGCTCTACATGGACTTCCGTTGTGCATGTTTTATAGAGCCATGCGGGTGACCACCAATACCCTTCAAAAACCGTCTCTAAATGAACTTTCCACTATTAGTATTTCCTTGTAAAAGTTATTTCGACGAACTTGAATAATCCATGCTCGAATAATAAATTTCGAAACATTTAAGAACTGGTTACGATCTGCAAATATAATAAGTCCAACAATTATCAAGCACGAGTTCATGGACCAATTTATTCTGATACCATAAAATCTTTAAAAATACGATTATGAATGAACGCAATGAAAACGTTTTTAGCTCGACCTATAAACTCAAGATTTCTTTAAACCATTTTTATAGATGCAAAAAACAAATTTTGGTACCCACTTAAACACGACGCCAACAAATTATAAAAAAAATTAAAAATCATTTGTTAGTTGAGTTCATTTGATGTGAAGATGTTGAATTTCACTTTGAGTTTTAAAATAAATCTTTTAAAATCAGAAAGTTTTAAATCCCTTTGTTGTTTTGCGTACAAAATTATTCTCTTGTTTCATACCACATTGGTAAAATGGTTTTATTTGTATAGATTTTGCTCAACAAGATTTCTTTAGATTCCGTATTTGCTTAGTGTTATGTAAACATATAATTTTGTATCAATGGAAGAACTAAATTCAAATTTAGCTGAATAGCAAAAAAAAACTTATTGTGAAGTAAATGTTCCATGTGATTATGGTTTCTAATTATACTTCTTCGAGGAAGGGTATGGTAACATTCACTCAGCGCCGTTCGTATGTGTCACCCAAAATGGCGCCGTCATTTTGGCGCCACTACACCACCATAGCCTGGCGCCATTTGTTGTGTTGGTGCAGTCAAGCACGCTGTTTCAATGTGTTTTTTTTTGTTTTTTTATTATTTATTATTTTTTGTTTAAGTTTTATGTGTGTGTGTGAAGTGTGTGCGTAGGTTACTAGAAACCATGCCAGTACCAACGGCCGATATTCGTTGGTAAACACCCAAATCTGGTTGGTAGAAGGTGTTACCAACGAATTTACCAACGAACCAAGGTTGTGGGAAAAAGGCTTGTTGCTAAATTAAAAATACCAACCACATTCTTCGATAGTTGGTAAATTACCAACGAATATCTATGTTGTTGCTAAATTTCACAAACATGCCAAAGTCGTTGGTAAATATTAAATACCAACAAACTATTGTCAATTGGTAATATTCAAAACTGAATCAACAAGAGTTGTTGGTAATTTCTCAAAATTAGCAACGACACTAAATTGCTTTCGTCATGTTGCTAAAATGGATTTTACCAACAATATAAATTGTTGCTAAGCTAATATCAACCAATCAAATTCTGGTGCACGCCACAACTAGTAAATGTAAACAACCCCACAATTAACACAAGTTCTACGTCAATTGCACAAAGTACTAATACAAATCAATACATAGTTGGCTAGTCCATGATCTTTTCAAGATAACCCATCAATTACAGGTAGCTACAGTTAGAAATTAACAAAGAGATTACAAAAAAGGCTACCATAATGTTTAGTAATGAATACTAAAACTGGGTTAACTGGATGACTCAGATAATTACTCGATAGAAGGCAAGTTAACTTGTTGCATGTTTAATGTCTTCATGATCTGCTCAACGCTAGCTTTAAGAATAGCATTTTCCCTCTTCAATTCAGCGATTTCATATTCATAGTTGCTTTCATTGTTGGATGAAGTGGATGCATCAAAAGTAGATTGCTTGGTGGAAGATGGTTTTACTTGCTTTTGTATTTTTTTCAGCTTCTTCAGTAAGCCCAAATAAACAGATTTTCGTGGATCGCCAGTCGCATTTACCCAAGCCTCGGCATCGAATGGAGGAGGACCTGGAAGTGGATTAGCATCAGTCGCAATCCCTTCATCACTTATCTCACTTCAGATGTATTTTTTTCTTTGACTATGTCATGATACTTAGCATGAACATTTTGCGCCCTTGCATCACACCATTCACCTTTACCTTTCTTTAGTTTATGCACCCTTTCAAAAAACTGAATTTCTGTTAGGTCTATCCCTGTTTCATCCCTCTACAAAAATAGTAAAAATTAACAATTAGTGTCGATGTACATAACCTTAAAAGAATATCAAGTAAGAAAAAGTGAATTGATAGATAAATAGAAGGTTTGATTCATATAGTCAAAAAAATAAATCTAGTGGCATATGCTACTAATGTTATGTCCAACATATTGTGGTACATACTAGGAGTGTTATCAGGCCTGGTTAAAAGGTTATCGGGTTTATCATTTCGAGTTAAGCCAGGTTTGAATTTTTAAAAGCGACCCATAACCCGACCCTACTTTCAGCTCCTACTTTATATAATGGACTGTAGTATCAAATATATTGTATAATGGACTAGCAGCAACAGGTAGCACATACCCACCCCATCCACCATTAAAAAATTACATGTATATACCATATTCTTACGATGTATCCTGAAGTTGGTAGAACCTCCGGTGTGTCTCAGGATGGCAACGGGCGAGAAAAAACCCGCAACCCGCGGGTACCCGCACATAAATGGGCGGGTAAAATCGTTATTTTTCACCCACGGCTGGGTTGTGGGTGAAAATTTGTACCCATCGGTGGATGCCGGGTGGGTGACGGGTGAGGCATACCCATCGCGGGTAAACCCATGACACCCATTTAAAATACCCACCGGGTATACCCGTCAAAATACCCGTGGGTGTACCCATAAACCCTCAAACTAAAATTAAATATACTAAATAAAATATGTATGATGTAGTTCAGTAGTTGGTATACATTGAATAGCTACCAATTCTCAAAAACATTAAAAGCTTTTTTGAGTTTCAAGATGAAAAAGGGAATATGAAACATCAAACAATCAATGTTATATACATCATGTTAACATGTATAATCTCACTATCTCAATCACAATCTCAAATTCAATTCGTCCCTTTGCTTACTCCTCAAATACCGCTTCTTGCTTGAACTTTCACCACCTTTAACATCAATTATTTCCTTTATCGTTATACACTAATTGGTTTTTCTATGCTAAATTGTATGTTTAATTAGATTGTAGTTGGCTATATTGGTTTTCCCAATTATAATACAATAAGGTTTATTGGTTTTCCCAATTAGAATACTGTGTTAATTAGCTCAATCGATTTTTCTATTAATTGTTGAAACCATTCCGCTTTGCTATCTCATGGAATATTGTTTATTGGGTACTAGTTGAGCCTCTTGATTTACTTGGCTTTTATTAGATGTTCATGGAATATTGTTTACTTTTAATTGATGTTCATGAATCATGAGATACTTTATTAGATGCTCGTCCTTACTGATATAGTTGGCTCACTACTACACAATTGGGTTTAGAGACCCCTTCATCAAGACCCTTTCTTAAAATAAACGGTCTCAATTATCATTTTCACCGCCCAAAATATCAAGACCGGTTTTAAAGAGAAAACCCGGTTTTGGTATAAAAAACAACTCGAGACCGGTTTTTAAACTAAAAACACGTCTCTTTTAGGCCTAATTTGGACCCCTTTTAATTTTGAAACCCGGCCTCTAACTATTGTCTACAAGCAGACGTGTTTTAAGCATGAAACAAGTCTTGATTCTCCAAATTTTTAGCGGGACTTTTTCCCCTTTTATTCTTTTCAAATATTTTCATTGAATTTCAAACTAAACCTAGTTGTCTTCTCTATCTCCTTTCTTTAACGCCCACACACACACCTCTGCCACCACCACTTGTGCCATCGCTCATTACTCTTGTTTTTCTCGGTATTTATATCAAAGGTTTGTAAATATGAACTAAATATGTCATTTTTTGTAATTATTATGTATATTTCTTAAACTTATTTGTTTTTTTTCCTACTTCATGCCTTAGATATGTTAATTGAGTTTTCGAATTTTAGGTTTTATAGGTTAAAGCTTACTTTATCAGTGTTTTTCTCATAAGAAATAGATGTTATGTGAGCAAATTAGAGTTAGTTAGATAGCAGATTCATGTGGTTCAAGCTTGCACATAAGGTGTTTGATGAAATGTTTTTTTTTTCTTTTTTTTTTCACTCATATACAAAGGTTGCTTTAGATGCTGGCTAGTTTGAACTTTTTGGACTTTTTGATAAACTTTTCTGCTTATAATTCTGATTCAAGTATGACACACAAGATTAAATATAAGGTTAACACGTTATTTGGATTTAAGTAATCGTAATCGAACAGAGACTAAGAAACAATCTGGTTGTGTTTGTACTTTGTACTTATTGATTTAATTAAAGCTTGAGTCTTTAATCTTTTCGGTTCTTCTTAGTCAAAGAGGTTTAAGATTTAGTAGCTGTGTGTTGTGCTAGTGACTTGTTTAGCTTGGTGTTCTTGTGGTTTTTTTTTAGTACTTGATAATGACTAACACTTGCAAACAAAACCGGTCTCCATTTAATTTTTTTTTAAGTTTTAGATTTATATCAGAACCGGTGTTGAGCTAAAACCGGTCTACATTTGTCTTATCGAGACCTGTTTTTAAACCGGTCTCTATTTGATTTCACATAGAGAGCCCCCCTCATAGAGACCATATTAAAAACCGGTCTCGAATAGTCTGTGAACAGGTCTTGAAAGGCTTTTATGTAGTAGTGGCTTTTATTAGATATGCACAATAATAATTTCATCAAATATTTTTTACTTTTATTAGATGTTCATGAAATACTATTGGATAATTAATCTGGTTGATAAGTCGAGCACATAACACTCCCTAAACCCTAAATATGATTCTCTCTCTTTGGCGAAATTCGACAAACAATTCTTTATCCCTAATCCCTATTGGTCGATCGAGCTTTGGATTAAAGATTTGTTCATAGTGGGTCGGTGGGTCATTGGATTGCATTAAACTTTGCTTGTTTACTACCTACATCAGATTATCTTATTGGTCTTTATCAATAGTGGGTCGGCTAGGTTCTTCTTGCAATTCATTGATTGTTCTTATAACGTAGCTTTTCTTTGCATGCTAACCTAATATATTGCATGCTACGATCTGGTGCTTGATTTTTTCACATATACAACTGATTATATTACATGCATATTGGTTATGGGTGTTGGTTAGACTTCTGTGCATCGCTCAAACCCTAACTATTGTAGTTGTGGTTTTCTCTTGTATTGTCTTCTTGGTGATCGTTGTTTGTAAGTGATTGGTTTGAGTAGTGTTCGTGGGTTTTTCGTGGGTTTGAGTAGTATTCTGTAGGTTGATTGTTGGGATTGTTAGTGGGGTTTACGAGAGATGGACAAAGGTTTTTTGAACAAGGATAGTGCTCGTAAGGGCACTAGAGATGTGGGGTCTTCTACTAGTTTGGCCGATCAAACTAGTGGTTCGCAAAATATTGATGCACCATCTAACTTGGCCGATCAAGTTGGGTTGCAAAAGGATGATGAATTTGATGCACGGTTGAATACAGGCAATGATGATGGGAGTACTGGTCTGAATGAGAGTCTTGTGGATCATATAGAATGTGATGGGGCTGATACCGTGAATAAGGTTAAGGATAAGGTTGTTTTGGATGATTTGGAGCAAAGCCATGCTTCTGATTCGACCTCTAATGTTTCAAAACAGCCTAATGTGGAGCAATTGATTGCTAATGCGCATAAGAACTTTGATGAAGCAATGAATAAAATTGACGATGATATTGCTAAGATGGCTTCATCTTCCGATGTGAACAATTCGAGTGGTATTGGGCTTCAATCTAAGTTGAATGGTACTAAAGTTTATTCAAGAAATACTCCTCCGTCGAGTTTTGATGTGGCTATGCAATCCCGATGTTTGGTACTAATCATAGTGTTACTTCGCTCCTAATGCACCTAAGGTTGTTACTACTAGTGGTAATGGAGTTAAGTCGGTTTCTTCACGGTGTTGCTTCTAATGAATCCCAAAAGCACGTGTCTAATTTTCTGGAGGTTAGAATGTAGCAAAAGAAGGATGATGTTGACCTTCAAATCCCAATGAAAGTGGTGGAAGAGGTGAACATGAGGTTTGAGAATACTCTTTACGGATACTTCCTTGGTCAACGCCTTGCTTTTCCCGTTGTTGACTATTATGTTCGCAATATGTGGGCTAAGTATGGTTTACAAAGGTTATGATGAACGCTATGATTCTTCTTCTTCAAGTTTAATTCGAAAAGGAGTTGATGATGTTCTTGATAATGGTCCTTGGTTGATTCATAATGTTCCTATTATTCTTAAACCATGGACATTGAACACCAACTTGCTTAAAGAGGATTTGACTAACATTCCGGTGTGGGTTAAATTCCATGATGTTCCTTTAGCTATGTTTTCGATGACTGCTCGGTCTTCTTGCTACATTGATTGGTACGCCCAAAAGGTTAGATGCTTTACTAGTCAAATGTGCAAAGAATCTTGGGGCCGTAGTAGTTTTGCTAGGTGTATGATTGAAGTGAAGTCGGATGAGGTTCTTAGGGACGCCTCACCGCCGAGATTCCTTTACTTGATGGTACGGGTTCGACTATTGAGAAGATCCGTGTTGAATATGAATGGAAACCGCCTAGATGTGAGAAATGTCGTATTTGGACATACTTTGGTGGATTGTCCTAAGATTGAGATTCCGACCGCTCAACCTCATAAGAACGTAAGTGATGGTTTTGATCATTAACAATAAGAAGGGAAAGCAAGTTGGGCGAATCCGGTCGAGGAGGTTCTACTAAATCTGTGGTGGGCAAGCATTTTGAATATCGCCCAAAAGCCTCCTCCCAACCAAAGAAAGTAAATGTCGGTATGACGATGGCTTCTAATGTGGCTAGTACGAGTGGAACCGGATCACTACGCCTAATCAAGATGATGCTCTTAATATGGACGATACGATGTGGATACTGGTCGTATAAATGGAGGTTAATGAGGATGAGTTGTTGAAGATCGGTTCTACATCACATGTTCCGATCAGAGTGATTCAATGGGAACAATTGATGTTGGTTCTACTCCCATAGTTTAGAAAATTGGTAAGCTTGAAAACTAATTATTGATGGGAAAGCTACTCTTGTGGATGATGATGGTCAACCTATTCCGCCTACCTCTTCTACTAAGAGAGCTAACCCTTTTCTAAAGTGGGAGAGATTGAGGTGTCTCGATTACAAGATGAGGTAGTTGCAACCCATTTGATGAGTCTCGCTAATATATTTGGTGGTGGCCAAGAGTTTGAAGATGAGTATGATGACTATGACTTGATAACTATGCGAAGCGAGTTCGTGATCTTCCCGGAATTTGATGCCTTTAATGCCATGTATGGCACAAAGTTTCAAGGTCCTAGGAAGTAATCTTATTTCGTTGTGTCATTTGTTATCATTTGAGTAAGCGGTTTGTTTTCTTGTTTAGAAAATAGGAAGTATCTTGTTATGTAAGCTCTATGCCTATGTAACGGCCTGATATATGGGATTTCACTCATATACATTGTACTTAAACGTTTATTTGGTTAATATATTTACCAGGGTGCAGGATTACTCCCCTTTACCCAAAAAAAATAATTAATCTGGTTGATTTCAACTTTCAGAAATCGACATGGTTGATATGGGTTCTCCAACTGGACAGTCTCAAAATGCCTCTAATGTTGATTCAAATCCCAAAACTAGTTCAGTACCAATAGGATCGAGCCAAGGATGGGCGGATGCAACTATTCCCTCTCCTAAAGAATCGTCCGTGAATTCTATCCGAACGAAGAAAAGAAAGAACATCGTTGATGTTGATCAAGGCGGAAAAGACCACTTACTCAAGTTTGGAATCATTTTGACAGGGGATAATGTTAAGGCGGTGGAAAGCAATATGCAAATATTGTAAGAAAGCATTGAGTGGTGAACTCGGACATGGAACAAACCACCTTCGTAATCATTTTAATATATGTCCTCTGCGCACAACAAGGGATATAAAGCAAACAATGCTCAATGCAAAAGTTACTCTAGATGGAAAAACAGATCTTGCAAAACATATGCTTGATCAAGGAGAGGCTAGGAAAGAGCTCGCAACCATGATCATATTACATGAGTACCCATTATCTATGGTTGAGCATGTCGGGTTTCGACGTTTCACTCAAACTATTCAGCCTCTCTTTAAACCAGTTAGTCGTAATTGTATAAAGAAAGTAATAATGGACTTGTATGACTTTGAGAAGACTAAGAGTATGAGCTTGTTAGAGGCTAGTAAAAGTAGGATTGCCGTCACCACTAATATGTGGACATCAGGAAACCAAAAGAAGGATTCATGGTTGTAACGACTCATTTCATTGATGAAGCATGGGTATTACAAAACCGAATCATCGTGTATCTGCCAAAACTTGTTAGTATGATGATGTGTTTTCTATCTTTTTTGTTGCTAATTTATCAGTATGCTAATTTATGTTTGTTTTAATAATTGTAGGTTTGCATATGTACCTCATCCACATACTGCAGAGGTCGTTGCCAATGGTTTTGTAATTTTGTTGCATAACACTAACCCGTGGGCAATAAATACCCGCGGGCATGGGTATGGGTAGAAAATTGTACCCATTGGCGGGTGACGGGTGACAAAAAAACTACGTGGGTGGGTGACGGGTTAGAGATACCCGTGCCCATTACCCACGGGTGCCATCCCTATGTCTCACATATGAGCTTGCACTAACTTCAACCCTAGGCACATTCTTCCTATTTTCAGCTCCTACTTTTGAACGTTTCTGCCACTCTGGTTTCATCCAAGACTTCAAAATATCTTCACAGTCTTCTTGGTCAAGATTATCAGGACAACACTCTGTCCAATCAGATGGGATCACACTGCCCGACTCTTTCTTACATTTGGCCCTAATAGCATTCCAAGTACCTGAACAAAGACGTTGTGCCCTCTTTGTCCAAACATGCTTGGCCCATTTTGGATCTACTGATTCGTCATACATATATCGATCCTACAGTTAAAATGAAACATTTTTACTATATATACATATTTAGTGATTAAAAATATTTAACAATAGTAAGTCTAAATAAATGTGATAACCTGAAAGCATTTGTACAAGTGGTCAGAGTTTTATCAAGTTTGTGCCACTCGGTTTGTTTCCCATAAAAGTTTCCCTTGAAATCTTTAGAAATCATTCTCGGCACCTCTTGTTCCAAGTAGCTACACAAAATACAGCACATGCAATAACTATTTACATATGTCTCTAACTGAAAATAACAATTACACATATGATACTAACTTAAGATCATAAATGTGTATCACTTACCGTTCAGACGAAACTGTTGGGATGTTATATCGTCCCTTTTATGCTTTTTTAATAGTTCGCACTTGAAGCAAGGACATCTTATCGCCAAACGACCTACAGCTCGCGGTTGGTTAAATGCAAAATCCACAAACTCCTTAACGACGTCTTTAAATATTTGATTAATCGAACCATCATTAGGGTCGACACGACATTTCATCCAACTCCGATCAACCGACATGATGTTTTTTATTACCCACGGCCTCACACTCACTGAACAAATTACAAGTGTATAAACAAGAGAACTACATTAACATGTCACCACGTAATTAGACAAATAAAACAACAAATTGTAAGCTTGTAAATAAGATTCCTACTAACAAATTGTAAACATCAGAATGCACAATTAAGAAATTATGAGTTGCATTTAGCCAAAATTGGGTCTCTGTAGCATATTTAGGATTATATTCACTAATAAAAAAAGAAACGCCTAGATCAAAACAAATGAATCACAAATTGATAACAACATACGAGTATCATATATAAAAGTAATAAAAGAAAAAAAAATAGAAGCACATATGGTATAAAGTAGTGATTAATTGATGAAAAGTTCACAAAATTAAAAAGCAAACAAACCAACCTTAACTGATTTTGATGACAATGATTCAAAGTTTTCGGTTGCTACTGTGAATTGAATTTTAGAAGTATAGTTTTGAGGGGGTTAGGTAGGGGGGGAGGCTGCAAAGAGAGATAAGAAACGTGTTAGAAGGTTTTTTAGGTAAAGTGTTTGGGGGGAATTTTTTGGTATGGAGGGAACTTAGGGTGTGTTTTGTAGGAAGATTTCAAATCAAAGAAATAGAAATGGTATAATTTCCTATGTTTGGTATGGTGGAGAAATAAAAAAGCGGAGAAAATGAAATTCTCGAGAATTGGATGCCTTTGCAATTTGGTTTCTTTCATTTCCATCATGTTCGGAGTGGAAATTGGAATTCTCGACACAAATACTATTTTATGTCTTTTGACTTAAAAGATGGGTCAACATTTAAAGAGGGGTATAAATAAACACAACACGTGCAAGTCACATATTATACAAAACTTAAAACATTTCTTCCTCCGGTGACAGTCGTGACACCTCCACCTTTACCTTCAAATTTAAGTCGTTTCATCTTCGCTACTGTGGGGTTTTTAATCCCCAATACAAAAACAAATTCTTGGTTATGGGTATAACTATATCAGCTTAGGTAAAAAAAAAAAAAAAACACTATTGTGGCTGAGAATTTTTTAGGTCGAAAAAAGGCACTTTCGCATGACACAATCAATATGTTTCAATCTGATTAATTGATGGGTATAATTATACCAGGTTAGGTGAAAAAAAACAAACACTATTGTAGATTTATGATGAGATGTTCTTGTAGTTTTGTGCTCTTAATTTGTGCAGTACCTAAACCTTATCAAATTCATGTTGATGGTGACTTACGAGCATGGTTGGTATTTAATTTGCTGGTTTTTTTTATTTTTTATTTTTGTATTTATTTTTTTATTTATGATATTAAATTCGCTAAAGAAATTATTTTGAAGTTTTTTGGTTTTTAATTCAAATTAAATAGTTTTTTTTTGTTAATTCTCGGGTCAAAAGTCTCTATTATTACCAAACACGAGAATTCATAACATTTCTTTACTTGATTTGTATTCTCCGAATTTTTATTCCCCGCTTCATTTCATTTATCCGAATTTCTCTACCAAACGCACTTTAAGAAAAAATTAGCTTTGGGGTTAATATTACTTTGGTCAAACTAAAATTTTGAAGCAGATTTGATTTTCATGCAAACTTTTCTTTTAGTCAAATAAACTTGATTTTACAATTTTTTATTGTTGGTAAAGTCGTTGGTAAATACATTTTTCGCAATGTTTTAAAAACCGGGTTTTTAAACGACCTGGTAGAGTCATCATGTATCGGTGCGACCGGTTCAACCGACAGGTCAACCCGGTTTTCCATTTTTTTTCCTAACGGGTCAACCGGTCCGACTGCCAGGTCAACCCGGTTTTTATAAAAAAAAATGAAAAATACCAAACCCGGTCGGGTTTCAAGACCCGGTCACTCAAAACCCGACAAGTTAACCGGTTAACCCTGCTTAGAGACCCGGGTTTTTATCCGTTGTTGTGGCAGACACCGACCGACCGGTTGAACCAGCCTGTCGACCGGGTTTGAAAACATTGTTTTCGCCAAGAAAAATAAGTTGTAGGTAAAACCGTTGGTAAATTTATACACCAATGAATTCATGTCGTTGGTATTATTATTATTATTGTTTTTCATTTTACCAATGAACTATTGAGAAATTAGTTGGTAAAATTAGCTCAACTAAGTTCCAACGAATTTACCAACAATTATGTCGTTGGTAAACTACAATTTTTCATTTTCTTATCTTCGTTGGTAAATTAAAGTCGTTGGTAAAGTAGTAAATTACCAACAAAGTGATGCTTGCTAGTGAAATTCGGTTCGTGCTGGCATGATTTCTAGTAGTCGTTGAAGCTAGAAGATGAACTTTTATTTTATTTCATTTTTTTCTTCATCTTTTAAAAACCAAATACTCGGTATCATAAATGGGAATAGATGAGCCCTTACTGGCAGGGCCGGATTTGGGCATGAGCGGGGTGAGCGACCGCACAGGGCCTCCATTTTTCGAGGGCCTCTGATTTCTAAAACTTTAGCATACATATATATTAATTTATGGAGAATTTATTGTCGTTAATGGGTGATTTTGAATGGAGAATATAAGATTTTTTTAACCGAACAAAAACCTGCGTTCTAATGGAGAATGTGAAGATCTGGGATTTGTTGGGGAAGATAACATATATGTGGGGCCCAAAGTTTTTTTTTTTGTACTCTAACATCAGTATTTTTCATAGGTTTCTTATTAAACCTCCAACTTTTTAAATTATCATTTTAGCCTTTGTCCAAGTTATAAAGTTTTGTTTCAAAATTAATAATTTTCTTTTGTTGAAAAGATCTAAACTCTTTTATGAAAGTTTAAAACTACCCCATATGAAGATTTCATAGAAAAAGCGTTGAAGTTTTATATGATATATTTTTGATAAAATAACTACAAGAAATCTTCATTCATATAAACGTAGTTATAAATTAGATTTTATGGATTGCTGTAAGAGGTTTTGAAAACTTTATCATTACTCCTTAGAAAAAGAAACAAAAATAGTTATTAGATCATAATGAGATTAGCAAGTTGTTGTATGATCGATATCAAAAAAGCAATGAAATGATCGTTTAATTATTTTACCGGTGCTTCGGTTTTAGATTTAATCGCCCTATTTTAAAAATACTACATGCGCCTCCGGGACTGACCCGCCATCGGGCCTACGTTTTTATACTGGGTAATGCAAGGTGATTATATGATTCATAGGCTATGAATCATAGCTATACTATTTTATAGTAATTGTTTTGTTAAGTTTTAGATATTTATTTTTTTTAAAAGAAAATGTTATTTGTATTTTTAATTTTATGAATGAAAATTTAGTTTGTTTGGAAAATTAAAAAAAATAAAATAAGTAGTTGGTCTCAAAAACTGTGAAACGATACGCAAACGGCATGTGATAGGACTGAGGGATTATTTGGTGTGTGAATTTGAAATGTTGATGTGGCGTCACAATGATATGCCGTCACCTTACCCCTTCCTCTTATCTTTTTGCAAAGAATACTTAGAAAAGTGAGATCCCATTTTTAAAACAGATTAAAATGATTTACCTGTATAAATCTTTCTTAAACATCAAAAATTAGTTAACTAACTTACAACACACTTTTGCAAAACAAATTGCTAACTGCTATATTCGTCATATAGCATCAAATGGCTTATTTGGCATTTTCTATTTTATTACATCATGTGCACACCTGCTGTTACTTTCCGTCAAACAATAAAAACAATCCCCTCTCTCAATCGATCAATTATCTATAGAGGTTTTAATTCTTTTGGTAACCACTTTTATGTATTAGTGACGAAAAAATTTCTGTCACTCTAAAGGGAATTTTCTTTTGTTAGATTTATTCTTCTCCATTCTACTATCCCATCTTTTTCGACTAATTAACAGACTTCTAGTTAATTTCTTCTTATTAGCAAGAATAAATTCTAACTGGCATATTCCAATACAATGTTAGTGTGTCTACAGAAGGTGATAATTCTAACACCTAACTGTATATATTATAGAAAGGTATCAATCTTCATTGATATACATTATTTCCTTATTAAATAACAATCTACAACATAATTTAGGACAAGAAAACAAAACATAAAAGTTCCTTAAACTTTATAACTTATGACTAGACATCATACAAAATCGATCAAGCATTAAGTTACCGATACACGCATCTTCATCCAAAGTCGATCATCCACTGAAAATAAATCTTTGACTTGGCGCATTGTTGGCCTTTCCTGTGGGTTGTTGTTCAAACATGCCCGTGAGACATTCAAAATTAAATGAGCTAGTTTCTCAACTAGAGGTGATGGTCGCGGAATCCGTCTATCTCCTACATTGGCCAGCAATAGATCATCGGTCGACATTGTTGGTAGACATGATATAACTTCTCCAGGATGCTTTCCCATAATCACTTCTAGTGCAACAACTCCAAAACTATACACATCGCATTTCTTTGTCGCCACCATCGTATAAGCAAGCTCTACAATGAAGGAAGCAGGACAATCCAAAAAAGGTTTTTATACAACTTGAGAATAAGTATGTATCGTACATATATATATCTTTAAAATATATGATAGTTACCTGGTGCAATATAGCCATAGGTTCCTACAACCGCAGTCCAATTGGATGAGGCTTTAGAAGCTTCGCTGTTCCAAAATCCGAGATATGTGCCTCATAATCAGAATCGAGAAGAATATTAGCTCCAGAAATGTCTCTATGAATGATAGGAGGTGTACAATCATGGTGCATATAAGCCAAACCATTCGCTATAGCCCTAACAATTTTTACCCTTTTCAGCCAATCCATTTCCATTGCTGTGATATCGCTACTTAAGAGCGATTTTAGACTTCCCTTCTCAAGATATTCGTAAATTAAAAATGAGTGACGAGCATGGAAGCAGTATCCATAGAGTTTAACTATGTTTCTGTGCTTTATGTTTGTTAATGCTCGTACCTCATTTAGGAAGCCTATATGATCGTCATTCTCAGATGATGAATGGAGTTTCTTGACAGCTACTAAATTGTTGGGTTGTAATTCAGCTTTATACACAGTACCGTATCCTCCGATCCCAATACAATATGCATCATCAAAATCATTTGTTGCCTTGATGATTTCATCATACATCGCCTGTCCATCAAAACTTGTTATTGAGAAAAATTTGCCACCTTCTTCGCCTGATGGTTCCTGTGGAGAAGTTCTCTTTCTATGTCGATAAACAATGAGGCCACATGCATAAACCAAGTAAAAGAGCTGCAAAAAGTGGGACCGTGATTACAAGGATGAGCTTATGATGAAAATGATGATTGTTTTTCATTATCTTCTGATTTTCACAAAGTTTCAAACCAGTAACATTTCCACACATACCATCATTCCCTTGTAATGCTTCTCCAGACACATTTAGAAAGACAGCATAAGGGGGAACCGTACCTCTGAGCTCATTGTAAGACAGGTCGATATCAATCCCACTTGGAAAGTTACTGAAACTATTAGGAATAGCACCAGAGAGCTTATTGTGAGAAAGATTCATCATTACGAGACTTTTTAAACTTCCAATTTCTGATGGTATCTCTTCTGTGAGTGAATTCCATGATAAATCAAGACGATTGAGTTGACTTAATTTACCAATCTCCGATGGGATCTTTCCGCTGAGCTTGTTATTACTAAGATACATGTTATTGATTTGTACCCAATTACCAATATATCTTTGTAATGACCCGTTTAACCTATTTTTGGATAGGTCAAGAGTAAGGAGACCATGCAATGATCCAAGCTCTTGAGGTATAACACCTGAAAGGTTATTATTGCTCAAGTTTAAATTTAACAAACTTTTCATTTCCCCAAACTCCTTTGGAATTTGACCAACCAAATGATTAGAAGAAAGGTCAAGCACTTGAATTGAATTTCCAAACTCCCGTGGTATGCTACCGCTGATGTTGTTATATCCCATCATTAATGTAGTCAAATTTTTGCATTTACCCCAGTTATGAGATAGTTGCCCATAAAATTTATTATGACTGACATCAAATAAATTTAAGCTAGGGTAGACACCAAAACTATTCGATATATCTCCACGAAACTGATTAAATTCAAACCTTGCTCTTGTTAAAGTGGAGCAATTCCATAGCCCTCTTGGAATTGGACCAGAGAGTTGATTATAACTTACAGCTAATTTTTGAAGTTTTCCCCTTGGCACAAATCATCAGGCAATTGGCCAGACAACTGATTTTTGTCCAGCTGTAGCTCAAACAATTTTAGAGTTCCAATTCCTTTTGGTATAGGACCAGATAACTTGTTATCACGAAGATACAGAATCTGAAGGCTTGTCAGGTTTTTTAACCATGAAGGAATTGAACCGTTGAGTTGATTTTGGCCCAAAGCTAATATTGTGAGAGACTTCAAATTCCCTAATTCAATTGGAATGGGTCCAGAGAGTTGATTTTTGTACAAATTAAGGAGTTCCAAAGACGTCAAATCACCCAACCATGAAGGGATTGACCCATTGAGTTGATTTTCACTCAAAGCTAATTCTGTGAGAGACTTTATATTCCCTAATTCAATAGGAATGGGCCCAGAGAGTTGATTTGCCCACAAATAAAGGATATTCAAAGACGTCAAGTCACCCAACGATGAAGGGATTGAACCATTGAGTTGATTATTGCTCAATTGTAAATCTGTTAGAGACTTCATATTCCCTAATTCAATTGGAATGGGTCCGGAGAGTTTATTTCTGAACAGAGAAAGTTGTTTCAAAGAAGTCAAGTCACTCAACGATGAAGGGATTGAACCAGAGAGTTTATTTCTGTACAGATAAAGCTTCTCAAGTGAGACAATATTCTTTATTTCTAGTGGGATTGAACCAGTTAAATTGTTTTCGTAAAGATACAAAATGGTTAACTGGCTTAGTTTACCAATGGTAGGTGGAATTACACCAGAGAACTGATTGGTTGAAAAATCAAGATGGACAAGTTTGGACAGGAGCCCGATTTCTGGTGGGATGGGACCAAAGAAGCTGTTTACACTAAGCTCAAAATGGGTAAGATTGCCTAGAATAGAGAACGGGAACTGGTGAAGTGTACCTTTTAACTCAGTCATCGAGAGGTTCAACCTGTTAATGTTCCCATCAGTGTTGCAAGCAATTCCAAACCAAGAAGGGCACAAAGCATGTGCACTAGTATTCGTTGGAAGGGTGTCCAAGAAGATACAATTTGAGAGTTATTTGGGATATTAAGGCTTGCTTTCCATTTAAGAAGAGCATTTGCTTCCTCCAAAGAAGCAGAAGTAAAGTTTGGTACAAATGAGAGAGAAACGAGCAGTAGAGCTAGAGATGAAAGTAAGAACTTTGAAGAAGCCATTACTTGCTTTTGTATGTTTTTTTTCTATATAGTGAAGGCCCGTATTTCCTTTATTTATACTTGAGCTACCCTTTTAGGTGGACGTTATTCCACAAAGATTGTTTTACTTGAGAAATTAAAGTCCCTAGAAGCATTTATATATTCTTTTACAGTTTAGTAACTTTCTACTCTGAATACATCGCATAAAGTATTTTTATTTATTTATTTATTTAAGTTTCTTTGCTAAAATATTTTTCCACTAATTTTTTGCTTTCCTCCCCAACTTACCGGGCATGCATCAAGTTCTTCAAGTGCCAAATCCCAACAAAGAATGTATACGCAAACTCACATGGATAAAATTGATGCGGCAACAAATTCTCGGTTCACAGATTTCTTCAATGAGACTCTACGTGATGACGAGGATCGAGAAGACGACATAAGTGAGTAAGGACGAATGTGACTTTTGAACTAATTCCTCTGTTGAACTTCTTCGTGTTTGTATTGCGATGACGACCACCAATGTTTTTTGTTGAACGACCACACGGGATACTGTGAGATAAAAATCGATAGAAAAAATTGTACCATAGCAAAGAAACATATTTTTTTCAAGGGTCATTTATGTGCTATTAAACACGTATAATGTCTAGAATATGATCAATAGTTAACTTAAACAAGATCAAATTAAACAGAATGCTTGTTAAACAAATTCAAACTTTTCTTACAACAAAATCTATACCAAATATTAATCAATATTAGTACAATAAAAAATTATTTAAAAACCAACACGTGAACAACGGTACCATTAACATCAAAGGTATTGTATACTAAGATGACGAACGTTTTTTTGTCTACTGATGTTGGATTCGCCATGATGATCTAAGGTCAGGTTTTAATGTTTTAGCAGTAGTGGCTTTCTGGGTTCTCTCGGAGGGCCGCCACAACCAATAAGAACAAAGTAAAATATATTTATTATCATGTAGCTTAAAGAAAATAATACGAACAAACGACTTATTAAAGAATCTAGATATGCAAGTTTGTACATAATTAGAAGGAAACCTGTGTTTAAAAAGCATACAGGAAACGGCCCATATGCCCCATAAAAGTTAAGATAGTTGAGGAGTGTATGAATACATATACGAGTACTAGGCACAGGTGTGAGATACAACTTTGTTTCTTAACATCTTTATACCCTTGTTTAAGGTTCTATTCATATTTTACATGATTATCTTTATAGATTAAATTTTAACATTTTATTTTGGGTTTGCTTTTTGGGGACTTTATATTTTTGTTTATAAGATTTTGTTTAGTTGTTGGTGAGCACATTTAATATTTCTATGTTATCATAGAAAAAGTGATACGTGTAACTGCAATAAAGATATAAATTTAATAACAATTTGAAACTGTGATTTTATGTATCTTTGGATAACTAGAATATTGTGTTTGGCACAAGTGATTATATGCCGTTCTTATGGAGACGATATTAACCGGAAAAATAGTAAATTTTGAAATAAATCACAAGCCAAATTTACATTTTTAATGGGTTTTTGGCAATGTTTACGTATAAAACATATATGTTTTGTGTTTGGATTATATGTTTACGTACATATAAAACATATATGTTTTGTGTTTGGATTATATATGTTTCGCATACATACAAAAATTGGTCTCATGTTTATTTGTGTTTGCTAATTTAAGCTTGTGCATGTGTGTTATGTTATCTTGACTATTATTTTTTTTAGACGTGTCAATATGTTGTTTGAAGGCGTGCATATATATTTTAACGAATTTGATGAGAAATTGAAATACACATATGTTCTTGGAAGGAGTGCATGTATGTTCTTGAGGCAAGACGTGCAAGAATCATGTTCAAAATATGTCTTACATATATTCTTAGAAGGTGTGCATATGTTATTAAAGATAATACATTTGATTTGTATTTTATTTGATATAAAAATATGTGTATTATCTTATGTTTTGGTTTGTAAAAATCTAAAGGCTAGACTATAATTTATGATTTTAGTTTTACTTAAGAAGTTTATACAATATACCACAAAAACATATTTGCAATTACATTTATAAGTAAAACTCATTTGAAGTTTAAACTATTGAAAAATAAAAACACATGTAAATTTACATTATTTAAAAGAAACACACATGCACCTTTACATTCTAGAAACATGGATGCTAAGAAAAGCACACAAAATAAATTAAAAAAAAAAGTCCAAAAATTCTGAGATATTTAAAAACGGGATTTAATAAAAAAAATAGTTGTATTTTACCATAATACCCTTTAGATTAAATAATAATCATTAATATTTAGAAAAATATCTCATTGGTCTAGATGAGTTCTTCAACTTTGACCATAATTATTTTGTTTGTGTCATTTACATAGTTATAAATGTATAAAATGTATTTTCATTGGTATATATATATATATATATATATATATATATCAAAGTGGATATATTCAAAGAATATACAAACTTTCACGGTCTTCTTTCCTAGTGTAAATTATTTAATAAACATGTACTCATCAAGTAGTTTTTAATCATAATTCTTCTTTCCCCATGTATATTATTTAATAAACTTGTGCTCATTGGTATTTTTTAAGATAATACTGCAATAATTCAAATAACATTGTTGCCCTTTCCTGCGGATTGCTGTTCAAACATGCCCGTGAGACACTCAAATAAATGAGCTAGTTTCTCAACTAGAGATGATGGTCGTGCAATCCAACTGATAACATCAAATAGTCCTGATTATTAAGTGTCAATTTTCTCCGATAATGCTTGTAATTTATATCATTTATATGGATTTACGCTTGTTTTCCATTGTTTTCCACTTTCAGATAAATTACGAGCATTGGAGCTAAAGAGACACGGAATTGAAGAATTATCTAAAGATTTATCATAGTATCCTATTCTGAAGAAGTTACGGCGTAACTCCTCTCTCACATTACGCCGTAACTATTGCGTGACTCAGAATACGAACTTATCAAGAGGTTACGGCGTAACTCTTCCCAAAGGTTACGACGTAACTAAATTAGGTCAAATGAGGATCCAAGCCGCTGATACTTACGCCGTAACTACTGCATCAATTACGGCGTAACCATGTTTATTGAAGACTACGGCGTAACCACTTATAAGGTTACGCCGTAACTAGCAGATCTAGTACAAATTACAATAATATTGAAGGTTACGGCGTAACTCTTGTTATGGTTACGCCGTAACCCATATCTGGCCTATAAATACCCACGAATTCCAGCATTTCTAATCATCCCATTTCACACACAAAAACCAGAGAACGTGGGAAAAAGCTAGAGGAAGGCCCAGAGGAGCATACGAAGCTGTCTCCAAGGGAGAAATCACTCCCATACGATAAGCATTAGCATTTCTTATTTCTTTTACTTTCAATTCATGTATTTTGTACCTTTGAATATTGAATTGGTTTGTATGATTAATATGAGCGGCTAAGCACCTCTTGGTGCTAGCCTAGTTATGATTCCTTAATTATTTTGTCTGTGTTTATATTACTTCCGCATAATTATTTCTAAGTGTATGCATGCATAGTGTATTGGTAGCCACCCTTGGTTCGGTAGTTTTGAATGGCGGTAGAGGCCAATTGCCTAGGAGATATGACAAACTGACCCTAGGTGAGTGGACTGAGATGGGAAGGGTAAGATATGACCAACTGACGACCCTTTCTACTTGTGCAATTTGACCAACTGATCACCTATCGTTTGGATGAACTTAAGCATTAGGGGGTGCGTGTCTAAGTTCCTAACGGCGGGCATTCACTATTATAAATCTAGCATGTAGCGGTACTTAATGACTTGGCTTAGGGACCGGGAACAACAGGACTTATGAGGGACACCGACTTCTCATGTGGTAGCATCTTTGCCGATAGGTTAGGCGAATTGACCAAATGTTCTCCTCTCGACTTTGACCCACAAGTAATTGGAAGTAAGTAGACATAAACATAACTAGCTAGGAGGATTAACTAGGTTAGCACCACTCTCTCTATTGATTTCCCTTTACCATTTATTGGTTTATTTACTTTTATTTGCTTTTAGTAGTTTAATTAATTAATTCCCTATCGAAACCTTTATTAATCTGTGACACTAGACTTAATAGCAATCCAACACACGTAGCTCTTGGGACGACCAAGGCTTTACCGATTACTAACACTACACGCGACCGGGTACACTGCCCGTTAGTGCATTAGGGCAGACCATAGGTATAACGAGTTAATATAAATATTAAAACCTGTTCAGTAAAACCTGCAACAAGTTTTTGGCGCCGCTGCCGGGGAGTTATATTGGTATTTATATTAAGTCTTTTATTTTTGTTTTAAACTTTTCTATTGTTCTCACGATCATATTTCAAGTTTTCAGGTACCATGGAAGGTGTTAACATCGATGACCTCACTCTTGAGGAATATTTGGCATTAACAAGAGAAGAACAAGGACGAGGGATAGTTAGGCCAGCTATAGCGAAGATGCTCTATTCAAATCAAACCTCAATTCATGAGGAATTACGTGCAAATCCTTTTTCTCGGAAGCATCACCGATGATGCCCATGAACATATAGACAACATCGAGTACATTGTCACCTATTCAAGATTCCCGAGTCTCACACGATGCTATAATGTTACAGTATTCCCTATTTCTCTTACGGGAGCTACAAAAATATGGGTTGATCGATTACCTGCTGGGACTGTCAACACTTGGCCTATCTTAAAAATGTTTTTCATTCAGAGATATTGTCTTCCATCAAAGACGGCTAAGAAATTGGAAGAAATCCATAATTTCAAGCAAGAGGGTGATGAAACGTTATACCAAGCTTGGGAAAGATATAACGAATTGTTATACAAATGCCCTACTCATAACCTCAACAGCCAACAAAAGGTTAACATCTTCTACAAGGGTCTAAACGTCTCCTCAATACAAATGATTGATTCTCAAGGGCCGATTCCTAGTATGACACCCACTCTGGCTTTAGAAACTATTCAAAAAATGGCAGACCACTCTCACGAATGGCACAATGAAGGGAGCAACCGGAGTAAGAATGGAGGTATGGAAGGCCTTGCAGCAATAAACAACAAATTAGAAAGCCTTGGAACAGAAATGAAGAAGCTCAAGGAAAATATGCATTCCATTCAAGTAGAGCGAAACGGGACTCCTCCTTCTAAAGAATGTTCCTCCAACGAGGAAGGTTAAAGGATCGGAGAAGTTAAATATGGAAGAGAATCCCCTTTCAACAACTACAATAATAATGGGCCCAGATATCGAGAAAAATCCCATGGGTTCTACCCAAGAATCAACAACAATCCTCCTAAACCTAGCCTTGAAGAAATACTGCACAGACACATCGAAGAATCTAAAAAAAAGGACGATAAACTCAAGGAATGGATGGTCAAGGTAAAGGAGGACACCAATATGAACCTGCGTAACCAAGATGCTGCAATTAAAAACCTCGAAACACAAATAGGGCAGTTGACTAAAAACCTAAAGGCAAGTAATGCTAAAGCCATTGCGTACAAAGCCATATTTGCGCAAGATAAAGCAAGGAAAGAGCAGGACACATAATCCATAACAATCGATCTTTCCGGGATTAACTACCTAAAAGAGGATGATAAATCAAAAGAAGACGAGGTCCTACCAAGCATTGAGGAGACTCCGGTTCCAATCAAACATTTTAGCAACTCGATGTCAACTAAGGATAGTGAATCAGTGACAGCATGGCCACCGTTTACTAGTCCTCAAAATTATGAAAGAAAGGCGAATGAATAGATATACCCTCATAAGGGAGAGGTATATGATGTTGAGTTAGCATTGTAAGATCGATACAAAATAAGATTTGGGAACTCAAAAACCCATAAGGGGCTGGTCAAGCAATATAAGTACAATCATCTCACTGACACAATAAATGGTGCAAGATCCAGCATCAGTATTACAAGTAGTCTTATTACAGAAGATGATGACCAGGGAAAATCATGTGATAAATTGCTTTCACATAAGTTTGGAACAGATGGCATCGATGAATTCTACAAGAAAAAGGTTCGACAAATGGATGAATGAGTGCCAACGAGTGGTGGAAGTGGGCGATCCAAAGGCCCCATGAAGCCCCGCGCTCGAGTCTAACTTAAAGACTCAGTAAATAAAGAAAAGTGCTCTTCGGAGAACCCGAATTATCCCTTTCTTTTGTTTTATTTTCATTTTTGTTGGGTTTTGTGTTTTAACCATTTTTGCAGGAAAGGAGGAAGAGATTGCTGCTACATTTTTCTGATCTGAACAGAGTTACGGAATAACTCATCTTAATGGTTACGCCGTAACCAACCTTGTGCAGCAGAATCATTGGACGCATTACCAATTACGGCGTAATACCATCTCTGTGGTTACGTCGTAATCATTCGCTTTGCAGCTTATTTCAAGTTTTGCCAGTTACGGCGTAACTCCCTCAAAAGAGTTACGACGTAACCTTCCTATGCTTTAATTCTTTCAATTTAAAACATAATAACCTTGTATTAGTTTTTAAATGAACTTTGTGGGTGTGCTCCCTGTAAACCCTCACGAGACTTCAATCGTCCGCTTGGAACACCAAGTGGTTTAAAAGGCTTGTTGCATATGCTAAACGCAACCATGATTCCTACGAAAGTGAGTTAGGTTTGTTTTTATTTTCTTTTGATTTTTAGAATTATGCTTGTCGGTAGTGTGATTTCAGGGATTAAAGTTTGTTCATGACGCTTATACGAAGGCACGTCTCTTTTTTGTGGGCCTTTTCTCTTTATGGAGCAAATTTTAGGGAAGTTCTCGCTCTAATTCTACTTTCTCTTCACCTTTATTTAATGCTTAGTATAAAAGGGACTTTGTAAAATTCAAGTGAGGGGACGGGAGTAGAATTATCTCTTGAACATTATTTTGCCCTCATTTTTCTAGTTTATTTTGAAAAATTATGCCATTTTTAAAATTTTGACATGTTTTTCCTAACCTAACTAGATAAGACCTTAGCCAAGCACATACAACCCTTGATATTATATGGTGAGATTAGCCTTATCCGTTTCGCAATATTTCACCCAAAATCCACCAAAATATGAGTGTGCCGGTAGCTTGTTAACTTTAGAACTTGGCCTTTGCATCATTTCGAGACCATAGACGAGATATGTTGAGTTATCTCGATGTATTTGGACTTTTCAGTTTTAGAAGGCAATATTATAGGATTATACCCAAACAACCTACCATTGTGTGTCTATCGATTAGTCACCTCGACTTCTCGACCCCCATGTAAAACCATTTTGTTGCACTCACCTTTAGTGCAAGATACCCCTAGATAAACCCTTTTGAGCCATTCCTTTCATTTTGTCAACCCAATATATTGTTTCGTTACACCCATACACTTTAGCCTACCATGTAGTCTTTATTTGTGATTGGGAAGTCATCATTTGCCTAAGTTCAAGGTTCGAGTGGAAAGGTTCGGAAATCACGCTTTCGTCGATGACATATTCCCGAAGATCATTGACGACCCCCCGAATTCCCATTGTTTATCTCAAGTGGGGGGATATTATGTTATTATTGTTATGTTGAAAAAAAAATCGTTATGTTATTCAGTTATTGTAAAAGTGCATTGTTATAAGCACTATTGTTATGAGCTTAATAGATTTAGTATCGAGGAGGCCACCTCAGTCACATTTGAAGATTGGAGTTGGTAATTATGCCAGCAGCTGAAGAAAAGGTAGTGTGCCCATCATGACGTCCTCTAATGACACATCTGCCTTACATTTCATGATCCGGTTTCTTGACTTCGAAGCTTGAACTTTGGGCGGAAGGTAAGTGGTGATGACTTGGTTATAGATTTATACTACCTGCTTGTTTTTTATTTTACACCAATTATATATCCCATGTCTTATCCTACCCTTTAGTCATGAAGTGTGTCTAGGTGATGCAGCGAGCAATCTTTGGTGTCTTGGCCATGGATTTGGTCATGTATCATTGAGTTTGTCCACTTCACCGTGACATGTTAGTAATGTCGAGTCACCCCTTAACCTTTTTCGTATCTACCCATATTGCCTTCGAGAATTGTTTAGCCCTTAACTCTAGTGGTCGAGATTTGTGTAACCGCCAAGCTTATGATAGAATACATGCTATGACTGTGCGATTGAGTGATCACCCCGAAATTGACACTTAGAATAGTTGAGAGATTTGAGAGTTTGTTACCCTTTCGTGAGGTGTTCGGCTTTGTTTTATTCTAGCATAAGGGATTTGTAAACTTATATTTTCCAGAATATGGGAGATATCTTTTTAGGAATCTTTCTAATAAGGTCTACTTGAGGGCAAGTAGAGTTCAAGTGGGGGATATTTTATAACATCTGATAAGGTTTTAAAATGTACCTTTTTTAGGGGTCGTTTAAGCCCTTATTTGATCACTTTTGTATCCGTTATTACTTAATATCGTTCCTTTTCACTTTTTAGGTCTCTTGAAGGCAAATTGTCGTAATGGCACTTATTTGGACGAAAAGGCGGATATCTGAAGAAAATGGCCAAAGTCAAGAATCGAGACACTCCACCGTTGTTGAAAACATAGGGTGACGCGTCACTACTTAACCGTGACGCCGTCGGAGGATTTTGTGACGGACGAAGCTAAAACTCCTATTTTCAAGTGACGACGTCAAGTTATAAAAGAGTAGGCCGTCGCAACTCGGGCGGCCTAGATTCAATCCGCAACGGTCGAAGTCAAGAGGACGGCGTCACAAGCACAAGGTGACGCCGTCAAGACTAACGTGCCAAGACGAAACCCTAATGACGGCGACCGGCAGTCACACACAACATAAGGTGACGTCGCAGATGTAATCTTATATATAGAATCCGAATTTTTAGTATTTATGTGTAGTCTTTTGAGTAAAAACCTAAACCGAACAAAGGCTGTCTTGTACAAGATTTTAGGGTTCCAAACCCTATCTTACATCAAGATAAGTGTTTTACTTCATTAATACAATTATGTCTTTGATTATTTGTGTGTATGCTTGCATGTTCTCCATGTCCGGCTAATTTATTTGTGTGTTTGCTTAGGGAGTAGTAAAACCTAAGTAAACACATATTTAAACTATCATACGAGCACACAATAATTAGACATAGACTACATACACCTTAGATTAGATAATTAGATAAGTAGAGTAAACGGTAGCAATACCAACCCTCCAAATCCAAACCCCGAGATTCGTACCTTTCCATTTCCAAAAAAACATAAAAAGATAAAATAATAATCTTCCTCAACCCCAACCTTAGCGTAGTAACTTCTCACTAGCATTCCTATTCCCCAGAGAATGATATCAATACCGTGGCTTACCCTAATACTACACTACAACGATTAGGTTCAACGCCTAGGGTGTTATAAAACTTGCTCAAGAAAAGGAAGTTCCTTTGACCCGAACGCAGCGTGTAGCGTTATCAAGTTTTTGGCGCCGCTACCGGGAATATAATAGCTAGTTAGTAGTGCACCTCGCTTAGGTTTCCTTTGCTTGATTCCTATCAAGTAAATTTTTCTCATTTTTAGCTTTCTCATAGTCTATCCCTTCTTCGTGACCTTTGTTCGTAATTCTATCACTTTTCATCATGGAAGGTGATAACCACCCACCATTCATCAACCCACCACCAATTGACCAGCCAAGAGCCCGTACTCTTGGTGAATACTCAAGACCAAGCCACCTAGGCTATAGAACACCATTGAGCTTCCCGACCAAGCCCAAACTACGGCCTGCGATCCGACACCATCCGGTTGGTGCAAAGCGGATGTGCATTCCATGGACTTCGTTCAAGATCCAAATCGACATCTAAGGGATTTCCTTAAAATTGTCGATTCCATCGACCTTGATGCTACCGCTCAGAGACCACGCGCTGCGTCTCTTCCAATTCTCTACGGGACCAAGCTAGTAATTGGCTTGAGTGACTTCCCGCCGGCTCCATCTCAAGTTGGGATGATCTCACCTCTCGTTTCCTTGCTCAATTTTTCCCACCGGGGAGAACCACTAAGCTTAGAAATGACATCTTGATGTTCCAACAACGTCAAGGTGAATCTCTCTACGAAGCATGGATTCGATTCAAGGACTTACTTCATAAAGTCCCTCATCACGGCATTGATCTTTGGCTTCAAGTCCAACTTTTCTATGATCACGTCAGTCCCTCCCTTCAACAGACCATTGATTATGCCGCCGGAGGAAGACTAAGTGACCTCACTAATAAAGCATGTTAGGAAGTCATCGAGGACCTGACTCAATATGAAGAAGAAGGTTGGGAAATTCCGGTAATTCCAGAAAACAGGCCAACTTCTCACGCACAAGCAATAAAGGATATGGAGGCACAAGTGAGTGCGTTAATGGGGGTAACTAACCATGCTATTGAGCATGTAAACGCGATCGAGGAATTTTTGCTCCCAAGAAAGTCTCGGCAAGATGAATTCGAGGACATAATGTTGACATTTGTCCACAAGCAAGAAAAGGAAATAAAACACCTAGAAGCTCAAATGCGGAAAACTCACGACACCTTCTTAGGAATAGCCGACAACTTCATGTTGAACATCCGTGATGAAATCGCAAAGAACAATATACCTAAAAAGCTAGAAAAGGTGTATGCGATACCGGGACACATTGGGGTGACTCCCGAACCTTCTCCATTAACAAGCCTCGTCAAAGAATCATATTCTTTCTTAAATTCCTATCTCGACGTTCCCCGCATGCTCCCTAGAAACATATTCATTGGAATGGTGCACGTATCAATTCCCAACTTCCCCAATGTTAGGGAAAGATCTTTCGGTTTTAAACCTGAAAAAAAAAAGCCTCACCTCCAAGACTTCGGAATTTCTGAGATCACGATTGAACGACAATTTGACATATGCATTATTTACCGTTGTGGAGATTATTGGTGGATTAGCCAAATTGATTTTGAAATAAAAACTAAAATCTTTGTCAAAGATAGTAATCGGACCTTTGATCCAGGTGGATCAACAAAACCGTTTTCTTTTGAAAAAAAACTCTGGTCGTGATGCCGTCACATATAAAGTGTGACGCTGTCACCACGCTGATCGACGGATAAATACATCACCCATCTCTTTCATTCTTTACCCTACACAATTTTTATCCGCCCCACACCACACCAAAATGATTTCACCACATCAAATTCACTATTTTGCCACGTCAATCTCCACAAGGTAAGTAATATACGTTGATCTTTGTCTATTCAATTGTCCTAATTCATGCTCAATTTTGTTTTCCCCTCTTTTTCAATCCGAAAACCACAACTAATTTGATCTATTTCGCCTTTGAAATCTTCTTAACTAGGATTAAGATTAGGCGAATAATGGTGTTATCATATGGGGTTAACCTTGCGAGAAGCCTTGACGGCTTAGGGGTCAAAACCACCTAGCCATTATGCCATTGTTACTGCAACAAGGGTGTTTGGGTCAAGGGTTATGGTTAAAAACTTGGACTTTTCCCTCGCAAATGTCGGATTCAAAACAAGGTCGAGCTGACGGCGTCAGGTGTATTCTGCGACGCCGTCAGAATCTGCTAGTGTCATTGATGAGTGTCTAAATACTCATCATTTTTGTACCATCTAGATCGCAAAACATCCGAAAACACTCAAAATGCATCAAAATGATGAAAATATCACAAATCGTTGTTTTATGTGTTTTAAATGCAAAATATCAAAATCGGATGAAAACGTATCAAATTTGCAAAATGGCGCTTTAGTCCCCAAGTTTCAAAAGTTGTCAAAAACAGTCCACAGTAAAGAAAAATATCATTTTAAGTCCTTAGGATTCATAAGGTTGTCAAAACAATTCCTTAAAATCAAAATTGCAAAATTACAACTTTAGTCCTCAAGTTTTGAAAATGTCAAAAATGGTCCTTGGACATTTAAAAATGGAAAATAATCATCATTGGTCCTTGTACTATTCATTTATGGCATGTTTGGTCCTTGTGAGAACTATGGAAAATAGGCAAGATTGGTCCCTCATGTTTGGCATAATTACACAAATGGTCCTTGATTATTAAGCTACACCAAACGGACCCTTGTTATTAGTCCAACCCAAATACAAAAACAAACCAAGCCCAATACCCATCCAACCCGGTCCAATCCCAACCCAAACCCGTTACCCTATTATTACCCAGTCAACTCTCACAGTCAAACAAACACCACTTGCGCGCCAAAGTCTTCCTTCAACCACCATGTCTGCAAAACCAATCACCACACCTTACCTCCACCCTCATACTCCTCTCCATGTCCCCTCCACCTATACATGATACCAAAATGCATTAATTGATTAGAAACTGCCTTAAGCAACGTACAAGACTTTTGGCGCCAAAAGTGCATTTAAATGGTGGAGATCGATTCAGAGCATCAATGGTCAGGATTATTGCTGGGATTTGACCAGAAAGTGTGGAGATATCAATTGGCTATAAAAGAGAAGAAGACACAGAAAATTCACTCTTGGGCTAGCTAATTGTCACTTTGGCCTTAAGCCATAGTCACGTAGATGTAACTTTTCTCGCTTTTCTTAGTTAAAATGTCTTTTAATCTTTCAAATATTGTATTTTATCTTAAATTAGTGTAATGAACCTTTAAATTCGGTTTAATTGTTCCTATCTTTAAATTTCATATCTTTTAATTTATTGTCAATTTAAATTTCCTGTCTTTAAATTTCTTGTTGGATCATAGTGGATTAATGGACTCTAATAGATAATTTAGGCTCCTGACAAAGCTTAAATAGCTTTTAGATACAATAATTCAGTTTGATCTTTAAAATAGAAAATCACTAAAAAAGTAGAAAATAGAAAATAAAATCAAAAATAGTGTGATCATGAAGAAGATGATGAAGCAGGGTTGAATTTGGAGTGCTATGGGTATTAGGAGCTTATTGGTAAGCTAATAGGTGTAACCTTGTCCATTTGTTCTATGTCTCAGTCCTATTCTCATTTGTAAGCCACTTTTACAATTTTTTGCAATTTACTGTTTCCCTTTAATATATGCTTTGATTCCATGTTTTCATGTTTATATGTTGTTTATTAGTCATAATGTATCATAATATTCTGTTGATATGTGTTGAAATTGGTTGTTACTAGTTCAAAAGTGAAACTGTGAATATGGCATGAAATTGGTAATCATAGATATAGTCTGGTTTGACAGCTTGATTATGTTGAAAAAGGTCTATTTTGACACAATAGATCCTCTGGATTGTTAATGATATGCTTGTTCATTGATTTACTTTGAAAACTTTGATATGACAGTTTTTAAAGGGTTGTTTGGTTCTATGGGTTAGACTGTGTGTATGAGTGTATTTGTGGTTGTTCTTGTCTGAGTTACTATTTATATGTCCTATTACACTCAGTAAAACCTTAACTAATGAGTTTAGCATGGTAGAATGTCAATTAACTCTTGATAGTCTCATTATGAGAATTTAGAGGTTGATAGAACTTGAAATCATGTTTATGTGTTTAAATGTTGTTTAGCTTTATTAATTTTTTGTTATTGTAGCTTTATATAACATATTTGTTTGATAAATTCAGATCAAAGTTGAGCTAAGTCAACTTGATCATAAGCCTTTAAAAAGTCAAAGTTCAGATTTTCTGGTTTTTGAATAAATAGAATAATTTCTTGTGCTTTTATTTTTAAGTTTCTGGTTAAATCCTTTTAGGATTTTATAATTTTGTTGCTAGTATTGTTAAATGTATTTTTGTTAATTTTTGTATACCATGTTTAAGTGCTTAATTCTTAGCTTATTTATACTTGCTTTTGCCCTGTCTCACAGCTTCAAGACCATGATCACAAGCTTTAAGCTTGTTGATTATGGAGCTTGAGCCTGTGTTTATTGTTGTTAATGGAAGCCCTACTAGATGTTTAGTTATATGTTTGCTTATTTTCCATGTTTTAGCTTATTAGACCACTTTTTACCATTCACCTTTTTGTCACAATCAACTCACTTCACTGAAGCAAACAGTGAAGTGAGCTGATTCTTACAAGCTCTTAGTAAGCTCCTCAGTGAGCTTGAGTATGTGACCCTTGGCTTTTCACAAAGCCAAGGTACCCATCTCAATGTCTGAGTATGAGTTGAGCTTATTAAAGCTTACAGATAAGTTTTGAGAGCTTGTGTTTGCCCACTCACAACATACCCACGAGCAATTCGGGGTATTACACCATTTTCATAAGCCTCTCGAAGCTCATTAGTGATCATTAGGCGGTGTGGCTCGGCTTTTAGGAAGCCTAGCAACCCAACTTTATGATCCCGCACTTAATTTTCATCTTATAGCTTATTTACAAGGGTCGCAATGAGTTTTTTGTTTGTCCCATTTTTCTAAGTGTCCTGGATAGCCATCTTATTCAGGAAAATGGGAGATTTTCATAAGTTTCTCACAAGCTCATCGCTGGACCCCACTTGATGAGCTTTGGCTTTTTGGAAAGCCAACCACCTCTGCTTGCTCCTCCAATTCTTAGTTTGGCATTTCCAGCTCATTTCATAAGCTTAAATGGCCACTCTAATTAGTTGCAGGGGGTGTTTGGATATGTGTACCCAGGAATTGCTTATTTGCTTATTCTGAGCTTATAAGTTATTCTCAGTGCATATGCTTGTTCATATATGTATATTATACTTGTACAAATACATTTTATACTTTACTTTATAGTATGGAGCTTATTACAGGCTTTAGAGGCCTCAATTCCATCCAAGTTTAGCCCAAAAAGGCTAAACTGACTAAACCATAAGCTCATGCTTATAAGCACTTCTCAGTGCTTATTTTTGTTCATATACACCTATTATACCTGTACATGTATACACATACTTTTGTTTCACCCTTTATAGCTTTTTCAAGTTTATTCCAAGCTTATTCCTCCACTTAAAGCCCAAAAGCTCAACTGTGTGGGTAATAAGCCCACGTATGGCTTATTTTTAGATTATATAAATTTTGTTTTCATTAAATATGTATAATATCAAGATATGTTTAGTTTCAAAAAAAAAAAAAAAAAAAAAAGCTCCTTTTTAAGCTAAGTGATAGCTTTTCCTTAAAAGCTTATTTGCTTATTAGCTTATTTTTGTTAAGTACATATAATTTTTATATTTTTCCTAGTTTCTTTTATTTATTTTATAATTTTGTAAAAAGTTTCAGATTTTTCTTCCTTCATTTATTATTTTTAATAAATAATAATAGTTTTTAGTAATTAATAATAGTAAATAATCTATAATAAATAGAATAATTGTGTAATAAATACATTTTCAGTTTCTTAAATTATTTTATGATATTTTAGATTTTTCAGATTCTTTATTTCATTTATTTAAATAAATTTTAGATTTTCTTATTATTTAATTCATTATTAAATACATTTTATTCATTTTTAATTTATATTAATTAATTTAATAGTGTAAAAATTTATTTTAATTTTCTAATAATTTTCTTATCTTTTTAGGATTCCAAAAATATGATTTTCACATTTGTGGGAATTGTATTGGACAGAATTCACGTTTTTATTTTGTGCGCTTACGTAAAATTCAAGAACGACGTTTTAGATTTTAATCGTTAAACAATTGTAAATATAGAATTAAAATGACTTCAAAATTTTTATAGGTTTTAATTTCTTTAGTATAATCAATTATTTTCCTTTCTGTTTTATTTTGTTTCATTTATGTAATTATTACATACATGTATTTCATTTCGATTTTTAGTTTTCTTAACTTTTATATAACTTGTATATTATAGTTAAATATTTTAATTATATTTAATTTGCATTTAAGTCGCTAAGACATGCAAATCCCACTATAGTTATAATCGTTTTGTTTTTATACGCTTACGTTTAATTTATGTTAAACATACGTTTGTATATCTTTTACGCTTTCGTGTTTCGATTGCACGCTTTTAACGACATAGGCGTGATGAGCTATCACTATTCACATTCGGTGTTAGTCAATCGATTCTGCTTTTCCGATACTAATATTATTTTCAACAATTCACAAGTCATTATACCGTAGCGTCACGCCTCACCAGGACATAAACGATCCAAGGATATTTTAATCCTTGGTAAACTTACATTCTCTCCCGGCCGCCGCCTTTTATCATCTCTGTTACGGTTGACCGTACACAAGCGGTTGGCTCGTGTGACGGAGAAATAAAAGAAGGTAGTTCGGGAGAAATCAAATTTACGCCACGCGGGAGGTCGTACTACGTATTATGACTTGTTTTTTTGTATTTTGTTGAAATACCTATCCTTGTTTGTATATTAAACCTTATCATTCAACTACCGGGCTTGTCGGGACATATTTATTACGCTTAATCATTCACAAGTGATTAGCTAGCGTGGTAAACCCGACACAAGCACGGAGGTAGTGATTACTTATATCGTATCATATTTCTTTTCAATAAACAATATAAAAATACAAAACATTTTTCCTTTGCACACAACTTGCCCGCTTTGATGAGTCCCTCGGTTACAACATTTGGTTGTTGGTCGCTTACGATCGAGCTCTGTCGCACCTGCATTCCCTTTCGAGGGGTTGTAAGGAATTTTCTTTCTTTTGTACATATATATTTAAAATTAAAAATACAAAAACATTATAATATATAAAAACCCAAAAGATTTTCCCTACCTTATCATTTATAATTCTGTGAGTGGCAATCCCACTCCAATTTCTCACCAAAACTTTGAGTGGCAATCCCACTCCACTTCCCCATGAACAATTTAATTCGGGGTCAAGTCAAGCTAGCGACTTGGTTATCAAAACAAGCCATACAATATGGGTTTTCACCCATATTTCGCTCTTTTCCCTTTCTACCACCTTAGTGTGGGGTGTGCCCACATGTTGTATATATTTTGAAAATGAAATAAAAAAATTGAAAATACAGAAAAATAAAATAATTGTTGTATTACCCCGCTTGACTTTGAATATTGAGGACAATATTCATTTCTAAGTGTGGGGGGGAATTCTGGCGAATTTGATCACTTTTATACCCTTGTATGCCCTTTTCCCCAAAAATGACCAAAATTTTAAATTTTTTTTTTTTTCATTTGGTATTAGTGTTTTGCACTAAATACAACAAATGGTAATCAGTCCACCATGTCTAACACACATAAGGATTGGCTAATCCAGGAGCAAACGACTCTTGGTAAAGATATATCAAATCCGTTTATGGCTTGCAATTTGCCCAAAATTGTATGGTTCTCAACTCACCATATCCTAAAAAGTAAAGAGTTGGCTAGCCCGCAAGGTTATGGCTTGTGGTAAAGGCGATGGAAAATCCATAATTGGTAATCACTCACCAAAGATAATACCGATAATTTATCTAAGAGTTGGCTAGTCCGAGCAAACGGCTCGGTAAAGACAAATCAAATCCGTTCTGACTTATGATTTGCTCAAAATCATTTGGTTATCGATGTACCAAGGTTCTTACTTGAACTGAAACATTTGGCTACTCCGTAGTGATGGCTTTTGGTAAAGAGTTTTAAAATCCATTAAAGTTCTAAAACATTGCTAGGGACTAGCAATATCTTAGTGTGGGGATTGATGAGTGTCTAAATACTCATCATTTTTGTACCATCTAGAATGCAAAAACATCCGAAAACACTCAAAAATGCATCAAAATGATGAAAATATCACAAATCAGTGTTTTATGTGTTTTAAATGCAAAATATCAAAATCGATGAAAACGTATCAAACTTGCAAAATGGCGCTTTAGTCCCCAAGTTTCAAAAGTTGTCAAAAGCAGGTCCACAGTAAAGAAAATATCATTTTAAGTCCTTAGGGATTCATAAGGTTGTCAAAACAATTCCTTAAAATCAAAAATTGCAAAATTACAACTTTAGTCCCTGAAGTTTTGAAAATGTCAAAAATGGTCCTTGGACATTTAAAAATGGAAAATAATCATCATTGGTCCTTGTACTATTCATTTATGGCAGGTTTGGTCCTTGTGAGAACTATGGAAAATAGGCAAGATTGGTCCCTCATGTTTGGCATAATTACACAAATGGTCCTTGATTATTAAGCTACACCAAACGGACCCTTGTTATTAGTCCAACCCAAATACAAAAACAAACCAAGCCCAATACCCATCCAACCCGGTCCAATCCAAACCCAAACCCGTTACCCTATTATTACCCCAGTCAACTCTCACAGTCAAACAAACACCACTTGCGCGCCAAAGTCTTCCTTCAACCACCATGTCTGCAAAAACCAATCACCACACCTTACCTCCACCCTCATACTCCTCTCCATGTCCCCTCCACCTATACATGATACCAAAATGCATTAATTGATTAGAAACTGCCTTAAGCAACGTACAAGACTTTTGGCGCCAAAAGTGCATTTAAATGGTGGAGATCGATTCAGAGCATCAATGGTCAGGATTATTGCTGGGATTTGACCAGGAAAGTGTGGAGATATCAATTGGCTATAAAAAGAGAAGAGTAGACACAGGAAAATTCACTCTTGGGCTAGCCAATTGTCACTTTTGGCCTTAAGCCATAGTCACGTAGATGTAACTTTTACTGCTTTTCTTAGTTAAAATGTCTTTTAATCTTTCAAATATTGTATTTTATCTTAAATTAGTGTAATGAACCTTTAAATTCAGTTTAATTGTTCCCTATCTTTAAATTTCATATCTTTTAATTTATTGTCAATTTAAATTTCATGTCTTTAAATTTCTTGTTGGATCATAGTGGATTAATGGACTCTAATAGATAATTTAGGCTCGACAAAGCTTAAATAGCTTTTAGATACAATAATTCAGGTTTGATCTTTAAAATAGAAAATCACTAAAAAGTAGAAAATAGAAAATAAAATCAAAAATAGTGTGATCATGAAGAAGATGATGAAGCGGGGTTGAATTTGGAGTGCTATGGGTATTAGGAGCTTATTGGTAAGCTAATAGGTGTAACCTTGTCCATTTGTTCTATGTCTCATCCTATTCTCATTTGTAAGCCACTTTTACAATTTTTGCAATTCTTTGTTTCCACTTTAATATATGCTTTGATTCCATGTTTTCATGTTTATATGTTGTTTATTAGTCATAATGTATCATAATATTCATTGATATGTGTTGAAATTGGTTGTTACTAGTTCAAAAGTGAAACCGTGAATATGGCATGAAATTGGTAATCATAGATATAGTCCAGTTTGATGACTTGATTATGTTGAAAAAGGTCTATTTTGACACAATAGATCCTCTGGATTGTTAATGATATGCTTGTTCATTGATTTACTTTGAAAACTTTGATATGACAGTTTTTAAAGGGTTGTTTGGTTCTATGGGTTAGACTGTGTGTATGAGTGTATTTGTGGTTGTTCTTGTCTGAGTTACTATTTATATGTCCTATTACACTCAGTAAAACCTTAACTAATGAGTTTAGCATGGTTGAATGTCAATTAACTCTTGATAGTCTCATTATGAGAATTTAGAGGTTGATAGAACTTGAAATCATGTTTATGTGTTTAAATGTTGTTTAGCTTTATTAATTTTTTGTTATTGTAGCTTTATATAACATATTTGTTTGATAAATTCGGATCAAAGTTGAGCTAAGTCAACTTGATCATAAGCCTTTAAAAGTCAAAGTTCGATTTTACGGTTTTGAATAAATAGAATAATTTCTTGTGCTTTTATTTTTAAGTTTCTAGTTAAATCCTTTTAGGATTTTATAATTTTGTTGCTAGTATTGTTAAATGTATTTTTGTTAATTTTTGTATACCATGTTTAAGTGCTTAATTCTTAGCTTATTTATACTTGCTTTTGCCTGTCTCACAGCTTCAAGACCATGATCACAAGCTTTAAGCTTGTTGATTATGGAGCTTGAGCCTGTGTTTATTGTTGTTAATGGAAGCCCTACTAGATGTTTAGTTATATGTTTGCTTATTTTCCATGTTTTAGCTTATTAGACCACTTTTTACCATTCACCTTTTTGTCACAATCAACTCACTTCACTGAAGCAAACAGTGAAGTGAGCTGATTCTTACAAGCTCTTAGTAAGCTCCTCAGTGAGCTTGAGTATGTGACCCTTGGCTTTTCACAAAGCCAAGGTACCCATCTCAATGTCTGAGTATGAGTTGAGCTTATTAAAGCTTACAGATAAGTGTTGAGAGCTTGTGTTTGCCCACTCACAACATACCCCTGAGCAATTCAGGGGTATTACACCATTTTCATAAGCCTCTCAGAAGCTCATTAGTGATCATTAGCTGGTGTGGCCTGGCTTTTTAGGAAGCCTAGCAACCCAACTTTATGATCCTGCACTTAATTTTCATCTTATAGCTTATTTACAAGGGCTGCAATGAGTTTTTTTGTTTGTCCCATTTTTCTAAGTGTCCTGGATAGCCATCTTATTCAGGAAAATGGGAGATTTTCATAAGCCTCTCACAAGCTCATCAGTGGACCCCACTTGATGAGCTTTGGCTTTTTGGAAAGCCAACCACCTCTGCTTGCTCCTCCAATTCTTAGTTTGGCATTTCCAGCTCATTTCATAAGCTTAAATGGCCACTCTAATTAGTTGCAGGGGGTGTTTGGATCTGTGTACTCAGGAATTGCTTATTTGCTTATTCTGAGCTTATAAGTTATTCTCAGTGCATATGCTTGTTCATATATGTATATTATACTTGTACAAATACATTTTATACTTTACTTTATAGTATGGAGCTTATTACGGCTTTAGAGGCCTCATTCCATCCAAGTTTAGCCAAAAAGGCTAAACTGACTAAACCATAAGCTCATGCTTATAAGCACTTCTCGGTGCTTATTTTTGTTCATATACACCTATTATACTGTACATGTATACACATACTTTTGTTTCACCCTTTATAGCTTTTTCAAGTTTATTCCAAGCTTATTCCTCCACTTAGAGCCCAAAAGCTCAACTGTGTGGGTAATAAGCCCACGATGGCTTATTTTTAGATTATATAAATTTTGTTTTCATTAAATATGTATAATATCAAGATATGTTTAGTTTCAAAAAAAAAAAAAAAAAAAACCAAAAGCTCCTTTTTAAGCTAAGTGATAGCTTTTCTTTAAAAGCTTATTTGCTTATTAGCTTATTTTTGTTAAGTACATATAATTTTTATATTTTCCTAGTTTCTTTTATTTATTTTATAATTTTGTAAAAGTTTGATTTTCTTCCTTCATTTATTATTTTTAATAAATAATAATAGTTTTAGTAATTAATAATAGTAAATAATCTATAATAAATAGAATAATTGTGTAATAAATACATTTTCAGTTTCTTAAATTATTTTATGATATTTTAGATTTTGATTCTTTATTTCATTTATTTAAATAAATTTTAGATTTTCTTATTATTTAATTCATTATTAAATACATTTTATTCATTTTAATTTATATTAATTAATTTAATAGTGTAAAATTTATTTTAATTTTCTAATAATTTTCTTATCTTTTAGGATTCCAAAATATGATTTTCACATTTGTGGGAATTGTATTGGACAGAATTCACGTTTTATTTTGTGCGTTCGTAAAATTCATAACGACGTTTTAGATTTTAATCGTTAAACAATTGTAAATATAGAATTAAAATGACTTCAAAATTTTTATAGGTTTTAATTTCTTTAGTATAATCAATTATTTTCCCTTTCCTGTTTTATTTTGTTTCATTTATGTAATTATTACATACATGTATTTCATTTCAGATTTTTAGTTTTCTTAACTTTTATATAACTTGTATATTATAGTTAAATATTTTAATTATATTTAATTTGCATTTAAGTCGCTAAGACATGCAAATCCCTACTATAGTTATAATCGTTTTGTTTTTATCGCTTACGTTTAATTTATGTTAAACATACGCTTGTATATCTTTTACGCTTTTAGGTTTCGATTGCGTTTTTTAACGACATAGCCGCGATGAGCTATCACTATTCACATTCGGTGTTAGTCAATCGATTCTGCTTTCCGATACTAATATTATTTTCAACAATTCACAAGTCATTATACCGAGCGTCACCTCACACCAGACATAAACGATCCAAGGATATTTTAATCCTTGGTAAACTTACATTCTCTCCGGTCGCCGCCTTTTATCATCTGTTACGGTTGACCGTACACAAGCGGTTGGCTCGTGTGACGGAGAAATAAAAGAAGGTAGTTCGGGAGAAATCAGTCATCTTTTTCATTACGAATGTTACTCATTTGCTCTCCACTTATTTGATTTCCTGTTTCAGATGAGCAGAAGGGTAAAGAGAACTAGGGGACAATCTTCTAGTGCCCAGGAAAACATTATTGACAAAATCGTCGGGTGGGGGGTATTTGTCGAGGAAGGATGTCAAGCCCGTTACAATGATTTACTTCATCAGACTATTGACTCCGGGGCTGTTTTGGACTGGGCATTTCTCGAGGAGCATGATTTAGCTAGGGCGTTTTCAAATAGTTTTAGAAGGGACAATTTCACTGATCCCCAATGGGAAAGGCTGTTTAAGATAAGAGAGCCCGTGTATGGCGAGTTGGTACGTGAATTTCACGCATCTTATCTGCCAAATATCAATGCATGTCGGCATAACATTGATTTTCAGGGGATCCGATTTAGGTTAGGAGGAATGGAGGCTATGTCGACACTTGAGTTTGGATGGAGGTTAGGATTATATACTTGAGAATCTTGAAAGCGATGTTTTAGGACTCAATTTGCGTTGGAATTACCCATAAGGACGAGATGTTGGGTATTCGATTACGGAACACGATAGGCGATGGGAGTACACTAATGGGAGTACCCTTGCTTCACAAATCCGGGATCCAAGGGTATACATCGCCTCACCTTCTCTATCACAGACGCCATGCCACGGGTCATCGTGTCACCTTGCTCGACTTATTCTATCTTTCTTGCATATTGGCCGGTGTGCACCGCAACATCCCATTCGGTTGGCCGACTACTTGAGGACCGCTAGTGGAATAAGGATGGAGGATAGGGTATATGCGGGCATGCTTATCACCCGTTAGCTCGATCTTTAGGTGTATTGGCGGGGAAGCACCAAGCGTACCTTAATGCGGTGGCGGCACCAAGGTTCGTCAAGGCTAAGTCTCTCAAAGCTATGGATGTCCTCATGGATTATGGTAGAGGTTTCGCTTGGTTCCGTGCTCACCCGCCATTCAAGGTGGTGGCGACAATGATGATGAGGAGACATGATACCAAGACACCAAATAGGGTGAAGCGAGAAGCTCACGACGCCACCGCCAAATGTCCGATGGGGATTGGCGGTGCTTACCGGGAGCATGAATGGGCCGCATGGATACATGGATGACACAAGCGGGACTAGAGAGCTAGTGGACCTATGACCATACCGTCGAGCGGATGCAAGATCGTCCATGCGTGATCAACTTGATCCACCTCTCAGATTGATCCTTTCCCTGGACGGGAGGAGGATTATCCACCCTATGGGTATTTGGGCCATCTTCCCCCTGGTTATGAGTATCGTTATGGACCCCCTCCCCAGTGAATCATGTATTTGTTTATGGGTTGTTTATGGTTAAGCATGTTTGGTTGATTGAAACAATTTTTATTTGGGCATGTAATAATCTAGGATATCTTAACTTTGTGGTGAACTTTGAACTATGTGATGTTTATGTATATTTGCATGTGGTGTGATTGATCTTGCTTGTGTGGTTGGATTGTCCATGTTAGTGTCATATATATTCTATTAATTGTTTATTCTCATGTTTAAATTTGTAAAAATGCTTTATTTTGTTTTTAACCTCGTCTTAATTGCATATAAAGGTATTTTACATAAAGGATAAGTGTAGGGAGGATTACACACGTTTTCAAAAGAAACGTAAACATGAGAATAACAATTCATTAAAAGATATATTTGTGTGTTTGTTCGAGTCAAATGCTTGTATCGAGTCATAATGGATGTTTTGCGAAATTTTTGATTCTAAAGATATAAATTTTCCGAATTTTATTTTCGTAAAATCGCACCGCTTTTTGTCGGATAACTTTGGCGTCAGATTGCAACTTGACGGCGTCAGAAGGAGTAAAACAATGATTACCTTTTTCTCGTTTTGAACTACTTATAAATTTTGAATTTTCCGGTCTTGATTTTCCATAAATTCTGTAAACATCCATTCCACAAGCATTATATCTTAGTCTTATATATATTATTACCGCTGATTTTATGCGAAGGTTTCGTTTGTTTTCTTCAAATGTGCAGGTTTTATTTATCAAGAAGAAGAAACAAAAGATTGGAAGGAACTTTTCACGCATACATTTTTCTTGGAAAGGATTTAACCACTACTTCACACACGGATCCTACCGAGCTAATCAGGGGAGTACTAGTTTCTTTCGTTTTTAATTACCTTCCATTATCATAACTTTGATCTTCGATAAGGTTTTAAAAGGTACCATTTGAGGGTCGTTTAAGCCCTTATTTGATCACTTTTGTATCCGTTATTGCTTAATATCGTTCCTTTTCACTTTTAGGTCTCTTGAAGGCAAAATGCTGGAATGGCACTTATTTGGACGAAAAGGCGAATATCTGAAGAAAATGGCCAAAGTCGAATCGAGACACTCAAAGGCTGCTGAAATGTAAGCGACGGCGTCGGTGTTAATGCGGCGCGTCGGAGGATTTTTGTGACGATCTGAAGCCAAAACCCTATTTTCAAGTGACGACGTCGGGCTTTAAAGAGTAGGCCGTTGCTACTCGGACGGCCTAGATGCGACCCAGACGACGTCGAAGTCAAGAGGACGGCGTCACGGACATAAGGTGGCGCCGTCGCAAGGTTAACGTGGCCAAGACGAAACCCTAATGACGGCGACACGACGGCGTCACGAAACAAAAGGTGACGCCGTCGCATATGTAATCTTATATAGAATCCGAATTTTTCGGTTTAGAGAGTGCATTGGAGTAAAACCTAAAACCGAACCTAAGGTGTCTTGTACAAGATTTTAGGGTTTTAAACCCTATCTTACATCAAGATAAGTATTTACTTCATTAATTCAATTATGTCTTTGATTATTTGTGTGTATGCTTGCATGTTCTCCATGTCCGGCTAATTTATTTGTGTGTTTGCTTAGGAAGTATGAAACTTAATTATTGAATATTGATTGGTTGTTTCTTATCTTAGTTGATCAATGATCTAGTAATGCGATAGGTCATTATTGTGTACTTAATGCTTGATTCATCTTTGTGAACCTTAGAATATGATTACCTGAGTAGTTGTAGGCTAAATTATCCAAAGAGTGCCTTAGAGTAAGAGTTTATCATCCCTAGTGGGTTTTGTAGACGAGACCCTTTGGTAAGTTCAAAGAGTTAGGGAGAAACGCATACCCTACAACTTTAGACACACAACGGAACTAAGAATAAGGACGTGACAACTCAACCATCAATAGGAGATAATTAAGGAGTAGTATAACCTAAGTAAACACATCTTTAAACTATCATACGAGCACACATTAATTAGACATAGACTCCCACAACCTTAGTTTAGATAATTAGATAATAGTAGAGTAATCGGTAGAAATACCAACCCCAAATCCAATACCGAGATTCGTACCTTTCCATTGAATAAAATATAAAAATACAAAAATAATCTTCTTCAACCTTAACCTTAGCGTAGTAACTTCTTACTAGCATTCCTATTCCCTAGAGAACGATATCAATACCCGTGGCTTACCCTAATTACTACACTACAACGATTAGGTTCAACGCCTGGGTGTTATAAACTTGCTCAAGAAAAGAAGTTTCCTTGACCCCGAACGCGCGTAGCGTTATCGATACTTCGGGAACATTGGGGACAATTTTCGGTTTAAGTGTAGGAGGGAAAATAAAACGGGAACTTTGAAACTATGCTTATCCTTGATTATTTTCTTTGTCCAATTGTATTTGTGTAATAAACCATGAGAAAATGTCGGTTAGGGTAATTTTGGCACCAAATTTGAAATTTTCCATGATATATAGGAGTGGGCCATTAGTCTTAACAAAAGTGTCTCACGGATAGGAAGTTGCATGACTAGCACAAAAACCCTTTACCACCTAAATTCCACCCAAAATGTGAGGATCGCCCTTAGATTAGTAGGAATTAAAAGCATTCATCTTTAATGCTTAGAGTGTGAACCGAGTATATTAGATTCTAGAACTTGTTTTGTGATGCATCCCGAGATTGCTAGTAAGACTACACTTGTGTAGTTAGGAATAACTAAATGATAAGAGGCATTAGGATAACCCTTGTTTGATACCCGTAATATAATTACTTCTTCCACTTCGGTTGAGTAATTCCCCACACCCTTTGCGTTGTACTCATCTTTAGTACACGATACCCTAGTTAACCCCTCGAGCCTATCCTTTTCGCGGTTCTCGTGATGTTTCGGTTTTTCTGGAATATCAATGAAGAGCATTGTTTACACCCCACCCCCAAATTTACACTCTAATCGCCTTAGCCTACCTTGTATGCACTCACGTTTAGTGCATTATTGTTATCACCCTAAACCCTCAGTTCAATTATCTAGTTGCTTGCATGAGTTGCTAAGTCGAGTCATCTCCTTTGTACACAGTTTTGGGACGATTGGGACTCATGGGAAAAAGTTAAAGTTTATAAAATGATTGGAAGGGCGTTAAATTCCTAATTTGCGTAATAACATACCCCAAGTGTTTTTGATCTTTTCAATTGGGTCAAATTAGTGTTAGAGTAATAAAAACTCAAGTGTAGGGATGTGCCTATAAATCCCTATCATTTTGATGTTATAGTAGAGGATGGTAGAGTAAAGTGTATGAAAAAAAAAAATCAAAAAAAATAGAAAAAGAGAAAAAAAAAAAATAGAGTGTTAAAAAAAAAAAAAAAAAAAAACATATGGGCTACCATCCTACATCTATCCTTTAAATTTATGTTTGTTTGTTTACATTATTTAGAGTCTAGAGTGTCGAGTCTTGGCTTAGCAACGCCATTCTTCGTATGCTTGTAACATAAGAGATTTTTGACTTGCCACCACTAAATAGCTTATCCCACCAAACCCTTTGTTTCCCTACCGTAAGCCTAACATTACAACCCTTTAAAGACCTCTTTGATAGTCTTTCCTAGGTGCTTACGCCAAAGCGATGGAGGTTTGATCCATTCTCAAGCCTATGGTAATTTATGTACTAGGACCGGTTAATGAGTGTTTAATCTTCCATTTCCAACTTGTTATATTTCATATACACCCGAGAGAGATGTGAGTATCCAAACACCCCATGTGAGGTGCTAGTATGTAACTTCCGTGCTTGTTATGACTTTTGCGGGGCTTATATGTGTTGTGAACTGTTTTAAACCAATGCTTCATGACCCTTAATTTATAAATTAATTGGCTAAAAGCACATTTGCTTGAGGACAAGCAAATACCAAGTGTAGGGATATTTGATAAGGTTTTAGAATGTACTTTTTGAGGGGTCGTTTAAGCCCTTATTTGATCACTTTTGTATCCGTTATTACTTAATATCGTTCCTTTTCACTTTTAGGTCTCTTGAAGGCAAATTGTCAGTAATGGTACTTATTTGGACGAAAAGCGCGGATATCTGAAGAAAATGGCCAAAGTCAAGAATCGAGACACTCCAGTGCTGAAAACACAAGGTGATGTCGTCATTAATCATGACACCGTCGGAGGATTTTGTGACGGACGAAGCCAAAACTCCTATTTTCAAGTGACGACGTCAAGTTATAAAAGAGTAGGCCGTCACAACTCGACGGCCTAGATTCAATCCAGACGGCGTCGGTCAAGAGGAAGGGCGGCGTCCAAGCACAAGGTGGCGCCGTCGCTAGACTAATGTGGCCAAGACGAAACCCTAATAACGGCGACCCGACGGCGTCACACAACATAAGGTGGCGCCGTCGCAGATGTAATCTTATATATAGAATCCGAATTTTTCAAGATTTATGTGTAGTCTTTTGGGTAAAAACCTAAACCGAACCAAGGCTGTCTTGTACGAGATTTTAGGGTTCCAAACCCTATCTTACATCAAGATAAGTGCTTTACTTCATTAATACAATTATGTCTTTGATTATTTGTGTGTATGCTTGCATGTTCTCCATGTCCCGGCTAATTTATTTGTGTGTTTGCTTAGGAATATGAAACTTAATTATTGAATATTGATTGGTTGTCTCTTATCTTAGTTGTTAATGATCTAGTAATGCGATAGGTCATTCGTTGTGTACTTAATGCTTGATTAATCTTTGTGAACCTTAGGTTATAGCACCTTGAGCGGTTATAAGCTAAACTATCCAAAGAGGCCTTAGAGTTAGAGTTTATGATCCCTAGTGGTATTTTGTAGATGAGACCCTTTGGTAACTTCAAAGAGTTAGGGAGAAACGCATACCCTACAACTTTAGACACATAACGCAATTAAGAATAAGGACGTGACAATTCAACCACCAATAGGAGATAATTAAGGAGTAGTAAAACCTAATTAAACACATCTTTAAACTATCATACGAGCACACAATAATTAGACATAGACTACATACCCCTTAGATTAGATAATTAGATAAGTAGAGTAAACGGTAGCAATACCAACCCCCCAAATCCAAACCCCGAGATTCGTACCTTTCCATTTCCAAAAAACATAAAAGATAAAAAATAATCTTCCTCAACCCCAACCTTAGCGTAGTAACTTCTCACTAGCATTCCTATTCCCTATAGAACGATATCAATACCCGTGGCTTACCCTAATACTACACTACAACGATTAGATTCACGCTTGGGGTGTTATAAAACTTGCTCGAAGAAAAGGAAGTTCCTTTGTCCCCGAACGACGCGTGTAGCATTATCAACATCAAATATTCCTGATTATTAAGTATCAATTTCCCCCGATAATGCTTGTAATTTATATCATTTATATGGATTTACACTTGTTTTCCATTGTTTTCCAGTTTCAGGTAAATTACGAGCATTGGAGCTAAAGAGACGCAGAATTGGAGAATTATCTAAAGATTTACCACAATCTGCTATATTGTAGAAGTTACGGCATAACTCTTCTCTCACATTACGCCGTAACTATTGCGTGACTCAGAATACCAACTTATCAAGAGGTTACGGTGTAACTCTTCCCAAAGGTTACGACGTAACTAAATTAGGTCAAATGAGGATCCACGCCGCTGATACTTACGCTGTAACTACTACATCAATTACGGCGTAACCATGTTTATTGAAGACTACGGCGTAACCACTTATAAGGTTACGCCGTAACTAGCAGATCTAGTGTAAATTACGATAATATTGAAGGTTACGGCGTAACTCTTGTTATGGTTACGCCGTAACCCATATCTGGACTATAAATACCCAGGAATTCTAACATTTCTAATCATCCCATTCCACACACAAAAACTAGAGAACGTGGGAAAAATCTAGAGGAAGGTCCAGAGGAATATACGGAGCTGTCTCCAAGGGAGAAATCACTCCCCTAGGATAAGTGTTAGCATTTCTTATTTCTTTTACTTTCAATTCATGTATTTCGTACCTTTGAATATTGAATTGGTTTGTATGATTAATATGAGCGGCAAAGCACCTCTTGGCGCTAGCTTAGTTATGATTCCTTAATTATTTTGTCTGTGTTTATATTACTTTGCATAATTATTTCTAAGTGTATGCATGCATAGTTTATTGGTAGCCACCCTTGGTTTGGTAGTTTTGAATGGCGGTGAGGCCAATTGCCTAGAGATATGACCAACCCAATTCGAGGTGAGCGGGACCGAGACGGAAGGGTAAGATATCCTTTCTACTTGCGCGATTTGACCAGCTGATCACCTATCGTTTGGACGAACTTAAGAATTAGAGGGTGCGTGTCTAAGTTCCTAACGGCCGGGAATTCACTATTATAAATCTAGCATGTAGCGGTTCTTAATGACTTGGCTTAGGGGACCAGGAACAACAAGACTTATGAGGGGACACCTAACTTCTCCTGTGGTGGCATCTTTGCTGATTAGTTAGGGCGAATTGACCAAATGTTCTCCTCTCGACTTTGACCCCACCTGAAGTAATTGGAAGTAAGTAGACATACACATAACTAGCTAGGAGGATTAACTAGGTTAGCACCACTCTCCTCTATTGATTTCCCTTTACCATTTTATTGCTTTATTTACTTTTATTTGCTTTTAGTAGTTTAATTAATTAATTCCCTATCGAAACCTTTATTAATCTGTGACACTAGACTTAATAGCAATCCAACACACATAGCTCTTGGGACGACCTCGGCTTTACCGATTACTACATCAGCACGCGACCGGTACATAAGCGCCTGTTAGTGCATTAGGGTAGACCATAGGTATAACGAGTTAATATAAATATTAAAACCTGGTTAGTAAAACCTGCATCACCAACTATCTCCTACATTTACTAGCAATAGATCTTCAGCAGACAATGTTGGTAGACATGATATAAGTTCTCTAGAATGCTTTCCCATAATCACTTCTAGTGCAACAACTCCAAAACTATACACATCGCATTTCTCTGTCGCCACCATCGTATAATCAAGCTCTACATTGAAGGAAGCAGCAGAGTAATAAAAGAATTGTTATATCAGATCATGATTAAGAGAAATCTGAAACTTGGTAATTAGTACATATAGTATATATAACTTTTAAAATATATAGTATTTACCCGATGCAATATAGCCATAGGTGCCTACAACAGCAGTCCAATTGGATGAATCCAGCTTTTGAAGCTTCGCTGTTCCAAAGTCCGAGATATATGCCTCATGATCAGAATTGAGAAGGATATTAGCTCCAGAAATGTCTCTATAATTATAGGCGGTGTGCAATCATGGTGCATATAAGCCAAACCATTCGCCACAACCTTAAAAATTCTTACCCTTTTCAACCAATCTATTTAATTGTGATATCGCTACTTAAGAGCGATTTTAGACTTCCCTTCTCAAGATATTCGTAAATCAAAAATGAGTGACGAGCACGGAAGCAATATCTATAGAGTTTAACTATGTTTTTATGCCTTATGTTTGTGAATGCTCGTACCTCATTTAGGAACCCTATATGATCATCATTCTCAAATGATGAATGAAATTTCATGACAGCTATTAAATTTTTGGGTGGTAACTTAGCTTTATACATGGTACCGTATCCTCCGATCCCAATACAATATGCATCATCAAAATCATTTGTTACGTTGATGATTTCATCATACATCGGTTGTCCATCAAAACTTGTTATTGAGAAAAATGTACCACCTTCTTTGCCTGATGGTTTTTGTGGAGCAGATCTCTTTCTACGTCGATAAACAATGAGGCCACACATGAGTAAACCAAGTAAAAGAGCCGCAAAAATTGGGACCACGGTTACAAGGACGAGCTTATGACGAAAATGATTATTTTTCTTCATTATTATTTGACTTTCACAAAGTTTGGTTTTTACCAAACACAAAACCATTATAGGAGATGAACTAAAAAAAAATTACAAACCAAATGCATCCAAAGCAACATCAACCTATCTCCTTTCAACAAATCAAACAAAAAACATAAAAGAAAATGTGCAAGATCTCAATTCCGATCATAAATCTTTTTTAATATCCGAAAATAATAAAGAGAGATTTATAACAAATGTATCACTGGTACAAAAACTGGTATTCGTTACACCAAAAATGTGTGACGATATGCTTATAGTCACACATGTTTTTTTTTTGTGTCCCCAAAGATCGCGCCACCGTAGGTGGCATATGGTGACATTGTTGAGTTCGTAGCCTTTGTCATTGAAAAATATTGAACAAAACCAGAATATGTGTGAAAAATTAGGCACAAGTTTTGTTGGATTAATCAGTATTAGTGACCTTAAACACTTTATAATCACACAAATGGTTTGTTAGAGTAACTATTGTTCGTCCTTTGGCCACTTAAATATAAAATGTACGTGACATTTAAGATGATTTATTCAAGTAAATTTGTATTATATGTGACTATTTCCACTCCAGTGGCCACATGAATATATAATAAATTTGACGTTTGTGATGATTTTGTCACACAACGAGTGTTGTTTTTTTTAATGTTAGTCACACACAATTTAAAACAAAGTAGCCAAAAGTGTTAATAAGTGTGACAATATGGTGCTTAAAGTGAAGAAATGTGTATTTCGTGTGACTATTGTTCATCCAATGGCCACTTGAATTTTATGTTTGTGTGGCTATTTGTAATATTTAGTCACACAAAGCATGTTTGTTTTGGGTATTTAGTCACACACAATTAAGCAAAAAGTGGCCAAAAGTGTTAATAAGTGTGACCATATGCGGTATAAAGTGAAGAAATGTGTTTTTTTTGTGACTATTGTTAATCCAATGGTCGCATGAAATTTATGTTTGTGTGGCCTTTTGTAATATTTAGTCACACAAAGCATGTTTATTTTGGGTATTTAATAACATACAATTAAGCAAAAAGTGGCGAAAGTGTTAATAAGTGTGACCATATGTTATTGTTCATCCAATTGCCACATGAATTTAAAGTGAAGAAATGTCATCCAATGGCCACATATTTTTGTAATATTTAGTCACACGACTATTGTCTACAATCATCCAATATTAATAAGTGCCACATGAATTTTATGTTATTGATCATACAATGGCTGAACTTTATGTTTGTGTGGCCTTTTAATATTTAGTCATACAAAACATGTTTGTTTTGGGTATTTAGTCACATACAATTAGGCAAAGCCAAAAGTGTGTTTGTATTTAAAGTGAATGAAATATCTATTTTGTGTGACATTGATCATACAATGGCCACATGAATTTTATGTTTGTGTGGCATATTTAGTGGTGGCCGGAAGTGTTAATAAATGTGACCATATCTCGTTTAAAGTGAAGAAATGTATTTTGTGTGATTATTGTTCATCCAATAGTCATATGAATTTTATGTTTGTGTTGCCTTTTATAATATTTAGTCACACAAAGCATATTTATTTTGGGTATTTAATCACATACAATTAAGCATAAAGAGGACAAAAATGTTAATAAGTGTGACCATATCGCTTATAGTGAAGAAATGTGTATTTTGTGTTACTATTGTTTATCCAATGGTCACATCAAATGTATGTTTGTGTGGTCTTTTGTAATATTTAATCACACGTCGAATTAAACAAAGAGTTATCAATAATGTTGATATATATATATATATATATATATATATATATATATATATATATATATATATATATATATATATATATATATATATATATATATATATATATATATATATAGAGAGAGAGAGAGAGAGAGAGAGTTGGGTTATTATGAAAAGTCTCTTATAATAAAAAAATAGAAAGGGCAAGTACAAGCTAGCTTATGCTCTAAGCATAAACCACCTTATGCTCCCAAGCCTAAGATTCCTCCACCACCCGAAAGGATAATCCCGCTAAGGACGCGACCGTCACAAATGTGGTGAAATAGGTCATTGGAGAAGGAACTGTCCCGTATCTCGCCGAGTTGATGAAAAGAAGAATCTATCTCAGAGCTAGCACTTCGTATTTTAACCATAAAACTTTATTTTTTCATAATACATCTTGGGTTTATGACACGGGTTTTGGTACTCACATTTGTTATACTACTTAGGGTGTTAGGGAAGTAGGAAGTCAAGCTCGGAGCTTTATGTATGTATGTGGAAATCATCAACGAGCGTAAGTTGAAGCTATAGGCGTTTTCATTTATGTCTCCCTAGTGGATTAGTGGTTGTTCCGAACAATTGTCATTATGCTCCCTCTATTACTAGAGGAATTATTTTAGTTTCTTGTTTGTATGACGCTGGTTTTGTTAATCATTTTGAATCGAATAATGCAATTTCAGTTTCTAGAAATAATGTTGTTTATTTTACTGCTATCCCTCAGGATGGTATTTATGAAGTTTATATGTCTTGTTCTAATACAAATGATAGTTCTATGTTTGCTATTAGCAATAAAAGAGCCAAGTCTGCCTTGGACTCTACTCTCTTGTGGCACTGTCGTCTAGGACACATTAGCAACAAACGCATGAAGAATTTGCAACATGATGGACTTCTTTACTCAACTAAAATTAAGTCATTTGAAAAGTGTGTTTCATTCATGTCTGGTAAGATGGCAAGGAAACCCTATTCACATAAAGTGGAAAGGGCTAAGGATCTACTTGGACTAATACACATCGATGTATGTGGCCCATTTAGAACTGTGTCAAGACAAGGAGCAAGTTACTACGTCACTTTTACTAACGACTATAGTCGGTTTGGTTATGTTTAATTGTTGAAACATAAACATGAAGTATTTGAAACATTTAAAGCGTTTCAAAAGGAAGTAGAAAACCAACTTAGGAAAACCATTAAGTCACTACGTTCTGATCGTGGAGGTGAATGTATGAGTCAAGAGTTTTTGGATCAACTTAAGGAGCATGGAATTATTGCACATCGAACACCTCCTTACACTCCACAATATAATGGTGTATCTGAGAAGAGAAATCGAACACTGCTAGACATGGTTCGCTTCATGATGAGTCAAACAACTCTTCCAAAGTCCTTTTGGGATTATGCCCTTGAGTCTGCTGCACGCATTCTAAATATGGTTCCAACTAAGAAGGTTGATAAGACATCATACGAGGTATGGCATGGGAAAGCCCCTGAGCTGCATTAGATAAATGTCTAGGGTTGTGAGGCACTTGCTAAGCGTGATACACTTACCAAACCTGACAAACTTGAACCCAGATCTATTAAGTGTATCTTCGTAGGATGCCCAAAGGAAACAATAGGATATTCTTTCTACCTTCCATCAGAGAACAAAGTTATTATTGCCCAAAATGCTGAGTTCTTTGAGAATAATCTCTTGGATCAAGAAGCAAGTGGGAGTCTAGAAGATCTTCTAATTATTCAAGATGAAGATACAAATCCTTCTGTAGATACTATCTTACATCATGATGAGGATGGTCAAGAAACTGATGAACCTCAAAGTGATATCATTCCTATTCGTAAGTCTACAAGGGCACACCGTGCTCCAGATCGAATGTGTTTATACGTCGATGCTGAGGAATATGAGTTAGGGGATCTTAGTGAACCCAATAACTATAAAGCTGCATTGCTGGATCCTGAATGTAAGAAATGGCTTGATGCGATGAATGTGGAAATTCAATCCATGAAAGACAAGGAAGTCTGGGAATTAGTTGAGCTTCCTTCTAACTGTAAACCAGTTGGCAGCAAGTGGCTATTTAAAAAGAAGACTTACATGGATGGTGCAGCACACACCTTTAAAGCTCGTCTCATAGCGAAGGGCTTCACTCAAACCTACAGGGTTGATTATGAAGAGACCTTTTCTCCTGTTGCAGACATTAGAGCTATAAAGATTCTCATAGCCATAGCTACGTTCTATGACTATGAGATTTGGCAAATGGATGTCAAAACCGCCTTCCTCAATGGACATCTTTTCGAAGATGTCTATGTAGATCAACCTGAGGGTTTTGTTAATCCTAAATATCCTAACTGAGTATGCAAGCTCAAGTGTTCCATTTATGGAGTTAAGCAAGCATCTAGGCAATGGAATAAATGTTTTGACGATAAGATTAAGAAATTCTGTTTCACTCATAATCAAGATGAGCCATGTGTATATCATAAAGCTAGTGGGAGCTATGCAGCTTTTCTAATTCTATATTTTGATGACATATTACTCATGGGAAAAAACATTCCAATGTTACAAGATGTAAAATCCTATCTTGGAAGATGTTTTGCCATGAAAGATCTAGGAGAAGTTGCATATATTCTTGGAATCAAGATAAACAGAGATAGATCAAAACGATTAATTGGTTTATGTCAAGGTGCTTACATTGAGAAAATATTGAAAAGATTTTTCATGGAGAATTCCAAACGAGGAACTATCCCAATGCTAGAAGAGCCTAAGTTGAGTAAATAACAAGGTGCTGAGAGACCTGCTGATAAAGAGCACATGCAAAGAGTTCCTTATGCTTCGCTATAGGATCTATTATGTATGATGTGAGATGTACTGCCCGATGTTGCGCTCGCCGTAATATGACAAACCGATTTCAAGTAATCTAGGTGAACTTCATCGGATCGCTATTAAGAATATTCTTAAGTATTTACGCAATAATCGAGGATATGTTTCGTTTATGGAAGTGATACGAAACGAGAGCTCGTGGTTTCTTGCTACATCGTTGTCGATATCCGATGATCTTGTCGATGACCTAAAATCTCGGATCGATATGTATTCGCTTTTAAATGGGCGTTGTTGATTAGAAAAGCACAAAGCGTAGTATATATTTCGCAACTTAATCTACGTGTTTGAGTATATAGTCGCTATGATGCATCTAAAGAGGCTGTATGGATTAAAAAATTCATTTTTGGGCTTGGCATTGTTCCCATAATTGCAAAACCCATAAATATGTATTATGATAATACTGGATCCATTACTATAGCTAATGAAAGTGGAATCACCAAGGGTGCTAGACATTACCGCACGAAAGTTCATTATATTCGAGATACTATTGAAATGGGTGACGTGGAGATATCAAAAGTTCACACAGATGACAACCTAGTTGATCCATTTACAAAGGCTTTAGCATATCCTAAGCATTCTAAATTGACAAGGGGTATTGGTTTAATACCAGCTAGTAGTCTTATGTAAATTTGTGTGTAATTAGTATTTGGGTAATTTGAAACTGTAAGGCAGTTTTACTTTTAGATTAATAGATACGAGGTATTTGTTATTTCATAAATATAATCTGTTATTCCATATTTTCATGTTTAATCCATGAAATGATGTATCCTTCTAAATATACCCATTATCGGTTAACAATATGGGAATATTGTTATGTAAGGCAAATATGATTGTTGGATATATTCTATGAGAATGTGGATTGCTCCCGCCAAACTTATGTGTATTCACAAGGGATGCATATTGGATACCCCAACTTTCAAACATTTACTTTTGGATCCCTGTCATGAGTAAATGTTGAAATGGTTTGTTAAGTCGTCTTTAGACTTGATATGCAAGTAAGTTCTGTTATGTGTGGATATCACTTTTGTATGTGTTAGTGTCAATATTACGATATTTAATCTATACATTCTCATTTATTTTGTTGATGACAAACATGTAACATGTAATACATAACGTAAAATGTATAAGTTACTTGTAATCTTGGTTTGAAATTGTGTTTTGCGATCCGATTCGCTCAAGGTCCCAAAGGCCAATGCGTAATGCGTGTTGCGAATGCGAGCGCAATTTAGACGTGATGCGTTTAGTAATAAAAATTAAAAAATATATATATTTACAAATATTATATTATTACCAAGTTCCAAGTACCAAGTTAATGCAACAAATTTATAAATAAATCACTAACATATTAAAAAGTAGATGATGACATAATGTTAAAATATATCAAAAGTATATTTACAAGATACGAGTTATATAAGTAACAAAGAATTATAATTTACTCATAATTAAATATAGCAAAAGTTATTATTATAAAGTTTAGTCAAAGTTGAACAATATATGAATTCTAGCGTTGAATCAAATAAATTAACTCACTTTGTACCTAATAAAATAACATATGTGATTATTATAATCAAAGAAGAACATTTGAGTTTTACAACTTGAATCACACAACAGAAAGAAGAAAACTATTCGATTATGCATTAAAGTAAATCAAAGAATTACTCACTCTGTAGAATCAGTCGCGCCACCAGGAGCTTAAACGATATAAAAATAGGGTAATTTGGATGTAGGGCAAGAACTATGGTTGTCAATGTGTATTTTTATGAACGTCATTTACTAAGGTCCTTATTAATATAGTTGGGCTTCTTAAATCAGCCTAAATTCCAAATTGCACTAATTGCGACTATTGCTAGCATTACACAAATGCGATAAATTGCGGTTAATTGCGAATGCAATCTGGAATGGCCTCGCATTAGGTGTCATGATGCGAAATTCCAAATGCAATGCAATGATGCGTGCAATTTGCGAAATGATGCGCGCATTTTTAAACCAAGCTTGTAATTATATCTTGTCTCAACATACTCTCAACACCTCTCGATGACTCAAGTCCTTGTATGCTACAACACAGGTTCGTACATGTTTGTTATGTTGCATTATAATCAAACCCCTAACGAACCATTAAACATGTTTAGTTAAATAGTTTATAAAACACTTAAGTAAATATAAGTAAATGTGTTGGGTAAAACCCATGACCCATGATCCAAGACCCATACCCATTTGACAAGATGCATTGCATCTATTAGATACATTGTATCTAATGAAATACGCAAGGACCAACCCATAACCCATGACCCAAAACCCATGGGCAAAAGGGAGCGTCCTATGGATCCCTCAAAGTGCCCACGGATCCCTAGAATTACAAGGGCCGGATCCCTCCAGAAGGGATCCTTGGGGCAGAACATGGTTTAGGTCTTTTTGCCTATAAATAGCAAGCCACTTCTTACCATTTCTTGACACCTTCACACATAGTTTCTCTCCACCATTTCTAGGATATTTAGATCATTAGAGAACATGTAAAGAATCCTCATCTCATATGATCATAATGCTTCTAACTCTCATTTGTTGTAAGCATACTCCCGAAGTGATCCTCCAAAGCAAGCTTAGAGATCTTGCTTCCTTACCTACTGAAGTGATCACCCATCGCAAGATACAAGCACATGAAGATCTTCTACAAAAAGCTTAGGAAACTTGTCATCTTAATTCATAGAAGACTAACTACATCATGCTTTGTGTTCTTGATGTTTAGTTTAGGATTTCATATCCATTAGACACATTGTCTTGGATATTGTCTAGTATCATATTCTTGTATCTATGACTAGACTAGATGGTTTATGTGTTTGTGCCATAAAACACAAGGTTTGTTATGTTGAACCACAAAAAATAACGGGTGTCATATATGTGTCAAAGGCATTAGTGAAGAGTGCCGAAGATCCGTGTTCAAGGCATTAGTGAAAGGTGCTGAAGGATCGTGTCAATGGCATTAGTGAAAGATGCCTAGGGTGTACATTCGATATGGTGTGTTTCGATGTACAAGATAGAGTAGTATTGGATCCAAGGATATTGATATCCTTGATGGTGTTGTAATAAGGAGTTGGTCTCCTTTGGGGTATAGGTGTTGTGTTGGGTAGTAGTTCCTCCATTGTAATGGAACTCGGTACTTAGCCTAGTACCGGATAAAGGTTAGGCGACGTTGTGATTTGATTAGTTCTCCTTGGAGTGAAAGAACTCGGTGGTTAGCCTAGTACCGGAAAAGGGGTAGGCGACGTTGTGATAGGTTTGGTTCACCTTGGTGTGAAAGAACCCGGTGGTTAGCCTAGTACCAGAAAAAGAGTAGGCAACATTGTGAAGGCTTCTCCGCCATAAGAATTCGGTGTCGTTAAGTGATTACGAAATCTCGAGTAGGTGACTCGGGGAGTGGAGTAGGGCAAGGAAGGTGTCCTTGTTGCCGAACCACTATAAATCCTCGTGTTGGTTTGTCTATCCTTTTACTTATCGCTTTACGTTTATTCTTGCATTACATTGTTTATTTTCTATGTGGTTGATGTCTATGTTTGTGATGCATATTGGTCTTTCATATAGTCATAAACTATATTTAACACTTTACATTTTATGCAGGCTTGATCAAGAAAAAGCAACCGGACTAATAATGGTGAAACTTGATTTATAATGAACCATTAATCTTATGAAATCTTATGTGATATTAAGGGTTGGCCTTACATGCCGTGTGTTAAATGCATCCTCGCCGAGATTAGCAAAGGCAATGGTTTATACTATATTTGATACAAAAGTTTTAAGTTTGAAGCGGAACGTATTCACCCACCCCCCATCTACGTTTTCACAATTGGCATCGAGCGGGTTGGCTCTAGTTTTTAAAACAAATGGTTTCAAAATGAGTAAGGTCCTTGTATCAAATTTTGGTGAAGTCAAGCATAATATGAAAAGTGTTTTGTTGATTTTTTTTTCTTTGAAGTTTTGTTGTTAGATATCTTGTTAATCAAGCTTGAATAAAGGTAAAATGGATAACATAACTTCACTAAAAAGTATACAAAGGTTAAACCTTTTCGTTGGGTCAAAACATGCATTTTTGTAGTTCGTGTCGATCCGCGATCCTCAAAGTACTTCGGACGGATCCTCAAGCATGGGATCCGTGGTACGTAAGACGCTTTTTGTCTGAATTTCAAAAATTTATAACTTTTTAACCGTAAGTCGTTAGAAGTCGTGCCACATATTGTTTTAAAGGTATTTGAGTCTACTTTCATTTAAAAATGATTTCATAAACTGTATAAAAATAAAAATTTATAGAATCATTAATTTATAATAGAAGTCATTTTTCGGTCATAACTTTTGCACAACTTTTGATCTAATTGGAGACGGATGTTTTCATATTTGAATAACAATGTGTCCTATTTTGAAATTAAGGTTTTTATAATATTTATAAATATAAAAGAAACTAATCAAGCTTGGTATACATGTTTATATTTAACACAAAGCGATGAAAACAACTTTCTTATGCTATGCTAAATGATTAATTGTCTTCTTTGCATTACTTGATTCTTTACTTATCTCAAATAGCTTTTGTGCTTGTTTGATTGAATAACATATGTGAGTTCCTTACCTTGCTATTTATTCTCTTGTTTGTCGATTTAGTAATACTCTACTAATCAATGTGCTATTTGAAGGAGTGTTTTGGATAACATCTAGTTGTGTCGAAAACCTACATCGGATCATAACCTACACTTGTGCTGATGAAGTACTCTCCCATTTTTTCTTTGCATGATCACTCTCCAAGCTTCATAGTAGGCTTGAAAACTTTATTATTTCATCCGATATACTCAAGTAAATTATTTTGCAATGCAAATATAATTGTTCATATCCGAAAGTCCAAACTCAAGCTTTCCAACAACATATGTTGAACTAGCTCATCCAACTATCTTTTTGTTCACCATATGGACAACTTTTAATTTTTTGACACCTTCATCACCTTAGTTGTTTCAAGTATAATATTAATAAAAATGAATCAAAGTATCATCATTGTTACTCTTCGATAGGACATTGTAGGAATATAAATTTTCCTAACTTGAGAATGAATACTGGAGAACTTATTGCACTAGAAACTCAATTTGACCTAACGGTTGAATTGCTTCCTTGATAGAAGTTGGGTTTGTGGAATCGCCCTAAAAAATGGTCGTGTTTAGCCGTAATTGAGCACCGCTAGTAATAGTCTCATATTCATTCTCTCACTTGAGAAATTTATACTCCTGTATTTTCCTAAAGTAAGTTTACAATGGAAAGACTTTGTATTGTCTTAGGATTACTAATCAAATAAGTTGTAAAATTAATTTTTCTTTTAGTTAATCACAACCACTTGGCTCATCAAGCGATTATCTTGCTTTGATCGAGAAGAGCTACGTGACTTCATGGACGAAGCTCATTGTATGCTAATCATCATCCGTAATAACTAGATTGTCCTAAACTAGCACCTCACAACTCTTTTGTCTTGAACACCATCATGTGCTCTTTTCTTTCAAGACACATACCTTGCATGTCATTGTTAGTGTAAATGATTTACTAATTTAGACGGTAAATCTGTTTTGGGTTCTTGAATAGTGCTTGTTAAGTTTGCTAAACCTTTGTGTTATTTGTGAGCTCGATCTCATTTGATTGCCTATATGTTATCTCTACATGCTCTCCTTGCTTTGATTAATGTGTATACATGTATACTTGCTGTAGAAATCATTGGTTTCATAATTCGAAACATAGAGCAAAATTCTGCAGCTATTCTGTTAAGAAAATCTGTCTCTGACGCCGGATCCCTTAGATGTAACTAGACGGATCCCTCAAGTAAAGGATCCGTAGGATCCGGGTGGACAGAAGTTCCTTTTTAGCCTCCTTGCATCAATCCAATATTCCAGACCTTATTGGACTAGTTAAACATGCTACGTTAGGATTACTTAAAGTTTCCTAGGCTCAGTTGATCTCACATTCACTCATGGATGATTTAGGATCACATTCAAAGTATTTTTGATTTATCATTACTTTAAAACTCACCATCTTTCTGCTCCAATGTTTACACATTGTTCCTCTTATCTTAAAACACCTAGTTTGATATTTGTCTTTTTTGGGTAAAGGGGAGTAATCCTGCACCCTGGTAAATATTAGTTTGATATTTGTCTCAATCTTAACAAAATTGATTTTAGTCATCCTTACCTCAAAATAGGCAAAAAACTAGTTTTTAATTTCTTATGATTTTTAAGGAATTTTTTAAATCTCTCTTAAGTCATCATCTGATCTCTAGGATCATTTAACACCACTTAACACTCTCAAATTTCTTAGTGTCATCTTTAATCATCCACTGGTGCTAATAAAGCCCCACTTCCTTCCATAAAAGGAAATCATTAGCTACCATCAATCATTTTCTCTTGATCATTTAAGTCCATCTTCAGGTAAGACACTTAATATACTGATAACTTAGGATATGTAGGTACTAGACCTTGCTAGAACCCAATCACCTCTTTTTCATCTCAACTGTTAGCCGAATCCCTAGACTTAAGCTAGCCGGATCCCTCTAGTGAGGGAACCGGTGGAACCGTGGAATAGTAGGAACTTTATCTCTTTAGATAATCATTTTAAATTTCCTTTTTCCACGCAAGCACTTGTTCAACACTTAGGATTATCATTTTCTTATATGGTTATAAATGAGTTGCATTTATATGATTCTATACGTGTTCTTCCTTTTCGTTTCATGATTTTATGTGAACAATTTATCCATTTGTATAAATGTTTTCCTTTTGTACTAACTCTTTTGGATTCTTGTAAGATGACAATGGTCAATTTCACCATCAAGTCAAGTTGTGCTCATTCGCACATTTGTTTTATATATTCCTAATCTTGCATCATCCCAACCATCTTACTCCACTTTTATCACTACTCACAAAGTCATCATGTCTACCACCTCTATTGAGTCATCAACCAAGTCAAAGATTCACCTTGATACCTTTCATCACCTCTACCACAACTTCCATACCTCTAAGTCATAATGATGATTTCTATCATTATCACAGTGTCCAAAGGTCTAGTTCATGAACTACGTGATGAAGTATGTTTCATGTTTTATGACATCCTACAAGTGTCTCACTACCACTACAATTCATGGTCGCTCAACCATCCTTTACAAACATCTATGTTGTCAAAAGCCAAGTGAATTTCGTAATGAAATGCGTCTCATCCCTAAGCATATTTTTTCTTACCTTGAACAAACCTTACAACCTCTAAACCAACCATGATGATGCAAGTAGTAGGATTATTCTCTTTTTGACACTAATCCTTTCTTTGTAGGTTCATATATATACACACTTTGATGTGTATGGGATTCTCGTCTATTTATGGATGAAATTTTTCACTATTTTGTGTGTGTAGGTTTTTCTTGACGCCCTCGAGCTAGGGGGAGCTTCCGTCGAGCATTTACAAAGTGCATCATATGACTTACTCGTCCAAGGACGAATATAATTGTGCACTAACTTTTTGTTTTATAGATTTTCAAAACACACTAGGAGAACTTGACGCTCTCATTAAAGGGAATTTTTTCGTCAAAGCAAAAACATTGAAAATTGTGCAATAATTTCGTATTAGCCTTCCTAAAATACTTGACGCCCTTAACAAGGGGGAGCATGCACACATTTATTCTTCAAAATTCCTTTATGTTTCAACAAAAGGGAGATTTCTTTCTCATCATTTATTTTATTTTTATTTTTTTCTTAACACTAACCTTGATGTAGGTTAAGCCTCAAAAATTTGATCCATTGAGCCGTTGGCAATAATAGTTATAATTCAAAGGATCTTTCTATTTTTTTGTGTGATTCTCTAGGTTCCTCTTAAAGGCGAGATCACCACCTGTTGAAGACGTGCAAGCTCAAGGTCATGAGTTACTAATCTTCATCATTAGTGTTTCGTGTTAAAAGGTATTGGCGTGGTGTGCCAATTGGAGCAATAAGGTGTCTTTCTTTTAAACTTCACTAGGGATGATGCAAACTCGCCATTCTTGGGAGAAATTAAGTTTAATGGACACACCCTTTTTGTTTCGAAAAAAGGGGGAGAAGAGTGCAAACGGAGAAGGTAATGTATAGGAAGTACGGACACAAGTAACTTTGACATTTTAGCTATCTATTACATTTACATATATTTTGTCATCATCAAAAAGGGGGAGATTGTTAGTGCAAATATTACGATATTTAATCTATACATTCTCATTTGTTTTGTTGATGACAAACATGTAACTTGTAATACATAACGTAAAATGTATAAGTTACTTGTAATTATATCTTGTCTCAACATACTCTCAACACCTCTCGACGACTCAAGTTGTATGCTACAACACCGTTCGTACATGTTTGTTATGTTGCGTTATGATCCAACCCCTAACAAACCATTAAACATGTTTAGTTAAATAGTTTATAAAACACATAAGTAAACATAAGTAAATGTGTTGGGTAAAACCCATGACCCATGATCCAAGACCCATACCCATTAAAAACTCTCCCAAAACCTCTGGCGACTTTGGCGACTCACCCCCAACCCTAAATCGTTTTTTAATCTATCGTTTTCTATTTTTTCCCTTTACAATCCTGATTTTATTCATTGATTGTTTCTGGATTTAATTTGTAAACGATCTAATTACCATCTGGTTCAGGGAATCGCTACTGTTGTGTTATTAGGGTTTAATTCGATCGATTTGATTGTTTTCAGTAATTGATTTATTATTAAGCAATCATTATCGCCATCATAATTCTTCGTGTGGATTGAATTGGTTCTATGGGTTAACTGAATTGAGCTTCTTCGTAAAAACCCTAGTTTCTTAACTAGGGTTTATCCGTACTGATTGAGACCAGGTGCCTTTGTTCATGTTTTCTTGGTTAAGGGTTGTGTAATTGTTGTGAAGCTGTTGTGATGGATAAGACGGGAGAGGAGAACAAAAATTTGCAACGCCCTGTGGTTAATGTTGGACATGGGTTAATGTGGATGTTGATCAATTGGACATTTGTATGCAACGTTTAAAGGTTATTGATGCTGGGAATGCCGGTGTATCTCAGCAAGATGATGATTTGAGGGTTGTGCGAAACCCTAATGGGGGACCTGATTGTAGCGTTTCTCATGACGTTCTTACATCTGATGTACTCACATTGGCTGATTCGGAGTATTTATTTGTTGGGGATGAGTGTGCTATTTCATGGGATACTAATCCTAAACAAGTGAAGCTGGTTTCACTTGACATTCCAGGGACTACTCATTATACTTCTATGCCAAGTGTTGAGACAGCTCCTTCGGCTGTCCACAAACAAGTGAACTTGGGAGATACTACTATAAACACTTTTAGTGTTTTTTTAGCAGACTTCTATTCTTAATGCGTTGAAGCAGCCTCGTCCTACACATGTGGTTGTTCCTACACATGCTACTACTCCTAGTACATCTCCTAAGGGTGTCGAACCTAGTAGTACAAATCAGCCTAATGGTATTGAGCAGGTGGTTTTCGATGTATGTAAGAATTTTGAGGCTGCTATGCATGAAGTTAAATTGAAGAATGCCGAGAATTCTTTGAAACAGCCTCCTACATCATATGCAGGTGCTACTTCGAATGAATCTAAGATATACACGTCCAAATTTCATAGACTGGAGTGTAGCAAGATAACGAATGGTGTGAATCTTATTGTCCCTATGAAAGTGGTTGAAGAGGTGAACACTAGGTATGAGAATGCTCTCTATGGTTATTTCCTTGGTAAACACATTGCTTTCCCTGTTGTTGATTATTATGTACGCAATGTGTGGGCTAAGTATGGTATACTGAAGGTTATGATGAATGCCAAGGGATTCTTTTTCTTTAAGTTTAATTCGAAGAAAGGTTTTGAGGATGTCCTTGAAAATGGTCCGTGGTTGATTAGAAATGTCCCTATTATTCTTAAACCATGGACCTTGAACGCCAACTTACTTAAAGAGGATTTGATCAACATTCCGGTTTGGGTTAAGTTCCATGATGTTTCTCTTGCTATGTTTTCTCATGATGGTCTGAGTCTTCTTGCTACATTGATTGGTACGCCGAAAATGTTAGATGCCTATACTAGCCAAATGTGCAAGGAATCTTGGGGTCGCAGTAGTTTTGTTAGGTGTTTGATTGCAGTTAAGGTGGAAGTGGAACTTAGGGATAACCTAACTGTTGAAATACCCCTACTTGATGGGTCGGGTTCGACTATTGAGAGGATACAGGTTGAATACGAGTGGAAACCCCCTCGATGTGAAACGTGTAAGATCTTTGGTCATACCTTTGTTGATTGTCCAAAACCTGTTTTACCCCCTGTTCAGCCTACTAAGAGTGTTAATGATGGTTTCCAAACTGTTAACAATAAGAAGAAGGGTAGGCAAGGTGGTCCAACTGCTTCGGGTCAAGGAGGGTTAACGAAACCTAATGTGGGTAAGAAGTTGCAATATCAACCCAGAAAGCCTCCTGCTCAACCTAAGCAAGTCGATGTCACTAAGAAAAAGGCTGCTGATATGCCTAGTATGAGTGGAATGAAGGTCGTTACATCTAATAAATATGATGCCCTTAGTATGGATGATATTGATATTCCTACTAAGGAAGTGAATAAGGATGCGGATGTGGGTAGTACAATGGAAGAAAAGAAGAATGAGTCTACGAAGACTAGTAATACATTGCCTGAACCGCTTATGAGTGACTCTATGGATGCATACCCATTTGACTAGATGCATTGCATCTATTAGATACATTGTATCTAATGAAATACCCATGGACCAACCCATAATCCTTGACCCATGACCCAAAATCCATGGGCAAAAGGGAGCGTCCTACGGATCCATAAAAGTGCCCATGGATCCCTGGAATTACAAGGGCCGGATCCCTCCAGAAGGGATCCTTGGGGTAGAACATGGTTTTGGTCTTTTTTGCCTATAAATAGCAAGCCACTTCTTACCATTTCTTGACACCTTCACACATAGTTTCTCTCCACCATTTCTAGGATATTTAGATCATTAGGAAACATGTAAACAACCCTCATCTCATATGATCATAATGCTTCTAACTCTCATTTGTTGTAAGCATACTCTGAAGTGATCCTCCAAAGCAAGCTTAGAGATCTTGCTTCCTTACCTCTCAAGTGATCACCCATCACAAGATACAAGCACATGAAGATATTCTACAACAAGCTTGGGAAACTTGTCATCTTCATTCATAGAAGACTAACTACATCATGCTTTGTGTTCTTGATGTTTAGTTGAGGATTTCATATCCATTAGACACATTGTATTGGATATTATCTAGTATCATATTCTTGTATCTATGACTAGACTAGATGGTTTATGTGTTTGTGACATAAAACATACGGTTTGTTATGTTGGACAACAAAACATAATGGGTGTCATAGATGTGTCAAAGGCATTAGTGAAGAGTGCCGAAGATCCGTGTTGAAGACATTAGTGAAAGGTGCTGAAGGATCGTGTCAATGGCATTAGTAACAGACGCCTAGGGTGTACATTCGATATCGTGTGTTTCGATGTACAAGATAGAGTAGTATTGGATCCAAGGATATTGATATCCTTGACGGTGTTGTAATAAGGAGTTGGTCTCCTTTGGGGTATAGGTGTTGTGTTGGGTAGTAGTTCCTCCATTGTAATGGAACTCGGTACTTAGCCTAGTACCGGATAAAGGTTAGGCGACGTTGTGATTTGATTAGTTCTCCTTGGAGTGAAAGAACTCGGTGGTTAGCCTAGCACCGGAAAAAGGGTAGGCGGCGTTGTGATAGGTTTGGTTCACCTTGGTGTGAAAGAACCCGGTGGTTAGCCTAGTACCAGAAAAAGAGTAGGCAACGTTGTGAAGGCTTCTCCGCCATAAGAATTTGGTGTCGTGTAGTGATTACGAACTCTTGAGTAGGTGACTCGGGGAGTGGAGTAGGGCAAGGAAGGTGTCCTTGTAACCGAACCACTATAAATCCTCGTGTTGGTTTGTCTATCCTTTTACTTATCGCTTTACGTTTATTCTTGCATTACATTGTTTATTTTCTATGTGGTTGATGTCTATGTTTGTGATGCATATTGGTCTTTCATATAGTCATAAACTATATTTAACACTTTACATATTATGACAGGCTTGATCAAGAAAAAGTAACCGGACTAATAACGGTGAAACTTGATTTATAATGAACCATTAATCTTGCGAAATCTTATGTGATATTAAGGGGTTGGCCTTACATGCCGTGTGCGTTAAATGCATCCTCGCGTCGAGATTAGCAAAGGCAATGGTTTATACTATATTTGATACAAAGTTTTAAGTTTGAAGCGAACGTATTCACCCCCATCTACGCTTTCACAATTGGCATCGAGCGGGTTGGCTCTAGTTTTAAAACAAATGGTTTTCAAAATGAGTAAGGTCCTTGTATCAAATTTGTGGTGAAGTCAAGCATAATATGAAAAGTGTTTTGTTGATTTTTTTTTTCTTTGAAGTTTTGTTGTTAGATATCTTGTTAATCAAGCTTGAATAAAGGTAAAAATGGATAACATAACTTCACTAAAAAGTCTACAAAGGTTAAACCTTTTCATTGGGTCAAAACATGCATTTTTGTAGTTATGTGTCAGATCCGCGGATCCCTCAGGTTACACTGGACGGATCCCTCAAGCAAGGGATCCGTGGGATCCGTGGTACAGAAGACAATTTTTGTCTGAATTTCAAAAATTTATAACTTTTTAACCGTAAGTCGTTAGAAGTCGTGCCACATATCGTTTTAAAGGTATTTGAGTCTAATTTAATTTAAAAATGATTTCATAAACTGAATAAAAATAAAAATTTACAGAATCGTTAATTTATAATAGAAGTCATTTTTCGGTCATAACTTTTGCACAACTTTTGATCTAATTGGAGACGGATGTTTTCATATTTGAATAACAATGTGTCCTCTTTTGAAATTAAGGTTTTGATCATATTTATAAATATAAAAGAAACTAATCAAGCTTGGTATACATGTTTATATTTAACACAAAGCGATGAAAAAAACTTTCGTATGGTATGCTAAATGATTAATTGTCTTCTTTGCATTACTTGATTCTTTGCTTATCTCAAATAGCCTTTGTGCTTGTTTGATTGAATAACATATGTGGGTTCCTTACCTTGCTATTCATTCTCTTGTTTGTCGATTTAGTAATACTCTACTAATCAATGTGCTATTTGAAGGAGTGTTTTGGATAACATCTAGTTGTGTCGAAAACCTACATCGGATCATAACCTACACTTGTGCTGATGGTGTACTCTCTCGTTTTTTCTTTGCATGATCGCTCTCCAAGCTTCATAGTAGGCTTGACAACTTGATTATTTCATCCGATATACTCAAGTAAATTATTTTGCAACGCAAATATAATTGTTCATATCCGAAAGTCCAAACTCAAGCTTTCCAACAACATATGTTGAACTAGCTCATTCAACTATCTTTTTGTTCACCATATGGACAACTTTTAATTTTTGACACCTTCGTCACCTTAGTTGTTTCAAGTATAATATTAATAAAAATACAGCAAAGTATTATCATTGTTACTCTTCGATAGGACATTGTAGGAATATAACATTCTATAACAAGAATCTAAATGGTTAAACTATATAGAATGAGTTAGGATTCATATCCATGGTTTAACGGTATCTATAACAAAGGATGATAAAAGTAATACATAAATAACCTTTAGTTAAATAGCGAGTGAGAGCGTTGCTAGACGTTTTCATCGTTGGTATTTGTGCTATCTGCTACTCTAACTCCCAAGTGGGAGTTGTTGGAACATGGGAGTTTGATTAGCCAAATACAGCTAAGGGTGTGTGAGCCTATTAGAGGCACACACGGAAAACATTAGAATACGTTTTCACGTTTAAGCTTGAGTTTGACCCGACTTTGACCCGAAGAGTACTAGAACCGATTGCGCTTAAACCAAGCCCATTGGCCGGTTCCACATAGGGGCGTTTGGAGTGAGTTTGGCTAGGAGAGTTGTGATAGTATATTGTATGTGAGCTTAACTTGGAGCACAAGTTGAAGCCCAAGCAAGCTAGGGGTGCAAGGCTATATAAATCCTGCACCCTAGCTCCTATACCTCACGACATACATTACTAATTCACAGCCAAACACATACATCGATCATCATCATCTTCAGCCGATTGGAAACCCTAATCACGAACTAGGGTTTTCGTTTTCGATTTTACTTTGAAACGATCACTTGAATCTTTGATCCAAGAAGGTTTTGATTGGTTTTGTTTTATGTTTTGATCGATTATTGGTTGCTCTATAGTCTGCGACTTGAAGCGAAACATCAAGTTTCTTTTGTTCGCTCGTGCGGAAAGAAACACATAGGGGCACCTTTACCCGATATCGGACAGCAAGCAGATTTGGTTCTCGGGTTTTGTTTAGTTCTCGGACAACAAAGGGCTGCTAGGGTGTTCGAGGGTTTCAAGCTTTACAAGTGTTGTTTGGGTAAACGTGACACGACTAGCATATCATGAAAAAAATCATTACAAAGGTCATTACGGGCTTTTAAAGATGCATAATTTCTAAAATATGATATTAATATTTATATCAAACGGCATCAACTGCAACACCATGCCAATGAAAAAAAATCAAATTATTCTTTCAAAAAATGTCTATTCAAAATATTAATCGATAATAATGCAATGAAAAAATTGAAAAAACGAGACGTACATAACTATTATAACAATATAATTATAAAATATTTTTGCCAAATGTAATAGATAAATCTGATTTAACAAAACCTTCGTGTATGCACGACACACTTTAGCATGCCAAGATAGATATTTAAATTCTTAACGAATTGTGTTATGAAAATTATATACAGTTTTTATGTTCAAATAACTAAAAATTAGATAGATCGTGACATGTTAAAACACATGTAAGATGCGCACACAAAATATATAACCAGTTAATCATTTATAGGAAAAATAGCCTCTAATTTATAACCAATTTATTATTAGAAAGGTCCGGGTCAACTAACGATATGTGGTTGTAATATGCTTATATGGTCTGTTTTGTTAATGATGTGTAGTGGTCCCATATGTCCTAATAGCCACCGCTTGAACGTGCGAATGAGGGAACAAGGAAAAGAGTAGAATTCGTGAATAGGAGCACATGTTGGCAGTCAACATGGTTAAAAATATAAGCAGCCCCTCTTAAGACTTTCAATGTGACATAAATGAAAGTTCATTGACATCATTTGATCCTACCACAAATTAAGTTGCTATCCATATTGATCACATTTTCTGGTCACATTTGATCCTACCCAAACCTCGTGCGTGACGGGTTCTATAACTAGTATAATATGAGAAGATACAAATTGGACAAACGAATTTTTTATTGACCAATGAGAGAGCTAATATTTAAAATCAAGCATTTTGATTGGCAAATAAAAGTCAAATTCGTTTCCATTAGGTCAAATTCACTTTTAATGTTTTTTAAAACTTTATAAAATTATTACATACCCCAACGACTTTATATATATGTTTTTAAGATATGTATATGTTATTGTTATTTGCAGATATTAGTTATAAATTTCAAAGTGAAAACATGAGAAACTGTGTTATGTAAATAGATAGACGAGATTGTACATATACACACGACTCAATTTATTCTTTTTTATTAGATTGAGTAAAATGTTAGGAATTTTGTTTCTACCCACATTCAATAACGATTGATGTTATTGCTCTTTATAAGTTTAACAATTAAATACGGCTAAAATTACTATTAACTCAAATATAAATATTAGAACGAAGGCACAACCTAATAGGTGACTCCAAGATGAAAAGAAATATACAAGATTATGGATATAAGAATTATAGTTTAATTCATCTTTAAACTTTAGATATGATATCAGGATAATAAATTATTTCAAAGGTCATTACGGGCTACTAAATATGCATAATTTCTAAAACATGATAGTAATATTTATATCAAACAGCATCAACCACAACACCATGCTAATGAAACAAAATCAAATTATTATTTCAAAAAATATCTATTCAAAATATTAATCGATACTAATGTATAATGAAAATTTTGGGAAACCCACACGTACACGAGTATTATAACAATATAATTATAAAAGATTTTAGCCAAATGTAATAGATAAATCTGATTTAACAAAACCTTCGTGTATGCACGACACACTTTAGCATGCCAAGATAGATATTAAATTCTTAACGAATTGTGTTATTAAAATTATACAGTTTTTATGCTCAAATAACTAAAAATTATATGTATTGTGACATGTTAAAACACATGTAAGATGCGCGCACAAAATATATAACCAGTTAATCATCCATAGGAAAAATAGCCTCAAATTTATAACCAATTTATTATTAGAAAGGTCCGAGTCAACTAACAAGTAACAACTAACGATATGTGACAGTCAACATGGTTAAAAATATACGCAGCCCCTCTTAAGACTTTCAATGTGACATAAATGAAAGTTCATTGACATCATTTGATCCTACGACAAATTAAATTGCTATCCATATTGATCACATTTTCTTGTCAACTCCTGTAACTGTCACCAATAATTCATCTCACTGTCACAAATAATTCAACACATAATGAATGTTTTCCATATATGTGATTGCGACAGAATAATCCTACCACAATTATTTGTTTTCCCAAAGTTGAAATGAATGTGGACCAAGAAGTCGATACGTGTACATTGGTACTTTTTTATTCTTACTAATATAGTGGTTGCCACATACATCAAACCAATTCATATTCAACCACGACTCTGTCAAGGAAAAATTGAACATATTCTAGACAATCTCATAGATTTGTGTAAGCTTAAATAGAAACAGCCTTCTAAAAAAGGAAGGAAGAAAATTGAAGATCATTGTAAGCTATTAGACTAGGTCTAATATTATATCTAGGAACACATAATAATGAAGGCGGAATATTCAAACATAAAATCAACATTATTATAAACAAGGTTTTTTATTATCATCTCTAACATACAAACATCTACAACCCCAATTCTACTTGATCAAGGTAGAACATGTTACACACCTTGTAACAGGGATCAAGGACTTGACCTTGAGGCTGACTAACCAACTAAACCAATAAACCCTAGGCGTTTTCCAAATCCCTACGCCAGTGTTCCCACACACACACACTTTTGGTGTTTACATCATGTACGTATAATGAAACTAATGACCCTATGCCTCTTTATATACTGAGACATCTGTGATTTATGAGAGGAATCATAATACATTAGGAAACTAAATATTCTTTTAAGATATCTTCTGAATATTCCAAATCCTCCATCTTTTTGTAGTTTCCATTCTTGTAACTTTTAGTCCTTCATGTTTCATTCTTCTTGTTTTGTATCATCAAATCTATAATAGACCCAACAATCTTCCCCTATTGACAAAACAAACACGATTCTTGTACGAACTTCCCTAGACGAAGTAGCAGAAGTTGAGATAATTAAATCTCATCATGAATGAAACAATCTTGTCTTCCATGCTTCACCTTGAGTTGAACATGTCACTCAAACATCTCTTCCCCTTTTTGTTATCAACAAATAGGGAACGTATGCAAATAATGATCATGACCACCACGAACCAATATCATACTTCCAATCTAAGACTTCCAATGCTTCAAATCGCCCACCATTACGCACCATAGGAAAAATAGATCCAAAACAGTAGAAAACTCCAACTAGCACTAGTAATAATGATTAACAGTAGTAAAATCAAACACTTCCCCTTGAGTGATGCATGTAGATGATTAAACATTTAACAATAAGCTTCCCCTGAAACCCATATGTTAACCATCTTTTTTTTGGGTAAAGGGGAGTAATCCTGCACCCTGTTAATATAATAACCAAATAAACATTTAAGTACAATGGATATGAGTGAAGTCTCATATCTCAGCCCGTTACATAGGCAAAAAGCTTACATAACAAGATACTTCCAATTCTCTAACAAGAAAATAAACCACTACTCAAATGATAGTATATGACACAACACTAACATTACTTCATCATCCAAGATATAACTTTTCACATACACATCAAACCATAACACAAAGTAGCCGCCCCGAGATATAGATGGAATTCTTGTCCTTGTTAGAGAGAAATCCACAAGTTAGAGGTTTAGACGGAACTTAGCATTAGAGAAAGTGAAAGATATTATTATGAGATATAACTCACAACTCTAACACAAAGTACCTTTAGGGTTTAAGGTAGAGAGTATTTATAGTCTTACATAAATCGCCACACATCGGGTCGTGGATCGTGCATACAGCTGGGTAAAGACTCGTCTGTCCTCCACGGTGTTACTTAACTAAATACTACTTAACTTAAAATAACTACGACTACGAGCTTTCTAACGATTACATATACTGAGGTGACCGACTTTTAATACCGGAATTTCTAATTCCTAACAATCTCCCTAAGGAGGTCACCTCAATCATGTACCAAAAATACATTGAATACAACCGATATTACATTAACAATTGATCTTGCATTCTTGATGTAGTCCTTTGCTCCTAAGCTCGTAGTCATTGATTCTTCACATTGCATGTTTGATATTCCAAGTGGAGGTCTTTACCGATCCACGTGATAATAATTTTGAGCCATCATTTGAGATCATCACCTATCAAAAATCTCGACACATCCTTTGTGGTGTTGGTATTATGTGATGTTGTGATTTTAGGACCGACATGCTCACATTCGGATCATGATATCTTCTCATCGAGTAGCGGAAGCATTTGTTGAATCATGATATTGGCGCAGCAGTAGCGTAAGCATGGAGTGAAAATATCGAGTCATTGATGCACTTATCATGATTTCTTTTGAGATGAATGTGTAGTGTGAGCATGCGGCTATGGATTGACCGCTTCATTCGATCACCGCAAACGCCGGGTGTACCGCATACAACAGCTAGCAATAAATCGCACGAAAGTGTCTTTGATCACTTTCGTTGAATTGAGGTACACGCCCACGGTTCCTCGCTGATCAAGACAAGTACCGCCTGTGATCGTAGGATTCCTAAGAATCTCCTTGACAGGTTTCGCAATTGTTCTAGCTGTTCTCAAACCGAACATCTCAAAGAAGACAACACGGAGTGAGTGAACCAAATAATTTTAAGTCCACCGATTGATGAAAAGAGATTTGAAAACAATCGTGTATTGCTCAATAGAAATTGTTTTTGCAATACAACGAAGGTTTTATTGAAAATCAATTATCAATCATAAAACACCTTTGGTTTGAAAATTAGTACACGGTCGATGTGCTAAAGAAAAGAGTTTTTAAGCACAATGACCGGTTTTTCAAAGGTATCCGCAATCCATAACTCGAACCAGATTGATTCAAGAGATTGAATCGCCCCATTGTTTCGCTCGCTGTCACATGGTTAATCCATAAAATAGATCTCACATGCCACCTACCAGAGCTTGTTTGATGTTGGCTCCAAGGCTTTCCATCTTCATTGTGAATATGTAAACACATCACTCGGATGTTCCGCAATACCACAAGGATAATGCGAGGACTCAAGATATAATCTCTTCCACATTGTGTGAAACAGAGTCTTCATTGAAAGTGTCCTAATGAGATTTATTGATGATCTCGTGGCTCTAGACTCAATTTGTGCATATTTGGATCCTATGCCGGAGACTAGGGAGAGGTCTCCTTCTTCAATATCAACCATCTCTAAGAGAAAGTCGATAGATAATGTCGGTTCCCGTGAGAATGAAACAAGTCCTTTAAGAGGAACTTGAGTGGTTTGGAAAGTTGAAGTGCGCAAGGCCACCGGGTCCATGACGCCTTGTCTTCAATACCGATGTTACCATCGAGTATATGAATTGAACCCGGTTTCGCCTCTAAGGTTGAATAAATGGAGGGCTATTTGTTTTCACCCTTTTCTCATTCAATTCTTTTAATTCTTCAACCCTTCAAGCTTACCGAGACTTCATAGCTAGAACCTTGTTGGGTTTATTCCAAGACTAGCTCGCCTTAGTCCGCACTCTTCCCATATCTCATTTTCTCCTTTTGTCATCATACCTAAGGACTTCTACACTAACTAGTGGATTGTCCTCGGTAGATCCCTCCGGTTCTCATGGATCATGGGAACACATACCTAACCTTATCATCCTTATATCACCGTATATAAAGTAGAGTTGGTCGGTCTATTTGGTATTGTTCATCCGCCATTGGAACCAATTGAAAACCATTTGAAAATCAATTCGGTACTTGTGATATATTATCAAAGCATTTTGTACCGAATTGTTTTTGATATTTTTAGAACGAGAACTCCCTCAACATGTGCATCAAGTATTTGAAAATGTTTTGCACACGGAGGCAAGAGAAAGAATTAACTTCTTTGATTACCATTTTCTAAAGATATCAACATCACTTCCCACATCAAATCAAGTAGATATAGCATTTCGGGAAGGATGAGGTTTCCATAATTTGCTCCCCTCAATATGTGCCTCGAGGTTTGAAAAGAGTTTTGCACATACTAGAGGAACCCGCACATTGGGATGAATGATCACGTTTCAAATCAAAGGTTTAAGATAGATGCTCCCTCAACATGTGCATGGAAAATTTGAAATCGCTTGTCACATGCAAGGTGATAGCATGTACATTCTTATAAAACCATTTACCGAATTATCGCTTAAACCAATTTAAATCACACATTCTCCCCGATCACAATTATCAAAACATTTGAGATTTGTGATCTCGTATAGATTTAAATTGATTTTGAAAGCTTTAAGGAGAATTGTGACTTGATTGTGAAAGCGTTTGAATCGATAAGGATCGGATTTTAAGACTTTAAACTCCATTTATAAAACATGCATGTATATCTTTTGAAAACAATTTAATGCCAAATAACTTTTTAATTTAATTGAAATCATTCTCCCTCAATCAATGACATAGGTTGTTGATCGAGAGATAGAGATTTTGACAAATAAGTCCCGATGATTATCAAAAATAGAAACCGAGTTATTTTTCAAAGCATTTGGTTTTCAAAGATAAATGTTTATAGAATCGAGCATGGAATTTGAAAACATGTTAAAACATGGCTCGTTTTTCTTTTAAAAGCGGGTTATTGCTCGAAATGACAATAAACCATTTTCTTTTCTCCCAAAATTTTTTTTTTTTTTTTTTTTTTTTTTTTTTTTTTTTTTTATTTTTTTAAATTAACAACATCTAAAGTCCCGTGTCATTCTTTGAATGACAAAGACAAAGACCGAGATATTATCGAACAGAAAAATCATGACAAAATGACAATTTTTTTTTTTTTTTTTTTTTTTAAGATTTTTCAATTTTTCAAATTTTTATGGATTTTGAAAGATTTATATTTTTTATTTGATTTTGTAGGTTTTATAATTTTGTATTTTGTTTTTCGAATAGATATATACAAGAGATAGATGAAGATAGACCTTTACTCCTCGCCTTCCTCCGTAAGACGCTTGAGAGTTTCGTTGAAGGCTTTTCAAACCAAGTCGTGGAAGAATAAACTCAAACGCTCTCTTGAAGAGCTTTGGTGAAGATGTCTCGCTAACCGATATTCGACTCACAAAATATAGTTCCACCACACCTCTTTCCACTTGTTCCCCGATGAAATGATGTCGAATGTCGATATGCTTTGCTCTTGAGTGTTGAACGTTGTTGCATGAGAGAGCAATTGCACTTTTATTATCACAAGACAGAGGGATTTTGTTGAATTCAAAGCCATAGTCGATAATTGAGATCTCATCCATAAGATTTGAGCACAACAAGATGACATGGCTATGTATTCACCTCAGAGGAAATAGAAGTACTCATTTGCTTCTTTGAAGACCACCACAAGCTTATCACCCAAAAATCGAGCACCTCCCGACGATTTCGACGTGTATCTTGACAACTCGCATGATCAAGATCGTGATAGGTCGTTAGAGACATACCGGTGTCCTTCGGTACCAAAGACCCATATTGATGGTTCCTTGAGATACCGAAGACCCGCTTAATCGCTTCAAGGTGCTTTTTAG